>JAAGKR010000185.1:70205-98770 GCA_011419295.1 Clarias macrocephalus | reverse complement strand
GACAGTGTGGAATCTAATGACTAGTGCAACTAGGACAGTTTTTGGACAAACGACCACTCGCTCATCACCTGTACCGCTTTATCCTGTATACAGGGTACCAGGGGTGCTGGAGCCTATCCCTGAAGACTTATGGCATGGGGCAGGGGTACACCCTGGACACACTACAGGGCAATCTGGGGATGCCAATTAGCATGCCTTTGGACTGTGGGAGGAAACCTACCAAGCATGGGGAGAACATGCAAACTCCATGTACACAGAACCGAGGTGGGAATCGAACCCGGACCCACGAAGTGCAAGGGACGACAGGGCGAACCACCATCTATATAACGATCTATTCGTTCTTTTTTTTATGCAATTAACTGTACAGAACCTAAAAGTTATAATAGGGCTGGAAAACAAGTATGTCCACCTTATCAGGTTCAGGGAGAGTGAGAGACGACGTGATAACAGTACCAGGTGTGCAGTCCGGAACTGCAGGGATTGCGAAAACTCAGCTGGATAGATTTCTGAGCTACTCCGCCTCATTTTCCAATGGGGTGGGCGAAATAGACCAAAAATACCATCTCGTATTTTTAGCCTTTTTTTTATTTTATTATTTTATTTTATTTTTTTATAGCTGCATGATATGTACTTACTGGCCACTTCATTAGGTACACCGTGCTGGTTCTGGAGTGGCCACTTTTGCCACTAAAACTCCTCATGGCACAGATTCAACAAGATACTGGAAACAACATTCCTTTAGAGATTTTGCTCCATGTTGATGTGATAGCATCGCGCAGTTGCTGCACATTTTTCCGGCTGCACATCCATGATGCTAATCTCCCGTTCCACCACATCCCCAAGGTTTTCTACCGGATTGAGATCTGGTGTTCACATGTCACAAGAATAATCTCAAACTGGTTTTGTGAAGCCATTAAACAGTTTAAGCCTACGCAAACTGTAGCCCTGGTTTCCTGTTCTTAGATGACAGGATGGGACTCGGTGTAGTCCATCTGCTTCAAGGGTCGACGTGTTGTGCGTTCAGTGATGCTCTTTGTTGTATCTCAGTTGGAGCAGGATGTTATTCGAGTTCTTGGGAATAACAAATCATGCCACGTTCAATGTCACTCAAATCACCTTCCTTCCCCATCCTGATGCTTGGTGTGAACTTCAGCAGATTGCCATGACCATGTCTAAACGCACCTCGCTGCTGACATGTGAATGGAGCTTAGATATTTGCTTTAACGCACAGTTGAACATTTCCATTTACGGAAATTACCCAGAGTGACTTACATTTTTCTCTCATTACACATCTCAGCAGTTGAGGGTTAAGGGCCTTGCTCGAGGGCCCAACAGGGGAAACTCAGTAGTAGTGGGGTACGAACCTGGAATCTTCCGGACTGTATTCCAATACCACTGAGATACTCCTTCCCTACGTGTACCTAATGACGTAGTCAGTGCATATTGCAGCATTTTTATTATTATTATTATTTTTTTTTATAAGTGGGATAAGTGTTCAGTTCAAAGAGCTCACAAGCACTTTTATTAAATTATGAATATAACCATAAAATAAAAAAGGTCTCTCTCTGAGAATGATCCTTCAATTGTTCTCGACAACAACAGATTGATTAAACTGAGTTATGAACACTACAATAAAATAAAAGTATAAACCATACAAAAATAACAACAGACCTACTTGCTCGGATAAAGCGGTAGCGGTTCTGTTAGACTACAAAGCTCCTGCCGTGTCACAGAGAGAAATAAATATTGATTCCATGTTGAATGCACTCTTATGAAAGATGATCTTTTTGGGGGGTATTAACTATAATAAAAGACTTTCTGCTCACCCGGACCTGTATAATAATATCCGGCTAACTCTTACCTATTCATCTCTATAAAAATAAAAAAAAAAAGCCTGCAGCAACTTGTTTTAACCTTTGACCTTTCAGTTGTATCCTGATTCCTGTCCAGGACACCTTCTGGCCCGATACCTCTTTCTCAGCTTCCTGCTTTCCTGTGTAGTGCAGTTTTCGGCGATCATAAAAACAAACACGTGCATGACCCTGTAATTAAGAGTGAGATGAATGACTGTGTGTGTGTGTGTGTGTGTGTGTTCATGTCTATACAGTGTATAATCTCTCATAAAATATCTGAAAAGATTGCAGATGTCAGTGCTTTAATTGCTATTCTTGCCCAAGAGGCAGAAATCAATCTCATATGATGATTGTTAATGAGTAAAGCAGCAGACACACAGTCAGAATGAGTAATTTCCCCTTTTTTGCCTCATCACTCACCATACATGGCAAAAAAAAGAAAAAAAAAAAGCCACCAACAATGTCCACTGGATGACTAAGGCAGTCCTAATAATAATTAAAAAAAAAAACAGTCTGACTAAACGTGACTTTTTTTTTTCTTTCCACAGATTATTTTGAATCGGGTTAGACGTACGTAAGCGACGAGTTTGTTTTGCCTTTAACCAAAGGTTCCAGGTGATGGTTTGAGATAAGCTGACTGCATGAGTCAGAAGGTCGTGTAAATGGTATGTCGGTGCAAAGCGGCGTGTGTAACACCCGGGACCCTCGGGCGGCCGAAAGGCACGATTTCGGCGGCGCGCTACTCTGCAACCTGATTTTAAAAGAAGTCAAGCCAGAAGAATGCGAAAGGCCACGGCACCCTGGTCTGACGAGTACGGGGTAGAACATGACGTGGCATGCACAACGCGGTGGTGTGATGCAGCTGATTACTGGTGCTACCACAGAGATGATCATCAAACAACAGTGTGCTGAAAATGTTCTCATCCGCTGCAACAGTTTGTATCTGATTTTTTATTTTATGAACAAGGCCTACAGTTATAGTTGTGTTTAATGTTGCGTTTCCTAGGACTTTCCTGTGACCTACTATGCAACATTTACTTTTTAGGTATTCCGATGAATTTGAAGCGTGTATATAAAAATTTTCAATCACTGCTTTTCGTGCGTTAAACATTTTTGTACTGGGCAGGGCTTAAATGGGCCAATCAGATTTCCCCCCTACTGTGACCTCATACAAGAGCACACCCCTGCCCTGGCTTGCTGCTCAGCGGTAGCTCATTTAAACTGACGCTAAAACGCATTTAGAGGACAAGTGAAAAAGAGAGTTTGAGGCATGGACATGGCATTATCTAAAGGATATAGCAGCTGAAGCATTAAAGGACACGGTTTTCCTTATTAATTTATAGCAAGTTAATAAAGATATAGATTAAATTAAAGAAATGGGAACAAATGTTTTACAGTGAAACAGTAAAAAATTTGGTTTGTTTATGCAGCAACCTCATTTCCCCTCTCGTCTGTTCCAACCACTTCAGCATCAGCAGTCTAAAAGCCGTCATCATCTGCACCTGTTTCTCACTGAGTCATGCCTTAAGATGGATGGTTTTTTTTTTTTTTTTTTAATGCTTTAATGATTCATAGGCTTAACAAACAAACGAAAATAAAATCCTCAGTAACTGTTCAAGTCCAGGGATTAGATTGAAAATGAAAGCCACAAGTGCTTCAGGAAGCCTGGAGAACTGTTCCTCAAAATACAAGAAAGTCTGCCTCTTTGAAAGCAAAATATGAAGAAATGTTGGGGCCTCAAGACTTTCGCACAGTACGTTATGATTACTTGTTAAGCAAATAGTAAAATATGGCACATTTAAATTATAGCCAGCACTACTGTCAGAACTACTGTTATGTAATTCCTCACATAGTCCAGCCTAGAGCTGTGTGATTAAATGGATTATGCAATTTAATCTATCTTTTTGTTCGTTGTTTCAATTCACCGACATTCAAAGACAAGTTCGCTCCTGTTCTGTATACTACCTTTATACTTCTTTATACTACTTTAGACCGTCTACTTTATAACCACAATAAACAGTCATTCCCCCGCCAGCTCGCCTTTTTCACCCCGGAAGGCGTAAAACTCCTCTGTCCTCAAGAAATTCCACAGCTGGAAAACTATGCAAAGCATTGGACTCTTACAACAAAGACGTCTTCTATATATTGGACAACAGTTAGGTCCAGACGAGTAATTTTTTATTTTTATTTTTTATTTTTTTTTTTTATAGGAGGCATTCCAGGATTGCTGATGTAGAGAATAACAGCATGGGGACATTTAAGTACATGCATCACAAGCGTTCTAATTAGACGATTGTAGCCATTACTTAACTTAAAGGAGCTTGTGTCCCCTCCCTGAATGCTTCAGATTAGATGGCTATAGAAACTAGAATCATAAAAAAATTATTCTGTTATGGGTCACGGCTTTTATAGGCAATTAATTAATATAAAAGTTTGGTTTTTATTTGAGGTGGGGGAAATGGTGCTGTTCCTCTATAATCCTGCAGGTGGTGCACTCTCAAGTTTCTTAGAATTGTAATAAAATCTAAAAGAATTTAATATGTCGAATCAGAATATTTATAAAATCATGATACAGAATCGCCATACAATTCATGTGTGTGTGTGCGCGCGTGTGTGTGTGTGTGTGTGTGTGTGTGTGTGTGTGTGTGTGTATACCATATATAGATACACACATCTATATATCTGTATATAGGTGTATACATATGGGTGTATATATTATATTTATACAGACAGAGTTTCATTGCTGATTCACTGCGCAGGAGGTATAATATCATTAAAGGTAAAAGTAGTACTGGTCTAACATGATAAGTATAAGAGAGCAGACAGACCAGGCAGGCAGGACCCTTCTTCCCTCACGGAGAATTCGATTACTACTGATGCATTTACACATGGTCTTATTCGGAAAGGCTTTCAGACGCAATCACGACACATTAGACAAAGGACAGTTAAGGTTACGGAGGCCCAGCAGGTGAGGCTGGAAACCTGATCTGACTGGACAACAATTCAACTTCAGACATGCTTCGCCCTCGTGTACAAGAGACCAAACATTAGGAGGCCAAAAACAATGTGTTTGACTTGCATTTATTAGTAAATTAGTCTTCTATGGACATCATGTCAAGCAGTTCTATTGAACACACTCATTAAAACTGCATTTGTTTCATTTCATCCCCATTTGTGAGGACTATTTTAGTAGCAAATCCTGGCTTAAGAAAAAAAGTAAATAATAATAATGCACCGTATGAGTGGTGAAAGAAATCCAGATTATTCTGCCCTTGCTTGCATGTCTGCATGTTCTCCAGGACGACTGGTGAGAAGATACAACCTAAACATGTACGGGCGTGTACATGTTTAACAAAAAAAAAAAAAAAAGGTACACAGACTGCTCCAAGCTGGGAAGAGTCTCTCAATTCTCTTCGCTTAAGCCCCATTACACTTGTCTAGTTAGAGAGAAGCCTGCCAAGTGCTAACTATTTTCAGACACAGCTGGGTTCAGGAATGGGAGCGAGACCGAGACGGGAAAGCATGTGCTGTTTAGCTCGGCTGCGGTTCTGGCTTCAACCACATAGCGCATTTCTTTCCCAAAACCAGAAACGCTGCGCTTGTTACCTGCACGGCCCTTCCTCGATCGGGAGGAATTAAAAGAATGCGCGTCGCTTGCGCTCCAAACCCTGTGGTCCGCTTTCGGCTCTGGGAGTTTGGAACAGGACTAAAAAGTGAGGCGTAGGGTTCGTGGAATTCTAAACACCTTTCGGAACTGTGCTTCAGGTCATATAAGACTCCGGCGTGTACTGCTCCTCCTAGTTACTCTTTGTAGCCTGACAAATCAATAGAGGAACGTGCCCTTTCCTGTTGATTCATCATATTTACTAAGCGAGTCCTCGGGGCATGGACGCAAGACTAGAGCCATGCAAGCGAGCACTGCAAACAATTACGTCAATCCTGGTGCTTGCATCCGCTAAATCCGTTCTGTGAATGCGGACGTAATGCGATCGGGGAGACTGTCAGTATTGTTCGGATGCATTTCCTTCTGTGCAGAACTTGAAAAAGAAAAAAGAAAAAAAAAAGGAAACTAAATAATAATAATAATAATAATAATAATAATATTATATATCTCACACTGGTCTCGGTTGGGCTCCACGGACACACAAAGCTTTTCCGTTCCCAGCAGCACAACAGGAAGCGAAGTCATAGGCGTTATTGAGGAACACAGGCAAATTAATCAGTGGTCACAGAGCGACGCCAGGGCGCGTTACAGAAGGGCACATTGACTTGCAAATTCACTCCGCCACACTCCCGGCTTTTCCAGAAGCGCGAAAAACTGCTGAGTCTCCTTTTATTCATGTAATCGTGTCGGAAGACTGCACATTACGCCAGGAGTTAACTGTTATTCCAAAGTGCCTCTTGAAAAAATGATGAGAGCAAAAGGCTGCGATTATAATTCATTCATTAGCACACCAGGAGCATCACTCCTACGCTACATGCACCGCCGGCCAAAAGTGAGGACACACCCTTCTAATCCCGTGGTCTTTCCCGATTTGTATTTCTTTACAAGGCTGAAGGCGTCCACAATGTGCAGTAATCTCCACTGAACAGTGATATTGATATTGAGACGCGTCTGCTACTTGTGCTCTGTAAAGCCTTCATAACGCCTCTAATCGGAGGTGCTGGCTGTTCATTGGTGATTTCTGAGGCTGGTAACTCTAAATGAACTTCTCCTCTGCAGCAGAGGACAGACTTGGTCTTGCGTTTTTGGGGAAGGTCTTCATGAGAGCCAGTTTCATCGTGGTGCCTGATGGGTTTTGCAAATGCACTTGACAACACTGTTCTCGCAAGGACTAATCCAGGACAGCTGACGTCCGTATCTTAAAATAATTAGCTGCTGCTGTTGTCATGTTATTTCACAGATTCGAAATCTCCGGAATTGTTCTAGAATAAATAAGTGCCACCACTTGGACTGAACGAAGCGAATAGTTACGAGCCTTCTGTTTGGATAATTAGTATCCACATGAGTATCCACTAAATAATTAACTCCAACTGATACAGTTCATAAAGAAACCATGTTCCTCCATGAGATGTTCCTCTCTTTCAGAAGGGTCACATTATTGTTCTGCATAAAGCAAAGAAAACAACTAGGGAAGTAGTTACTGAAACTATTGGGTTAAGAACTGAAAGACGTAATATTACAACCTAGTGGGATGGTGGTGAACCATCAGCGAATAGTAGGGAAAAAAAAATATCTGAATGATCGTGACCCTTCGGAGGATCGGAAACCCTTTAAACGTTTGGAGAAATCAAATCATGTGGTATAATCAAAGCTGAAATGAAATTTTAGAGTGTGTGAACCTTTTATTTTTTTGGCAGCGTGTGTGTGGGGTGTAAACCTGCCTGGAGAAATGGGTATACTGCAAGAGGCCCGTCCAGCAATCGGAAAATCTCCCCGTGTTATAAACAGTGACATGTAAGACTACCCGTGCGTATTTAGTTCACACTAGAAAGAGCCAGTAGTTGGCTTGGCCTGCGGTTACCTGAGCTGCTGTTAGCTAGCAAATCGTTAGTTCCAAAAGCTCATTTTTGTTTGATGCAAGACGCCACACATGGTTGCACGTAGTGAACCAAATCAACACCTTTGAACAGTATTAAAAACTAGATCTTTGAAAGATGTTACCATGCAAGACTTACTTGCTCCAACATGATAGCTACAGTAGAACAAGTAGTTTTCATCATCTAATGGCCTGTTTTGCTGAAAAGCGGGTCAAAAAAGGGGTCAGAGGGAGGAGACTGTGGACATTCATAGTGACCAATCAAAGAAGCGGAGACATCAGCCACTGTCCCCGACTGCCCAAACTCACCCTGAATATGAGCATGAAATATTCAAACATAATATTCAGACGTGTGCAGCTTTTACCGACACGAGCTTCGACACACAAGGGCTTTGAGAGAAATGCATACACGGTCCACTTTTTCACACCCTCAACGTTTGGCGCCATTCTATGAGCATATCAGGGGGGATGGATACAAGGTGCAGACAGAGAAATAAGTCAGCAAGCAGTGCTGTATACCTGCGCATGCACTAGACCGCTGGCGTCAATGCTCCAGCTGAAATCCCCCTTAGATAATGCGTTTATCTCACAACTTAATATAATTTCCGTGTCTATATACAGTCAATGAGCTGCTGTTGAGCCACGTACATCCAAAGAACATCAAAGCTGAGCAACAAGCAGAGGTGGGGTGGAGGGGGGTTCTTTTATGAGGTCATATAAGGGGGAAAAGTCTAATTAACTTGTTAAATAGCAAAAAAAAGGGGGGGGGTTTCTCCAGAAACCACAATCTCATCAGTCATCAAGCCTCTCCTGTGGCAGAAACTTACCAACCATTACAAAGCTCTGACGCACTATGTATGTATATATATTCATGTATATATATGCATGTATATATATATGCGTATATATATGTGTGTGTGTATGTGTGTGTGTGTGTGTGTGTGTGCATATATATACACACACATACATACAAACACAGCTCACTGGGAATGCAGCTGTGAGGTGAATGATATATACACACAGACAGACACACACAGACACACACAGGGAATGCAGTTGTGAGGTGAATGATATATACAAAGACAGACACACAGACAGACAGACACACAGACAGACAGACACACAGACAGACAGACACACACAGCCCATGGGATTGCAATTGTGAGGTGAATGATACACACACACAATCTCAATGATACATTTTCCTACTAAGATTAAACACATCATTCGCCTCACAACTGCATTCCCAGTGAATTCTTTCTGTAGAAACAAACCCATGTTAGAACACAGCCCTAATATAAACATGCCATGTGATATAGAGCTGTGACTACAGTCAGTGCCGCTGCTCTCGAAAATTAATGAAGAGATTAACGTTTGTGTTTAACTACGGAGAATTCAACCGTCGTGTGGTATTATACATATACGAAATAAACAGTCTTACATAACTTCTCCATATTTTAACTTCATAACCAGGCAGCCAGACTCACCTCTCTCAGTCCCTCACACACACAATCACCAGATTATAATGCATTCACAGACACTCGACGAAGCATCACCGGGGCTTAGATGCCGTCATAATCAATAGACAGGATCATTTTTGTTACCTAATCCAGGACTACTTTTAAAGCTTGTGGTTATTCATAAACGTATCAAATCGCAGGAGTTAATGCTGTGTGCTTGTGAAAGCATTTAAATCACCCGACTGCCAGAGAAACGCTGCTCTGCTTTAAATAGGCACTTAAACCTCAACTGCCCTGCCATATGCTCAGACGGGATTCTTTTTCTTTCGTGAAGGTTTTTATTTAATAAAAGTGAAAAAAAAAAAAAAAGCATAAATGAGTGAATGTAAAATGTATCGAATTGACCTTTAATGTTTACTACAATATAATACAAGGGAAAACCTCAACACTTTCATGTACGGCGTTGCTGTTACACTGCATCGTAAAGCAGGGTGGTTTAGGGGAGAAACACAATTTAGAGGACTGGTTATTGGAAGGGGAATCAAAGCTGAATCCTGAAGACAGTTAAGCATCAGCATTTGAAGATATGAAAATAATTGAATATGAATATTGTAGCATATTATATGAGAATACAATATCTTGTATTTTGTACAACAAAATCTTACAAGCACATATTATCTTGAATATTAACATGAAGCAAGATGCATTAAATCTGGTTTACACAGGGACATGGTGTACATTTTTTTTATTCTAGAACAACTAAGGCTGCTTTCACAGCATGCATGACTGCTTCGTACGATGCCCGGGTACAATGGCCCCTCTGCCCCCTTATCTCACCTGCCTGCTTTCACATTAGAAATGTCGTCCTGTCCTTGAATACACTTGTACATTTACACTCTCCGATACAGTGGGTGGCAGTATGTACCGAGCTGCTTTGAGATCCACCATTGAACGCAGTAAAGGGAATAATACAGGGAAGTTACCCTTTAATCCATGTCCGTCCCCACTGCAGTCCAATTCCAGGTTTCGGTATAATTAAAAAAAAAAAAATAAAAATATATATATATATATATATATATATATATATATATATATATATATATATATATATATATATTTTTTTTTTTTTTTTTTTATAACTGTACACGAGTATGCCAGACCATGCTCAAGTCATTCAGAAAAGATGATCTTGAGACAGATATCGTTTAAAACTACAACTGGTACTGGTTTGAGACCCAGCATCTATATCGAGCCAAATACCAGTAAAAAACAAACATACTGGATAGAAAATTCTCCTTCAACTGGAATTTTAATTTGAAATTTGTCTGGAAAACTGGAAATGGTTACATATAAAGAAGCGATTTTTTCTGTTGTTAGGAATAATTTTATGTTTCTACCGTTTACGAGGGGTATTCAAGTCAACCCAGGCCGTTTGAATGGGCAGAATAAAACAACAGTTATTTACAGTAGTTAAAAAAAGAGATATAATCCCCTGCTACACTAATGCACCCATCTCAGCATTCCTCAGTACGCTGGATCAATGACCAGAGTGCCCGTTTTCCTTTTGAAACACTGGCCTCCCAGGAACTCCTTATATATAATATAGCCCAAACATGCGGAAATCCCTTTGAGTGAGCTCAGGCCTATATGGAGGAATGTGGCAATGACTCCGAGCCGAGTTCCTGTAAGGCGCAAGTGGTGTTTTCGTGAATGATCGTGTGTACAGTTACCGCAGATGGATGAGTGTATCCACACACAGGTTTGACTCGTTCATATATTTATACTTTATTATGGTTATTATAGTTATAAGAAGGTTTTTTTTTTTTTGCATGAGAGACTTAACTTTATATGTCTTTAGTGAAAATTAAGATTATTTGGAATGGTTACTGATTTCAGCTGATACTTAAAGTTTCGTTATCGGCATTGGAAAAAGCGTCTCATGTCATTTACTACTTTCTTTTTTCCGTGCTTCGGGACTGACCACATACGAGTTGCTTTCACGCCTGTTTCAGAGCGAAATGGGTTTGTTTTGGCACATGGTGCCGAAATGAATACCGAAAAGCAAAGCAAAAAAGAATTTTATAATTTAAATATACATACATTGCCTCTGGGACATTCAGGTCTGAAGACTATAACAGGAAAAGGTAAACAAACCTTTGGCGAGGGCATTTCGAAATCACAAAAATCCCCCAAATAGGGAGGAAACAGACTCGCCGCTAAAGAAACCAATAGATAATTATATAATTAGCTCATTCTAAATATTTTGTATCTCACATCCAGTGTTTATTTTCTCCCAAACTCCAGAAATCAGTGGCTAACTTTAGCAATGGTGCAGTTTCACAAAAAAAAAAAAAAAAAAAAAAAACACTTTAAAATGGAAAGTGAACAGCCTCCGGAACAATCGATTGTGCCTCCATGTACACAGGACAGATGCGGTTTGTCCTGAAGTGAGAGGAAAGTCCAATCAGCATGCAGAGCAGGTGCTGAGCCGAGAGTGCTAAATGCAAGTCATGCTCTTCACACAGGAAGAATATCCAGCTGTGATTTGGTCACCGTTTAGCGCCGAGCTCAGAGTTGAACGTTTGCTCTGTAACGCAACATAATACGACAAGGAAGGTGTTAACCGGCCTGCTCTGCTGCGCATCTACACGTGGCAGCTGCTACTCTGGAACGACAACATGAAGATCCACAAGGTAGAACTGTGCATCTTCGGGACGTTGTGGTGTCTGCATCGCTCATTTCCTGATCACGAAATGACTGGGTTCAGGATTTGATACCGAACAAAACAAACAGGATTTGATTAAAAAAAAAAAACAAAAAAAAACAAGGCTAATGCTGAATAACACCAACTCCTGGCTGGCTGGCTGGCTGGCGTTCCTCCGTACTCTGATTTATCACATGGGAGATGTAGCACGATATTGGAATACTGTAATAAGGAAGTCGAAAATAGTCACAGTGCTATTTCCAGGTTCACTTTACATGCTATTTTCAAGTTTCTTTATTAACATATGGTGTGCAAATAAGAGAAAACTACATTTCTGCTTGACATTGATAAACTACTGAAGGCCATAAGCGATCCTTAATTATTTTCCTACTTTCTCCAAGCAAATAATCCCGAATTTGGTGCGCCGCTGCAGCGTTGAACAATATTTAACATCAACCTCTGGGAACGTGAAGTCGCAAACGCACTCTGATACCCCAAAATTACAGCATGATATTGTTCTGGGGTGGCACGGTGTCGCCTTGCACCTCCAGGTTCTGGGTTCGATTCCCGCCTCGGGTCTGTGTGCAGGGATTTTTCATGTTTCTCCCTGTGCTTGGTGGGTTCTTCTGGGTACTCCGGTTTCCTCCCAGAGTCCTAAGACATGCAGATTAGGCTATTTGGCGTCCCGTAGTGTGTATGCGTGCGTCCTGCGATGGATTGGCACCCTGTCCAGAGTGTACCAAAGTCTCCCGGGATCCCCGATCACAGAATAAAGCGGTACAGATAGATGATGAATGAGAGAGAGCGAGTAAGATACCGTCCTGGGAATCCGAAGCCCAAATAAACTTGCACACGGTTATCCTTTAGAGGGCAAAATAAAGTGTCCTGCAGCCGGTCACTACCTTACGAATGCCATGATGAGTTCACGAGCATCATATGGACTCGCTTTCGATATCGAACGGACGGACGGATGGATGGAAGGAAAAAAGAAAACCTCCCTGAACAACTTGCATATTAACCAACAGGGGTGTGCATAGTTTATTCTGTACATAATGCATAATTTTGTTCATTGATACCTTGGTTTGTTTTCACTTTCGATTATCTCCATCACTCACAGCACCATTTAACTACAAGCTGATAGTGGTGAAAATGGGGATAGTAGGATTTAGGCTGCATTCAAATGACCTGAAAAGTCAGAGAATTGTGTCATTCTGCTATGTCCGTGAGTTTGAGCTACAAAGTGAAGGAGAGGGATTCAAAAACAGTGAAATTCATATTTTAATACCAACAATCTCAACAAATAGCTGTGAGGAACAAAGTCCATTTAATTGACTCATCAAATGTACCTAAAAACCGACATATTCAACAAATGAATATGTCTGCATGTTGACTGTTCTACACAAAGTCTTATATATACACACAACATAATTCATTTAAAGCCAAGATATCTTTATTGCCATTTGCTCAAATCAAGCCGAGTTGGAATTCTGGGTTGCGAGATCAACTTACAAGTTTGAATCACGAGTTATGACATTCGGTCAAATTTTCAATTCAATTCAATTTTATTTATATAGTGCTTTTAACAACCGTCATTGTCTCAAAGTTTTAGAAAATTATATAAATGTATGTATGAGCGAGAAAAAATGTGTATAAATAATAAATGATCCGATTGTCCCTGGTGAGCAAGGGGGCGACAACAACGGAAATGCATCGAGATCTCTTTCTTTATTTTACCTTCAAAGAGCAAAGCAGCAGCACTCTAGTCCTTTGGTTTATCTATCACAGCCAATTCTCATCAGTACACTTTGTTCATCGTCCTGTCAACATTTACGCTAATAACACCGGCAACGCCTCGCGTTCTGGAACTTCAGCTCCAATCCTTCTGTGCTGGATTTCTTGTTAATACGACACTGAACGCTGTTGAAACATTTGCGAGAGGTTTAGAACCTCCGGGATCAACCTACTAATTAGTTCCTGAATCAATTAATCAATACACACCACAGACTTCTTGACATATTTAACATGTAGGCTGCCTTGTGTGCAATACTGACCAGAAGGTTGAGTTCAAATCCCATTACTGCCAATCGGTCCTTTAAAAAAATAAAATAAAATAAAATAACTGGATTGGATGCTGCAACAATGGCGAGCAGGCAACTCATTCTTGTTAAACATTTGGGCTGAATAATACGAGGACCGTTCAAGTCCAACTGGGACTTGTCGCCTCATGGGCAGGAGAATGAAGGTGTAAAACTGACTAAAATTTGCAGAAGACTTCAAGCACAGTAAGTACTGTGATGCACACTGCGAATGTTTAAAAGAAGCCTGAGAGTAACGCTCCCAGCCGAGCTTGCTTGAAACCCACTGCAGTCATTTCAGCAAGTGGAACGCCTGATCCTTGAAATACGACAGATATCTTATCGCCAACTTGTGGAAGAGATGCATCTGCTGGGTAACGAGAGAGAGAGAGAGAGAGAGAGAGAGAGAGAGAGAGAGAGAGAGAGCGCTCCCTGCCTTCGCCCGGCACAGAAGTTTGCTAATCTTCAGCGAGTTAAAGGAATGTTCCAAGATGTCCAATCACGGCTTTGGTGTACAGAGAAAACTTTCTACCCTGACGTTATCCAAGCACTAGTAAAACGCTAAAAGTTTTTACCATCTGACTGCGTATTGTTATTTTGCACAAGCAAAAGTCCCGGTTTGACCTGAACTCCCTTCTTATTTTTTTCTTCATCGCTGGCTTGGTATCATCCTTTAGTAGGAACATGTACAATGTCTCACTTTAATGAGCTGATAGGAAACAGACTGGTCCAGTTACATAGTTTGGCATGTTGTATTCATGTTTCCAGAAGAATTATATGTATTAAAAGGTACAAAAAGATGAACATTCATTCATTTACTCTAATCTTCTACACTGGTTATCCTATATACAGGGTCGGGGGGGAAGCCTGGAGCCTATCCCAGAAGACTTGGCGGGATATACCCTGAAGAGGGTGCCAACCCATTGTAGGGCACATAGGCACAAACACTCAAATATTGTACACACTACAAGCAATGTGGGAATACTCTGCATGTCTTTGGACTGTGGGAGGAAACAGGAGTACCCAGAGGAAACCCACGAAGCACAGGACAGGACTCGAACCCTTGTCGAAAAAGATATACAACCAATAGTAATGCCAACGACAATCAAAAGAAAGGTACCAACAAAGTCAAGTAAGGATACAGAATCAAGGGTGGTGTAAAGACCGGGGGAGGTGGAGGTGATTCAAAAGGGCCTACTTAAATAGGAGCCCAAGGGTTCTCTCTCTCTCTCTCTCATTGCAACTGTCCAGGAGAATGAAAATGCTGAAAGGTTACGAATTAAGCGAATAATTTTTCCTGGTTCCTGTAGTCAACAACATAGTGCGGATAGGTAGCCAAGCTATTATTCCACAAATTCCTAGCAAATCCCACGCGCAAACATCACTGAAACAAAACGAAAAAGACGAGCGGTGATGAATTGATAAACCAACAGTGCACGCGGATGACAAGAGGAGCTTGCTCAAACGCCTAATTTACAAAGTAAACAGCAATTATGGTTATCAGGGCTGATAACAGGTCTGAACTGTTTCTCGAGGACACACAACTGAGACCCAGCCATCATAATCATATGTCCATGTTAGGGTCAGGATGAACAGAGAAATAGAGAGACAGAAAGAAAAAGAAAGAGAGAGAGAGAGAGAGAGAGAAAACAATGTTGGTGGGAAAAACAAAAAACAACAACAAAAGAAAAAAAAAACAACAACTATCCCAAAATATCAGAGTCAAATCCACTTTGTACACTCTCTCGAAAACTGTTCACTCCGGTGTTTTAAGAGGAGAGGAAAAAACGGGCCCCGGTTTGGTGAAACAAAGGTCTGAACATTGAGTCTTTTGTTGCCAAATCGAACTGACACGCGTGTAAAATGTTATCATTTGCTCTTTGATGTGGAACTTTCGCTCGCTTTGATCGAGACGCTTTATTTTCTTTCAGGCTCGTGCGTGTTTTGGAAACGGAACCAGACCTTATACCGCATTGATGGTTGTGAAGCTAACACAACAGGACTTGATGGAAAAGAAACAATGACACACACACACACACACACACAGACAACTGGTGCCACGTTAAAAGCATGTGTGAACACAATCAAAACGCGGATCAAAGAAAGAACGAAAGAAAGAAAGAAACAAGCGGTTTTAAAAGAAGACCGAGAAGACACAAGCATCCCGGTTTTAAACTGCTTTACTCACCTTCCCACTCCCTCTCCAACAACAGCTGCCCTGCATGAGCGAAATACTAAGCAGCGTTTGCCCCTGCGCTCCTAAACACACACACACACACACACACACCGCCCGTCCTCACCGAAACGCCATCTATCTACTCCTGCTTCATCATATCCGCACCGGAACACCGTAATCCGCTCGTTCCGCAGGCGTTTGAAGTTAAAAGTTTGCTACAAAGTTGCGACTGGGTTCCAGCTGCACCATGCAGTTCGCCGAGGCAATGAGATCACCGTGCTTTGGCGTATCCTCCCCCTGCTGGAGTATCGCGAGAACACAACGGGATTACACCGGAAACTGGATGGATCAATGGATGAGAATGGCAAAGCACTGTACCGTGAATAATGTCTCGGGATAACTACGCCACCTGCGGTGAAACCAGAGACAATAAAGTCGTAGCCCTGCCTCAAGATTGATTAACAAATAAAGACGAAAAAAAAATTTAAAAATCAAAACCTCCCTTCTAGTTGCACATTAACTTCTGTTCTGATAATAACATTGTTCTCAAGGGCTTCCTCTGCATACTGTGCAGTCCCGACTAAACACTGTCCGCTACTTAGTGTTCACTCTTATGCACTCTTGTTTGGATCTCTTTATGTGCAACGGTGATCAGAAAGGCAGCATAGCACCTTCAGGGTAGTGGTTCGATTCCCACCTCAGGACTATGTGTGTCAAGGTTGCATGTTCTCCCATGATTGGTGGGTTTCCTCCAGGTACCCAGGTTTCCTCCAACAGTCCAAAGACATGCAGATTGGGCTAACTGGCGTTCCCTTGTGAATGTTGACCAAAGATCCTGTCATGATTGTAAAAATGGGAATAAATACAATGGTCACCATTAACCTCCACGGTTAGTCCTAGTTGGACTACAGCGGTTCCTGGATGGATCCCTTTATGCAATTACCCAAGTGATCAGAAAAGCAGCACGGCGAATTAGTGGTAAGCATTGTCGCCGTGCACCTCCAGGGTCGTGCTTCGATTCCCTGCTTGGTATCTGTGTACATGGAATTAAATTACCCATAGTTTGTGTATGTTTGTGTGCATGCATTAGATTGGCACCTCATGCCTCTTGGAATGGCCTCCAGGCCAACTGTGACTCCGTATACAGGATAAAACAGTATAGGCGATGAGTGAGTAAATGATCATACAAGCATCTTGGATTTCACAACATGTGAAGCTAGGTGGATTGACAACAATGGCGCATTTTAAACTGTCCAGGTTCAGTACCTGCTGTATCCTCAGCATGAGAAGGCTAATGTGGTTTTCTGTTGTTTTAGCCTTTGTAGATGCTTTTTCACCACAGACGTAAAGAGTGGTTATTTAAGTTACTATAATTACTGTATAGTAACCCGACTGGGCCAACTGTTGTTGTTGTCCAGTGAAAATGTTCCTAAGCGCCCAATCAGTGCAGGTATTTATGGCTGGTTAAACAACTGAATTTAAAAATTGTGCAGAAAATTGTCTATGAGCTAGCACTGATTTAGAAACCCTGACAGCTCCATTTGACCAACATCACTAATAATAGTCAAGAAGATCATATTACTAATGTAAAAATATCCTCTCTGCACTAGCTGGCTTAAGATTTTAATAGTGCTCTTAACGTTAGAAAAAACATACAGTGAAACTTAATATTAGGAACAGAAGCAAATCACAGTGAGTCAGAATTAGTTTTTTTTTTTTTTTTTAACAGATTTTTGCAAGGGTACAGGATATTACTGTTGAAACCCTCTGTTAGATTGTTTCCTGCTTCCATATTTCCTTCCCGCACATTGTCCTGTACTATTACATTCTTTGCTGTTGTGTAGCCCAGTACTTACAGGTCATCTGTTGTTCTTTGTTCTATGTTTAATGGGTCTATAGGTGGCATGATGGTTAGTACTGTGGTCTCGCACCTTAAGGGTTTGATGCCTGCCTTGAGTCTGTGTGCCCAAAATTTGTTCTCCCCGTGCTTGGTGGTTTTCCTCTGGGTACTTTAGTTTCCTCCCACAGACCAAACATGTACAGATTAGGTTAATTGTTGTTCCCTGCCTCATGCCCTAAGTGCCCTAGGATAAGCTCCATGACCCCCATGACCCAGTACACAGGATAAGTGGTATAGAAGATTAATGAGCGAATGGGAGTATAAAAAATATATAATTATTTAAAGAATATTGAAGCACCCGGATAAGGACTGATTAAAATGGAGAACAATATGTCTCTATTTTAAGTGAATCAATGTTTTATTTTGCTTTGTTGTTTTAGATACAGTATGTGCTACAGGGCAGACGTTAATTAGAAATTATAGCCACTATCATGATTAACCAAATCAGAGGGTTAATTGGAATATTAGTAGTTTCCCCCATTGTTTAGTTCATTTCTCCCAAGACTGACCATTTTGTTTGAGCAAGGAAATGTTTGTCGTTTGTTTTTCTGAGCTCAGACATGGTATTCAAAAAAGCATCCATTTTGGTATTTGATTACACTGATGAGTGCTACTCCATAAGAAGATAAAAATGGAGTGAACTCAATTAAGTCAAATATAGTCACTGGCCTTGATACGGTTAGCCAACCAACTGTGCCATGTAATATTACAAGCACGTTTTTTTAAGGTTTATTTCTGTTGTTTGGTGATATTATTATTCAATGTTATGAACTCAATTATAGCTTTAAATCCATTGCAGTAGATTCTTAAGGAATAAAAATGCATAATTTAATCATTCAAAGAAATAAAATGCCGTTTTTTGTGGTATTGAAGGACAACCATTACTAATGTCTTGGTTGTGGATGTGGAAAGCCTGGAGAAATATGTATTGAAAGTAAAGATCTTACCAGGTTTGGTCGGTGGTGCCATCACTAGGAAAGCAATGTGATCTACATCAAACGCAAGTCTACTTGACTGTTTGTACTAGTGAAGACGCAAATAAAGCTTAGTGTTTATGACATGACTGTTAGAAATCTTCAGCAACACTACCACCTAATGGTCAGAATCATTTGTTATAAAAAGGTTGCTGGTCTTAGGGCTGCGCTCATCAAGGGGTCACACCACAGCGGACCATCTGATCCGCACACCGCTTGGCACAGGTTTTATACCGGATGCCCTTTGTGATGCAACCCTCCCATTTTATCCAAGCTTGGAACTGGCACTGCATCCAGGGACTGGTGTTGGAGCACTGGATGGGAACTGAACCCAAACCTTTTGCATAGCAGGCAAGAAATCTACCAGTGAGCCACCACTGCCCTGACACGATAAAGTGGTAAAATGTTCGGGAGTTTGTCTGTGCAATATCTAATTACATTTCATGATGCCTGATATGTAGCATGTTGATAACCACATTATACCCACACATATTGCTTCATAATAAAATTCAATCATGATAATCTTCTGTGATAAGACACATTGTAAGTTTGACAGTGTTATTATTTTTTTATTAAACCTTTCCTTTGAGTACATCTCTGTTAGCATCCTCTACATGTCTTTTTTTATATTTACGCCACCTCAGTTAACACTCCCTACGTAAGTTTAGAGCATCAACATCATTAAGTAATATAAGAAAATGTAGAGGAGCACACAGTGGTACCTACAATGAAATTTAATTACACGTTCTGAGGCACATGTTTTGATTAGTTTTTGGTCAGCCTCAATAGCCTTTGAATGTCAGGCTCTATGTTAATGGTCTCAAAGTTTTTGCTGTATCTCTTGAAGGGTTCACCCTCCGGGCCAATCAGGAACTTCTCAAAATTCCACGAGATATCAGTTCTGCTGATGGGACTCCACACTAAGAACTTGGGGTCCTGAATAAGAGAGACTGGATCATCATCGGGGTACGGGAGTTTGTCTTTCAGGTATGCAAACACGGGATGTGTGTTAGACCCATTAACGTCGCACTTCTCAAAAATGGTGAACGAAGGTTCAAACCCTTCACCTGGACGTACATGCTTCAATGAGTTCAGGATCTCTCCATTTTTGCAGTTTTCCTGGAGAAAGAAAAAAATACAGTCATACAAAATCTCCCTTACAGGTGTACAATGCTTCTGCGATGCCGGTATTTTTCACTTGTTTCCAGTAATGAAAAGGTGAAGCTTCATATACACACATTCAGAAATAAGATGATGTCAGTTTTAGTTTCCTTCCTGCTTGGGTGGTACCATCAAGCAAAAAAAAAAAAAAGAAGAAGAAGAAAATCTTTATTGTTTAACTAGGAAAGGCCAAATTGTGTACCATGAATTATTCGAAAAGGCATAAAGACGCATATTTACGGTAATTTTAATATTATTTTTTAATAATATCTTTTACCAGCACAATTAATTGCCATCTATAGTATGTCATATTAGCTTATAATTTGCATTGATTTCAAGCACTAACCATTAATTGCATCCTTGAAACTATTGGTTTTGTCCCAAATTGCTCACATCTGGTCCAACCAATCGACACTCCTTGCTTCACTAAAGCATGTACAGTATACTGGAATTTGGTTATAATTCTGAATGATTCTTTGGTGTTCATTGGTATAAAGAAGATTCTTAACGCCCAATATATTCCCCGCGATTCATCATGGCTATTTTTGATTATCTAAACTGAGGTGAAATTTCATAATCTAAGACCTACCCAGTAACACATCTGACATCTGACACATCTGAAAAAAAAAAAAAAAAAAAAATGAATCCGATAAACAGTGAATTGCTTGTCCTACTAACCTGGTAGCCAAACTGATTACAGGGGAAGGCCAGGACCACCAGCCTGTGCGGGTACCTGCTCTGGAGCTGGTTGAGCTGGCTGTAGTCCCGGGTAGTGGTACCTCATAGTGATGCCACGTTCTCGATAAGTACCACTCGTCCCCGGTAGATATTAAAATCGACCGAGTCCCCTTCCAGCGTGGTAGCACGCAGGTCATAAAACGTCTTGGCTATGAAGGTCATGATCCGTGTTTAGTGTCCACCTGAAGTGTGCCTGCTTCCTGACTGGCATGCAAGTCATCCTGGTTGCCTGGCTCCAGCTATAAGGCTTGGGTGTCAAATGACTTGGAGGGAAGTTGATACGCGGGTGATACATAATACATCTATGTGGTGAAAAGACTGACATAGGCTATCTCAGGTTTAAACCTGCACCACTTTGTATACACATTCAAACAGCCCTGTCTATAGAATTACTTGCAAAAAAAAAAACGAAAAACTGTTCTGGAAATTTACTTTCCACAAACAAGAAGCAAAGATGGTATAAAATATTCAGGGAATTAAATACAATAGGTTTTTTCTTTTTTAAACTGTAGACAGACTTTAATAGTTGATCTTGTTACATATACAGAGATCGCCTGTGATGCTGTTAATCTGCTTCCCATAGTAAAAGAGAAAGTTTTACAGATTTCTATTCAGCAGATTGCATTAAACTGTCAGTGGCTTTAGAGACTGAATCTACTTCTGAGCCATTAAACTTTCAGCAAGTCATTGCCCATGTTCTCACGTCATTAAAAATGGATAACGGTTCAATCTAATCCCCCTTCACAGTGGAGCTCGGACGAAATTCTGATTCTGTTACGTAGAAGCTGTAATTCAATGGCACTCGTAATCTGGCAAAGAGCTAAGCTTTCTAAAACATATTAAAAGTCCAGCTTAATCGGATACGTTTCTGTCAAGGAACCGGTCAGCTGGTCCGCATGGCCTGAACTAATGTTCTGATGTCAATGGACAATGTCCACATGTACACATTTCATTTAGAGAGTAGTAATATTTCTGTGGATCACATACAAAACTTCATAAGTTATCTCACAGCAATGATCGTACATGTTGAGTTTTTACTATAATAATGGTATAATCCTGTTATCTTATTCAGCGGTTAGTATGGGTGAGAGTTCGACCAGACTATGGCCAGTCCAACGGAATAGCGATCAAGTTCTCGATCTATCTCGCACCTCTGCCTGCGTTTATTTCACCATCCAAACTCTAATGACCAAAACTAGTTCAGGGCAGCAATTTGATCTTTTTTTTATTAGGTAAACGGTGTTGCAGCGATGAAGAGGTAAATGATTCATAGACAACTGCCCCCTCGTAGTGAGACACAACCAGAAGGGCATTTTCCAAACGTTTTTCGTCCGTTCTTATGTCTACAATCAATGAATGAGGTAATCTAATTTTACACATCGAGTAATGAAGGATTATAAAAATACTGTTTAAAAAGACAAATTGGAATGCTATCCATGACTGCCAGACTGACATCGGTTGCAGCCGTTTATGCTCCCCCTGATGCTAACATGAGCAGGTGGAATAATCACTCTCCTGCTGCTCTGTTTCAGTAGTGCTGAGATCATCGTTGTTGGATGGCACCGCACTATCCAGATCCTTCCTGTTGGCTTCCAGCACCAGCTCAGTCATCTGGGTGAATGCCTGGAAAGCACATATAGGAACACTAGTGCCAAGTTAATCCAATTACAGTGCGACCATAATAATATTGGTCCAACAAACATTTTACAAGATTAGACATGAGCAACTCACCTCACTGATGTTGTAATTGGTAAAGGCGCTTGTTTCCAAGAAATCCATACCGTAAGACTTAGC
This sequence comes from Clarias macrocephalus, assembly GCA_011419295.1. Lineage (NCBI taxonomy): Eukaryota > Metazoa > Chordata > Actinopteri > Siluriformes > Clariidae > Clarias > Clarias macrocephalus. The sequence goes on along the minus strand of JAAGKR010000185.1, from coordinate 76,395 downwards.
AAGCTGAATGAAAGAAAGCAGCGTGTTAGACTAAACTTCATCTTTTTTTTCCGCGTAAAGCAAAGCGAATTGCATTCTCAGCGAATTGCATTCACATTACTATAACAATACACACGAGCGTCAAACCTGACTACCAAATAGAAATTGCTCTTTTGGATTCACTATCGACACCAGCATTGCTGCTTTGTCTAAAGTCTGGAGGAGATCCATTATTGCATCAAGCACTTTCCCCCCAAAGCCTGCATATAACATTAATATAACATTACTGGTAATCATTCTTCTAAAACTTGCTTTACCCAGGTGCGAGTAGACATGAATCCTGTCAGAGCCTGTCACAGTGAATGGAATGCCACACACGCACACATTCACACACCTCTATACCCTATATAGGGTCGGTGTGGCATAGCCAGTTACTGACATTATAAGGAAGTAGAAAAAGTAACTGGAGAACCTTTATGGAAATCCGCACAGACCGATGGACCAGAGCTCTTAGGGATATGGCTTTGGACAAAGACATGCACGTGGTACCTTGTTCCCCTGCTCTGTCGTCACTTGTCTTCGGTGCTCCTCATCACGTTTGTTCCCAATAAGGATCTTCTGCACTATGTGTGGCGCATACTAGAGGAAAAAAAAACAGTGTCAGTTAGATCAGATATTCATCATGCTTGAACTATGAATCTGAGAACTTTAAGAGGAAAAAGCCTCACCACCTCATCAACATCACTAATCCACTTCATTACGTTTTGGAAGGAGAGGAAGCTGGTAATGTCATATACCAGGAAAATCCCCTGAGGAACAAAAAGGGAGACACTTTGAGCCTGCATGTCTAAAGAACTTGAAAAGGAAACTTTTATTGATTTAGACTTTGTTTAGCCTCAGGTCTTTAACTATGGCATGTCCAGTGATGCTTGTACAGTACTCTTCTAGTCACGGACAGACTAGGGACAGAGCCGCAGGGCGGCACATTATTCATACCTGTGCTCTTCTGTAATATTGCTTTGTAATAGTTTGGTATTTCTCCTGTCCAGCTGTGTCCCTGTAGAAGAGGTAAATGAGCAAAATGAGGCGTCAATGTCTTAAACAATCAAACCGAGACTTTGTACAGTCTAAAATATCCATATGTCCAAATTATAGACTTGGAATAAGATATCATTATCATCATCATCATCATCATCATCCCACTCACCATATCTGTATTCTCACTTTCATTCCATTGACTTCAAGGGTTTTCATTTTGAAATCCACCCCTGAAGAAAGATAAATGATACACTGACATTACAGGATTCAACTTAAATAATAATAATAATTAAAAAAGTGTTTTTCAATTAAAACACTGCAAAAAAAAAAAAAAAAGTAGGCTGGAGCCTGTTTGCTTTTTACTTCATACAAAGAAATGTATAGAGGGCCATCATTTTGTTATGTGAACATATATGACTGTGGGATCTTCACATCTAAATAATGTTTGGCCTTGTGATCCTTAACTTCTTTCACTAATTCAGTTCCGACTCTGCTTTCAACTGTTTCTCTTGAGTGATCCCAAGATCTCGCTAGTCTCACAGAGACCTGGACCTCAGTATTCTCAGATTAGTAGATTATATCCAATATATCCTGATAACGTGGTGGCCGAATGTAACCATGCTTTAAATGTACACATTGATTGGTTCTCAACAGAAGAGAAAAAAAAAATAGACTGAGCACATTCACAAATAAAGAGTGACATGACTGTACACCAAAATATTAACTCGCTAAAATGAAACAGACTATCCATAAGAAGTCAAAGCAGTTGTGGAAGAATTGTAGTACAACATAACAGATTAGACGATAGCATTGACGGAAACGTTCATCACTGTGTCACACTAGAGTGCCAAAAGTATCAGGACACCTGAGCATCGCACCCTTACTTGTGTATCCCTTTGAACTGGCAAAATTTGTCTAGAATGTCGATGGATGCTGTGATGTTTTAGAACATTCCCCTTCAGTAGGCCATGTGCACAAAGCAAGGTTAATAAAGACATGGTTTGGCAAGGCTGATGTGGAAGAACTCGAACCTTAAGCCTCACGTTTACCTCACGTTGAACAGGTAGGTTAGGATGAACCGGAATGATGCAAAAACTGTACTTGAAGCTAAAGAGATCTCATAGTGCTGTCACACCAAATACTGACTTTGTTTCATTAATTAATGTTTTCTGGCATTCATAGTTTTTAGTTGCTCGTTACTGTTTATTTGCATGTGCCTTTTCCCAAACTCTTCTACAGTACTGTATATGTGGTATGAGGTGGATCATATTTCTGGAACATGGCTCATTAAGATTTAATCCAGGCCATTATGTTTTGGCTCCGTCTGGAGCAGGGTTAAATCCTGTAGCAGGGAGAGCAGTAACAGGTATGGTGAAAAGTTCACTATTTCTACTGACTGAGTGGCATAAAGTTTGGTTGTTTAAGTGATGCATAAAATGCCCCAGAAAAGTAGAGGAAAACATGAGCATGCAGTTGAAAAGTCTAGCTTAGGTTTTGCTTAGACTGCAGGCAAATCTTGATATTTAGGACTGACTATCCTATACCCAAATCTGGCACCTATCCTTGACCTATCTGCATTGGTTGCTGTGGTAACAACATGTAATCATGGGGATTTGAGCTTCTACATCGCACCGTAGATGATGGACAGTTTCAAGATTGAACTTTCTTTATAATGGACAGTTTGAAAGTTGTTTTTGTGAGTATGCAGACTGAGATACATGTTCAGAAATCTGATTTCAAGCCATTTTTGGATGTGGTTCAAATAGATTGAATTCACTTCTAGTTCAGTTTTTACTTTTCAAACTACACAAAAGCAATTTGCTTCCAATTTCGATATGTCAAAAGTCAGATTTGGGCTGGTAATCAGGACCTTATAATATCTCTTATAATATCAAATCGAGCTCCTGTATTCAGTGTCACGGGAATCCCAGAAACTTAGGGCACAAGGCGAGGTACACCCTGGACAGGGTGCCAATCCATCGCAGGGTACACACACATACACACAACGGGCAATTAAGAACGGCAATTACTACACCACACTGGTGAGAACTGCACACAGAGACGGGAATCGAGAGTGGCTGGGAATCGAACCCGGACCCCGGAGGTGCAAGACGACAGTACTAACCACTACACCACACTGGTATATATATATATTACACTTTCCTCTTTCCAAGAATTGACCAATTGGTACAGATTGTTTACCAGTATAAAACTGTTTTACATTCAAATTGCACATTCTAAGGAAGGAGAGAGAGAGAGACCACATCAGATGAAAACCTAATTGATTTAAATTGCTAATAATTCAAAGTTGCTCTACATCTTTCATGGAAAAAAGCAGATTTAATCAAATGAAAATCCTGCAGAAAAAAAAAGACAAAACAATTTGTCTTAATCTGACCAACTACCAGCTGCAATAAGACAGTCTGAGCAGCACAAAAATTTCTTTACCAGTTTATTGATTGCTGTCTTAACAAGTCTACAAGGTCTACAGCATCTACACTATATGGACTAAAGTATTTGGCCAAACCTGCAAAGACATTGGATCCAAATACATATACTTCCATATGATGTAGCAACTTTAACTGCTTCCACTTTTCTTAGAAGGTATATTTCTGTGAGAATTCGTTCCCATTCATTGTGTAGAGCATTTATGAGGTCAGGGACTGATGTTGTAATCTGGCTCGCAATCTGCGTTCCAGTCCATCCCAATGGTGCTCGTTAGGGTTGAGGTCAGGGATCTGTTCGAGTCCTTCCACACCAAATTAAATTATAGTCTAATCTTGCTTTGAACAGTCATGTTGGGATAGAAAAGCGGGGTGGTTAAGGCACTGGTTAAGTAGGGAAGGTCTCAGGTTCAAACCCCATCACCACCAAGTTGCCCCTGTTGGGCCCTTGAGCAAGGCCCTTAACCGTCACCTGCTGAGATGTATAATGAGAGGAAAATGTGAATCGCTCTTGATAAGGGTGTCTGCCTAATACCGTAAATATATAATGTCCATCCACAAACTGTTTCCACAAAGTTGGAAGCATAATATTGTCCAAGATGTCTGAAGCATTAAGATTGCCCTGACTGGGGCCTGAATTCAACAGGTTTGGCCAAATACTTTTGTCCATATAGTGTATACAAGTACAAGGTGCTTTACCCCGACATAACCACTAGGGGCCACTGGAGATCCAAATTATTACACGTTTTAATCCAAACTGCTTTAATTCAAGGTGAATATGCGACAGTTTACAAACACGAGTTATAAATTAGCGGTTCAAACAAAACAAAAAAACATATATATATATATATATCAGGTAATGTTGATAAAACTAGTCAATATATAAATGCTCACCAATAGTGGAAATGTGCGGCGAGAGAAACTCGTTATCCGTGAGGCGGCACAATAGGCAGGTTTTCCCCACACCTGAGTCTCCTAACAGCAGCAGTCTGAAGAGGACGTCGTACTCCTTCGCCATAGCGTCGCGCAAACTCCTGAAAAACACAGTGTTCGTCGATAATATTGCTTTTACGTGCCGTGTTCTGTCATATTTCCTGTAATTAACCGAAGCCTCGCTCATCACCATCAACCAAGCTCCTAAAATTAGCCCTGAGGACGGAAAGGAAAAAAAACCCGCCTCGACTCTTTCTTTGTTTTTTCTTCAGTTGTTTTCTCTCTCCAGCCTCAGTGAGAGCAGCCATGAGGGCCGTCTGTCTGCTCCAAGTGTCCTCAGTTTCATACTTTCATCATATCGCCTTGTATTCATTCATTTTTCAGGGCCAAACCCTCTCATGTCATGCTGCTGCTAATGCTGATAAAGCAGTCGAATAGCCTTCAGCTTAAAATGAACGGCTGCCTTAAAGAAACCAAGTTATGATAAACTGTTGTGTAGTCTTCATTGTACATTACACAATGTGTGGCAAAAGTATTCATAACCCTTTAACATTTCTATATTTTGTCACATTACAACCACAAACATAAATGTATTTTATGTTACATGCACAAAGTTGCATGTAATTGTGAGGTGGAAGGGAAATTATAAATGGCTTTCCAATTATTATTATTATTATTATTTTAACAGATTACATATTCTCTGCAATTACTGCTGCAGTTTTTTAGTGTATGCCTCTACCAGCTTTGCACATCTAGAATCACAGATTCTCAATTGGATTTTAGGTCTGGACTTTGACTGGGCCATTCTAACACATGAATGATGCTTTGACCTAATCCATTCCATTGCAGCTCTAGCTGTGTGTTCATGGTTATTGTAAGGTTCCCCAGTCTCGAGTCAGATTCCAAAAGGGTTTTCTTCTAAGATTGCCTGGATTTGGATCCATCCATCTTTCCTGTCCCTGCTGATCCCCCACAACATGATGCTGCCACCACCATGATTTCCGCCAAACATAGTGTTTTGCATTTAGGCCTTAAAGTTCAATTTTGGTCTCATCTGACCATCTGTGTGTATGTGTGTACAGCATAAAATGAGAATAAATACAATGGTAATGGTACAGAGGTTAATATATGTAGGGAATGTATGTACAGAAATGTACTTAAAATGACAATTGACAAAATGGTATAACACTTCGTTGTTAATAAGGCCCGGAAAAGTAGGGGAAAACGTGAGCGAGCATAATAGCAAAAACAAAAATGCAATGTTGAATCAAGCTTGTTCAGACTGTAGGCAAATCTGATATGTTTCACCAATCAGATTTTTAGGAATAACTCTCCACGCTGACTGTCCTCATCTCAGATTTGGCTCTATTCAGACTTGGAAGCCCGAATCTGACACATTGTCGACCTATCTGCATGGTTGCTGTGGTAACAACATGTGATCATGTGGACTTGAGCTTCTGTGTCATGCTGTGAATGACGTACAGTTTGAAATCTGTTTTGAGTTGTTAGATCATCCAGACTGAGACACATCTTCAGAAATCTGATTTGAATCTAATTTCAAGCCACTTTTGGATGTAGTTTAAAACACTCCAAACTGGTAAAACTGGTATACAATCATTAAATTTTTCTTCGGTATCCTTATTCCTTACTATGCTTTCCTGTTTACCAGGACTTACAGTACCAGTTGGTGAAAATTGTTTACCAGTTTAACCAGCTCAGATTGTGTTTTGTCAAAAGGAAACTCATTACACATATTGAACATACTAAGGAATGAGATGGCATCAGTGTTCATAGAA
>JAAGKR010000185.1:40791-62719 GCA_011419295.1 Clarias macrocephalus | reverse complement strand
CCCCCCCCCCCCCCCATGTGCCCCCTGCTTTTTGTCCTTTTTTCCATTTATTTTATTTGCCATGGCGTTAAACAAGCCAATAAGATTTTCCCCCCATTATAACCTGATAAGATAACCCTGAAGTAGAAAATTTGGTACAGAAGTGAAAAACAGAAAAAAGTGAGACACTTCATTATCTAGGGATACTTCAGCTGAAGCATTAAAATACACAGTTAAAGAAACAGTAACATATAGCACCTCTGTCACAAACTAAATTCAGAAAATTTGTTTACGTCCTTGTGTCCAAGGGTTGGTTGTCGTAGTACTCTCATACCAACCCAACTGGAAAAGAAAACATCTTTCAGGTCAACACTCAACCTCATCAGCACAAGCACACCTGATAAGGTCAAAGATAAAATAGTTTTATTTGGAGTCTCATAGTAAAGGTATGCCTCAACTTGCAAGACAACTTGTTGGCAGTATGTACAACATACCTGTAATTTCCATGGAATGGAATAAAAGCACAATATTTCATACGCACTCTCTAAATGAAACCAAGCATTCCCTAGGCAGGCAGGTTCACGGGGAAGGTTATTCCATCAAGACAATTACATTTAAGAGTATACAGTGCCACATACTACGTACTGAAATGGACAAACTTACATGTAATCAAAAAACTGCTTTTGAACTACACGGTAACATTCAACTTCTTAAAGGAAGTTTATCTGTATTAAAAAGTTGTCCTCTTTTGGCCAAGCAGATTAAAAATCCAAGTCCCAAAACTATGAAGTCAGGATATGGAAAAGTCGTGGCCAGCTACTTCCATTCATATCTCAGGCAAAAAACGACACATTAACAAAATACATCCTTAACATTCCATTAAATAAACAAATTCAGCAACAGATATTTGCCAAAAAGAGGGGAACAAGTCTTCCAAACCAGGATCACAATGCCAACATACCCTTGTGTTCTTTTAAAAAGCACCATTGTATATCTCATGGAAAATTAGAAATATTACAAATGTAATTTATTTTATTATTATTATTATTATTATTATTATTATTATTAAATGCCTTCTTTCCTCCTTCTATCTCATAGCTCATTTGGGAAAGATAATGGTTTGTTGCTTTACATTACTTGCTGCATGACTATTTGAAGAGGCTGAAAAATATTGCAGTGTTAAAACTGCCAAGCTGCCACGCCTTGGAGGAAAATGAAGCTTCGCTTGATCCACGCACAAAGTGGCATCAGTGTTGAGAGATGAAAGGTTGAACCTTTCTGGCCTTTCTCAAGACACTCCCCAGGTTTCTGAACACACAGGAGAAAAGAGAGGAAGGAACGAGTTGTGGGAGGGTGAGACAGAAAGGGACGAGGATGCAGGAGAGAGTCCGACAGCCAGGACGGATGCGTCTAGCTCGGTTCCGCGCGCAGCTTCTTCCTGGTGGGCGGCTCCTCGGGCTCGGACTCGGAGCTGGAGTCAGAACCACCGTCGAAAGCCGACACGGCACTGCCTTTAGGGTTGGTGTACAAGCTGCTGTCTGATGAGTAGCTGGCCTGCAGCTGTGTGTTCCCCTTGGCCTTCTCTAGAGCACGGACTGGTGTTGCCAAGAAACAAACATGCACACAAAAACTTAATGAGGAGTTTGCATTTTCACATTCAACTCAAAGATATTTGAAAAAAGGAAACATTAGATAAATAAAAAGAGTGATCGATATACCTATTTATCTATTATTCTTTTTACTTTTTTTTTGTTGCATATTCCCACATCATTTGTTTCCCTCTCAGACTGATGTCCACTGATGAATGTCCATAACACTGTCAGGATTCTACCCCTTAATTTTCCAGTTCTCACCTGAGCACTTTGTATTGCTGCCAAAGGAACTGGCTCATGCAGTGTTATTAACTTCAGACGGGTTTCTAAGGTTGCTATAACAGTCACATCCCTAGCAAAAGTAGAAATAATTCTGTCTTTTCACTGGATGTAAATCGTTCAAAGCTTATTTGACAATAAAGTCAATAATAGACCTGCCTTCACACTAGGAACCACAATCCTATATTTTTTATATTAGATACACACACACACACTCACACATACAGTATATAGTGTGTGTATTGCTCCTGACAGTTTGCTCTTTAGTGACAGACAACTTCCAAAGCTATATACATACACTGCCTGGCCAAGAAAAAGCTTTCACTTATTATTATATAAACTTTATTATAATTATTTATATTAATTTATAATTATGTAATAATAATAATAATAATAATAATAATAATAATAGTAATAATAATAATAATGTTATTATTTTCCACAAGTGTATAGCTGTGTGGCCATAAGAAAACCACTTGTTAGTGAGACAAAAAAAAAAAAAAAAAAGGTAAAATAGCTTGAATTTGCTAGGGAGCATAAACAGTGGACTTTGGAGCAATGAAAAAAGGTCATGTGTCTGATGAGTGCAGATTGACACTACTTCAGCATGATGAGAATTGACGCCCCTCATTCATAGTGGTCACAGTAAAAGCCTTTGGAGGCAGAGTTATGATATGAGGTTGCTTCAATTGGAGATGTCTAAGCTCAGCAATTCCATGTGCAAAACTAAGTGAGCTGATGACCTGAATGCACTGAATGACCAGGGTGTCAAATTAATGCATTTTCCCCCTTCCCTGATGACACAAGGATATTCCTGGACACAAATTGTGGTCCTGGGAGCATGAGAAATCATTTTTACATGTGAGCTGGTCACCACATTGTGCACTATAAGCTAAGCTGACGCGATGAAAGCAAATATTAACATTTATAAATTTGTGTGGTATTATCATTATTATTTTTTTTAGCACATCTACCATTAAAAAATAATTTAAAAAAGGTTGGGGGGGGTGATGGCCCAGGAAAGAAAGAGTTTTGTTAGTGAGCAAATGTTTATAAATGAAGCAAAGAATGTTGCCAATATTGAGAATTAACTAAAAGTAAGACTAAACCAGGGAAGAGCTTCTGAACTGGACTAGATCGAAGATCTACCTAAACAGGACATTACAGAAATCCACAACTATGTACACAGATTGTGATGTGCTAAACAGTCCGTTTGTCTTATAAATGCACAAACCCTGGTGTTATTCCTCCTTATACTGTACTGGGCTATTAATATAATAATTACTATAAGAATTTAAGATGATGACTACCGTCATGTTCTGTGTAAGAGAAATGCTCAAGGTGATCAGGCTTTGTGACTCTGTAGTATAACAGATGCCAACATTTCTAATAAGAAATTCTCAGCAGGCAGGGAAAATAAACAGAAGATAAAAAAAAAAATTAGCATATGTCAGTAGAGGAGATGACTAGAAGACTCAGATATGTGGCCTGGTCTAGTTAAGAATAGGACATTCCTCTATTTGCAAGTTGTGAGTTTAAAGATCAAACTACAACCAACGTCAGCACAAGTAAGCTAAAGGTAATTGCACTCAGAAGCTGAGAAATCAGAAAAAAAGCCTTGCAAGCAGAAAAGCTACAGCTGTAGTGGTATTTCTATAGATATTAGGAAACGGAAATTTTTTGAGCAGTGTGGTAGATTTAACCGAAACCCGGTGGCAGTACCTATATAACTGGTATGTACTAGAACCGAATCTGATTCTCGTACAGAGAAGCATCATCGCCATAATTTGTGAATACGAGTCGACACTGACACAATTCCAAGTAACACGAGCGTCCATGTTGCTTTCAAATTCTGACTTAAAAGCTTGGGAATTGAAACCATCCGCGTGAATGCAGTAATTACCCCCTTGGTCTGACGGCAGCAGGTAGCGTTAGCTTGCTAAGCTAAACACATTTAAATTAAAATGCCTAAAGCTAAAAGTTCTAAATTGAGTAGCTGTCTTTTACAACAAAGGATTTCGACACTATGACTTGCAACAACTGCGTGTAAAGAAGGGGAAACACGTCAAACCTAATCAAACATTTTAGGACACCAGGGATAAAGTAGAGGGATACACCATGTTTAACAGCTTGTGGACGTCAGCTGGCAGTGTGCGCGTCCCCGGCCCCAGTTAGAACAACACTAGCAAAGTCAGGAGAGATGCCGTGTTTTGCCAGATAAGGCAAACATGGACATATTTCTGCGGAGAATATATATTTATGCGTATATTTTAACCTTTTAATATATTTTTATTTATTGATTTATTTAAAAAGCTGTTCTTTACTGTTATCTACCATTTGTTTTAACAATCGGTTCAGACACCAGTACAATTTTAAAAAGTATCAATTTGCACCGGTATCATAAAAATCCCAAATGATACCCAACCCTACTAGTACTGTAAGTATACCCTCATCTGGTAGGCATTGTTGTTAAAGCATGTGAAATACTGTGGCTCACACCTACCCTGCTGCTCCAGCATAGCATTCTGTTTCTTCAGGTCATCAATGTCCTGTTGGTGCGTATGGTTCTTGCGCCGCATATACTGGATATACTCTGTGGCTTTGTCTAAAATCTGAGCTCTGGAAGCCTGTTTAACAAAGTTGCATCACACGTTTGAATCATGTACACATTTACCATACATACATATATAAATACATAAATATGATAAAATAATCATTGCAAAAAGATTAAGATGCATCAAACAGTTTCAGAAGAAAAGAGGCAAATATTTAATTACTAAAATTAGTTACTAAACTAATTTCAACTTCTTATATTTGACATCTACATGGGGTGTTCAAGTCAAACCAGAATGAACTTTCTCAGAAATAAAGGTATAAAACTGACCGACATTTACACAAGACCTCAATGAGCTTAATGGCACAGAGGTGGCTCAGAGCCTACTGTAGTCGTCCCCTTGGTGTACAAGCGAATATCCAGCGAGTGAGACGCCTGATCCTTGAAAATCTACGGATAACTTGTCTCCAACTTGTGGAGAGATGCATCTGCCTGTGGGAACTGTACACACAATCATTCAGAACACCACTTGCACGTTATAGGAACTTTGCTTGGGGTTATCGACATCCCCTGTACAGTCCTGACCTCACTCCAAGCTATTTCCACACTTGCACCATTTAAGGGGTTCCTAGAAGGCCAGTGTTTCAGACATGAAGAAGGCAGTCTGACCATGGTTTTGACGTACAGAGTAAAATTTCTACCATATTATCGAAGCACTAGTGAAATGCTGAGATAAGTGCATTAGTGTAGCAGGGGATTATATGAAGAAATAAAGGTACTTTTTTACTCTCAAAACTGTTATTTTGCACAATCAAAAGTCTTGGTTCGACTTGAACATCCCTCGTACATTCAGCTTAATTTTACTTACTGCACAACACTATTCAATCGGTAATCCCAAAATCAAATGACTTGAAATTAAATGTAAACTTTAAATCAAGCTTTTGTATGGAATGTGTGGATCAATGATCAAAGCATGATTTTTTCTTTTTTTTGACATAAAAAGTAAATACAAATATCTTCATGTAATTTTGCTGAAATAGAGAGCATCCCAAAAGTGTACATAGACATACAAATCACATCTGGCACACGTTTCATGAGAATTATTTCAATATTCTCCTGAGACCCGAATGACCTCACACCATATGAAGACATGACATTTACTCCCAACATCAATATCTATATATACACAGTGGTGTGAAAAAGCGTTTTCCCCCTTACTGATTTCTTTTTTTTTTTTTTTTGCATATTTGTCACACTTTAATATTTAAATTAGTTTGATCATCTGAAAAACATTAGTCAAAGATAACACAAGTAAACACATCATGCAACACATCACCCCCCCGCCCCAAAAAATGGTTTGCATGGCAGAGTTCCAAGATGAAAACCACTGCTGAGCAAAAAGAACAAAGGCTTCTTTCAGTTTTGCCAGAAAACACCTAGATGATCTGCAAGACCTTTGGGAAAATAGTCTGTGGATTGACGAGAAAGAGGTTGAACTTTTTGGAAGGTGTGTGTCTCATTATGTGTGGCGTAAAAGTAACACCGCATTTCAGAAAACGAACATCATACCAACAGTAAAACATGGTGGTGGTAGTGTGATGGTCTGGGGCTATTTTGCTGCTTCTGGACCTGGAAGACTTGCAGTGAAAATGGAACTATGAATTCTGCTGTGTACCAAAATATCTTGAAAGAGAATGTCCGGCCATCTGTTTGCGACCTCAAGCTGAAGCGAACTTGGCTTCTGCAGCAGGACAATGATCCAAAGCACACCAGCAAGTTCATTTCTGAATGGGTGAAGAAGAAAAAAAATGAAGACTTTGGAGTGGCCTAGTCAAAGTCCTGACCTGAATCCAATTGAGATGCTGTGACATGACCTTAAAAAGGCGGTTCATGTTCGAAAACCCTCCAATGTGGCTGAATTACAACAATTCTGCAAAGATGAGAGGGCCAAAATTCCTCCACAGCGCTGTAACAGACACATTGCAAGTTATCGAAAAGTTTGATTGCAGTTGTTGCTGTCGAGGGCAGCACAACAAATTATTAGGTTTAAGGGGCAAACACTTTCACACAGGGCTCTGTAGTTTTGGATTTGTTTCCCCTTAATAATAAAAAACCTTCAATTAAAAACTGCATGATGCGTTTACTTGCGTTATCTTTGACTAATATTTAAATTTGTTTGATGATCTGAAACATTAAAAGTGTGATAAACACGGGAAAAAAAATCAGTAAGGGGACAAATACTTTTTCACAACACTGTATCTCCTTGTACCATCCTCATATGAGGACTATATACTGGGTATAATTTTTTTTGCCAAACTTCTTCCTGGTTGAAGATATAGTTATCATGTTAGCTATGATCTATGGTCTCAGGAGGACATAGTAGTCTTTTACGAGAAACATTCTTTCTTTCCTCTGATTTTTGTCATTTCCAATTATCACCCTAATTGTGAGTGTTCCAGGCCACTCCCCCGCATCAGCAACATGCTTCCCTCGACACATATGAAGCCACTGACCTAACCATGTTCCCAACTGCTGCTTACTCACTGTGAAGGAGCAGTGTAACACACTCAGAGAGAGGGGGGAAAAAAAAAGCTATCTACACCTGTCTGCTTGCATGAGCTTGACTGGTCCATGTGCTCTCTCCCAATGAGGATACAGCCAATCTGCTCTAGGCTCCTGGCTACAGATGGCTTTAGCTTCAGAGAACTGAACTAGCGATCTCTGAAGGATATTTAATTAGACTGCCTTTAACTTTGTTTATGGCACACGCATCTTCACACATTTAGTGGCCAGTTCATGATCCTTCATGCTCCCAGAAAAACACTTCCACAATTAGAGTAGCATCTATGACCGTGCCATCAGAGAAAAAGGGGGAGAGAAAAAAAAAAAACTCAATTCTTGTGATAAACTGGTCATACAGATCATCAGCTGACTTCCTTTTATATGCTGCTGAGGCTAGACCTGACCAACTTAAGCAACCCAAAATCATAACACTGCCTCCAGAGGCTTGTACAGTGGGCACAATGCATGATGGGGCATCGCTTAAGATACTTCCCTTTTTACCCTGACGCAATCATCGCTCTGGAACAGGCTCGATCTGGGCTCATCAGACCACATGACCATTTCATATTGCTCAAAAGTCCAATCTGTATGCTCCCTGGCATATTTAAGCCTTTTTTTCTGATTAGGCTCACTAATCACCAAGTGATTTTCTTATGGCCACTCTTACAAAACTGTTGGTGCCAATCTTACAAGTTTTCATCAGAACACATGACCTTTATCCATTGCTGATCTTTGTCCTCCCTAACAAATTTCAGGCAATCTTCTGAATTGTTTTCCTTGCCTCATGCAGGCCCTTTTAAAATGGTGACTTATTTTGGCCAGACAGTGTATACTTGTATGTGTATTTATTTGAATAGATATGGAGACATTTCGGATATCAGCTTATGTATGATGTATTAAATGTGATGGGTCAAATATTATTTGGGAGATTATAAAAGTTTTTGTCCAACTTTTTACATTAACATTTTCCCAGACCACCACACATCTTACTACAATAAGCGTTGCACCTAATATAGAATATAGTATGCACAAAGAAAATAGAATAAGAGTCCTCTAACCTTCTCTCCTTGTAAAGCAGGCACAGAGTCACGTAAACTGTGAAAGCTGTCTTTGATGTGGTCCCTGCGTTTGCGCTCCAGTGCGTTGTGGTGTGCCCGCTTGTCTGCCTGCAATTTTAAATAAGACAATGCATGTTCTTATACAGACACAAAAACAGACACACATAGTATAATTACTACAGCATACTATAATTCCGCTAACGAGAAAGACTGCCCAAGCACTATGACTTGACCTTTACTGAACTCAAAAGTAATCAAGAGAAACACAAACAAGCCACAGACAGAAGGTTTCTCACCGCTCAACATTCTAGTTGTACTGTCTGTACTGGTTAGTTTATCATTGAAATCAAAAAGTGTCAGTACGCATTTTCTGAGACGATAGGATAGCGTTCTGATGATTTCAAACTCCAATTTGGAGCAGCAAATCAGTGTTTATACTTTTATTCAATTTCTACATACTCAATTTATACATAATATAACAACCAATATATTGCAATTCTTTAGTGCCTTGCAAAAACAGTTTTCACCCCACGTTGAACCCTTCCCAAATTTTGTCACGTTACATCCACAAACAAATGTATTTTACTGAGATGTTATGTAACCGATCATCACAAAATGGCACATTATTGTAAAGTGGAAGGAAAATAATAAATGGCTTTAAATTTAAAAATCTGAAAAGTGTGGCATGCATTTGTATTCAGCCCCCTTTACTCTGATATCACCAACTGAAATCCAGTGGAACCAATTGCCTTCAGGAGTCACCTAATTAGTAAATAGGGTCCACCTGTGTGTAATTTAATCTCAGTATAAATACAGCTGTTCTGTGGAGTCCTCAGGCATTCGTTAGAAAACATTAGTGAACAAACTGCATCATGAAGCACAAGGAACACAACAGACAGGTCAAGGAAAAAGTCGTGGTAACGTTTAAACCAGGGTTAGGTTATTAAAAAAATGTTCCAATCATTGAACATCTCACAAAGCTCTGTTCAATCCATCATCTGAAAAGGGGAAGAGTATGGCACAATTGCAAACCTAACAAAACATGGCCTTCTATCTCAACTGACAGGCCGGGCAAGGAAACCATGAATAAGAGAGGCAGCTAAGAGGCCCATGGTAACTCTTGAGGAGCTGCAGAGATCCGCAGCTCAGGTAGGAGTACATTAGTTGTGCACTCTACAAATATGGCCTTAATGGAAGAGTGTTAAGGAGAAAGCCATTGTTGAAAGAAAGCAATGAGTCGTCTCAATTGTATTTTGTAACAAGCCGTGTGGGGGGGACAGCAAACATGTGGAAGAAGGTGCTCTGGTCAGATGAGACCAAAGTTTTACCTTTTGGCCTAAATGCAGAGTGCGAAGTGTGTTGCGGAAAAATAACACTGTGCATGGTGGTGGCAGTATCATCATGTTGTGGGGATGATCATATTCAGCAGAGACAGGAAAGCTGGTCAGAATTGATAAAAAGACTCTGAGGCAGAGGTTCACCTTCCAACAGGACAACGACCCTACACATACAGCCAGAGCTACAATGTAATGGTTTAAATCAAAGCCTATTCATGTGTTAGAGCGACCCAGTCAAAGTCTAGACCTGAGTCCAAATGAGAATCTGTGGCAAGACTTGAAAATTGCTGTCCATAGATGCTCCGCATCCAATCTGACTAAGCGTGAACTATTTTGCAAAGAAGAATGGCCAAATTTTCACTCTCTAGATGTGCAAACCTGGTAGAGAACTACTCAAAGACTTGCAGCTGTACTTGCAGCGAAAGGTGGTTCTACAAAGTTTAAGTATTTTCAGATAATTATTTGTAAAGAATTTTTAAAATAATCTCTCAGTTCCTTCCACTCCACAATGATGTGCCACTTTGTGCTGGTCGGTCATATAAAATCCTAATAAAATACATTTAGGTTTGTGGTTGTAACGTGACAAAATGTGAAAAGGTTCAATCGGCATGAATACTTTTGCAAGGCACTCCATCATACTATTTTCATCATGTCAGTCAGAGCTACTGTAGCCTTAGATTCCCATTCTTGGTCTATGATAGGGATGAGTTCATTACCACTCCGCTACTCAGGACGCCCAAACTCGAAATTTTGTGCATATAAAACAACCCACAAGCAAAACGCACTGAGACCAGCTTACAAGTTCAGTCTCAGAATGTTTTGTCTGTGGTCCACCTCATTACTGCCTATCGAAAAATGTCCACTTCATATGTCTTAAAGATATGTTATGGATAAAGAAAAGCGTTTTGGAAGAAAGTTTTATCAATGCTAATCTAGTTTCTTAAAATATATATCTGTTCCTTTTACACAGAGATATTGTTGACGGAGATGGCAAATGGATGTCCTTGTAAGGGCATGTACTTTTTTAAAATAAACATATAAAGTAATTCTCTTCCCTGAGATGTAAAATGTCAGTGTGCAGTTTACAACTTCAGCCATGACGCTATTGTTGATAAGCAGCTACCATGGCACTTAAGGACGATGAAGAGCCCATGAAGGGAAGAGAGAGAATTTCCTGGTTAGTAAAATATATTTACTGTTACTTAGAATAAATCAGATATGTAAAAGTGTATGTTTTTCCCTTAAGTACAAATACATGTAACATGCTATGCATTTTCCTTACTGTTTTAAAAAAAAAAAGAACCCTAAAACAAAAAAGTTTATCTTCAGTTTAACTGTATAGTGGATGGATGAGGATTAAACTTGCACTAAGTTGTCCTATGTGCTAAGCAGGAATAGCAGATACATTTGATATGTTAAAGCGTTGAGGTATTTTCTGTCCTGTTCATATGGGAATCTGTGAGAATGGCAAATGGAAGTGACAAAGTGTTTCTGGTGCATCCCTACTATTTACACGTACTCCTGTCTGGACAAAGCACAGGAACAGACCCATGCTATCAATCGGTCTGCTTCGATTCACTTATTGCCACATTGACTCCAAAATCGATTTTGTAAATAATTTATTACATTTATAATAAAGATGCACCAGTCGATCAGCCAGTGACCGAAAAAATGGCTTTTTCAGTTTCATTAGCCATGACGATCATGCTAGACTCTGGCCAGAGTGCACAAGCATCTGAGTGGTGAAAAACAATTTTATGGCGTTACATTATCAAAAGTCGTGCGCATTAAAAAGCCTCCGTTTTGTCTTTTCCCTCTAAACACTGCAAGCTAATTAGTCTCAAAACCATTCATTAAATTAGTCTTGAAACACACGTACTAGAAGCCGTGTGCGCCTGCATGTTTACAACTGCTCAACATAACTTTATAGTCTTACAAGTGAGTACAATCTGAATTACTTACACACTGTTATCCCATATGGTAGAAGTAAATTATAGTTAAAAGTTTGTTTAGAACGTAAAATAGCTTTTGGTTTAATTTAAGTTCAATATTATATTATATTCAATATAATATTATATTAACTCCTGTATTTGAAGTTAGTTTATATTGCTTTTATGCTGCTTTTGGTTTTTAAGTGAGAAAAGCTATAAGGAATGAAATACAATTATTTAAATTACTCATCTTCAATTCAGTTGTGAAGCTGGTGAATAAAACTAAGATAAACAACTTATGAGTTATCAACTTTTTTTATATGTTCAATTGTAAAAATAATAAATTTTTATAAAATTTTATATTGAATTCGGAAATTAATAAAATCGTGATACTTACAGAATCGTAATACTAATCGAATCAGCACCTGCCTATCATAATATCTTATCGGGTGGTGACTGGTGATTGCCATCTCTCCTAAACAACCCTCAAATGTCCCCATCACGTACCCCACCCTCTCCCAAATAAACTAACTGACCTTTTCCCCTGCCCCTCAACCAAGAGATGATGTTTACAAGTTTTACAACCATGTTTGTTGTAGAGGATGACACACATCTGTGGGCAGGAGATAGATGTTCTAGAGAGAATTTCAATTAATAAACAAGCACAAGTAAAGGTTTTCCCTGTAAAGCAAAAATCAGCTGATTAAATAAGAACTAAAAACTAAAATTATTTTAGACCTCCAATTGTACCAATTCTATGATCATAAGGCGTATAAACAGGTAGAGGTAGCAGGTCTGGCTCGGGCTACTGAAAAAAAAAAACGCAAGTCGCTCTGGATAAGGGCGTCTGCCAAATGTTGGAAATGTAAATGAGACCATGTTTACAAGTTTTACAACCATGTTTGCTGTAGAGCATGACACATCTGGCAGTGGGATACTGATGTTCTAGAGAGCATTTAACTGGATGAACAAGTACAAGTACAGTGGTATTTTAATCCATTTCCGGGGACGAGTTCTTAAAGCAAAATTTCATATTGTGAAGCGCATTTTCCCATAGGAAGACATGGAAATGCAAATAATCCGTTCCAGACACCCAAAAGTATTACCAATACTACCAATTTCCAACACTATAAATCATATTTTTGCATATAAAATCAAAACATTTAGAAAAGAAATAAAAATGAAGTAAAATAAGATTAAAAAAAAAAAAAAAACACAGACATAAAACCTCACTTAAGCTTGATCACTTAATGATTCCTCTTGGCCCAGTCTTTTTTAAAAACAAAACTGAAAGAGGCTCTTTTTTCTCTTCTTACTAACATTCTTGGGAATCATAGTGCTATGTCTTCATTAAATCTTGCACACAATGCAAAAATTAAAAAAAACAATAACCAAAGAAACCACCTAAACCGAAACTACTTCACTTGGCTTTCAACTGACACAAGCAACTTTTAAACAGCTCCCAGACATACAAGCAACTTAACCGGAGTTCGGTTCGGATCATTCGTATGCCGAAAATGTTTCATACGCACAGACAAATGAGGCAATGAGGTGGAGGCGTGAAGCGTATGCCGAGGTGACACTGTTAAGGTTTTGCTTGTAAAACAAAAATCAGCTAAATCTGCCAAAAAAATCTCTCAAGTTTTATATGTGATATGCGATTGTACCAGTGATCATAAGGCGGTGAAACAGGTAGAGGTACAGGTGGCAGTTCTGGCTCGGGCTACTGTGGTGAAATATTAAATATATATTAATAGATTTAACCATATCTGGGCAATCAAGCAGTTTTGTGGACATGAATTGCTGTGAAATCGACCTGCAGTGAACATATTTAATACAATAATAATTTAACTAGCAGGCATCAGGCAGGTAATCGAGCTAATGGCCACATGAGGAGCAGGAGGAGGAGAAGGAGGAAGAAGACAGGAGCAGCAACACAGAGAGAGCAGAAGCGCTTCCGAGCTCGTTAGTTAGCAAAGCGGCTACATACCACTGGGAGAAATCTCGACGACTCTTCCTGTAAAAATAAATAAATAAAAAAGTCGACTTAAGTGGGAATAAAGAGACACAACTCGGAATACAGATAAAATGTATAGACCCAGTCACACACTCAAACTATATAGGAAATCACGTGCAAAACAGCGCTAGCTATCCCTAGCATCCTGGAGGCTAGCTAGCCTGTGACTGAAGCACGCGCCTTATCCATAACACACACACACAGAGACAGACACAGGAGTCTAATCATAGAGCTCGACCTACATCACTGTCAACTTCGATGTCATCGTTATCACTCATTCTCTGAAATCGCCTGAAATCTCACTCGTATTCCGGGCAAACTCCACTGCGAGACAAGAGGGACTCGCGCAGACGTGTACACGTGACTGAGCGACACCGCGAGGTGCGCGCATGCGCCGCAGCGCGAGGTATGCTGGGCTTTAGGGTTCTTAAAGAAACCCGCTGCGCGGGTGGAGATCGACAGTAATGAGGGCACGACTTACTAACTCGTCAGAACGGGAAAGTAATGTATCCATTACTCAGGAGTGAAATTAAACTGGTGATGAGAGAATAATAGGCACCCAAGCGACATTTCTGCCTATTGTCCACAAAGGCCAACTTTCTGGGCCAATCCCATAGCAAAGCCAATGCAGCGCAACCTGATAAAAAAGGGCCATTCCTGTCCACGATAGAAAGGCACTAAAGTGGCAAGGTGATTAGCACTGTCCCCTTGGTCTGTGTGCATGTACTGTAGTCTGCATATTCTCCAACTGCTCGTGGGTTTTCTCTGGGTACTCGGGTTTCCACCCACAGTCCAAAGACATGCAGACATCCAAGTATTGAAGAAACGTCATCGTTTAAAGTTTCAGCTGTACGGACGTCTAGAGGACGTCTATTCCACCATCTAGTGTCAGAACAGAAAAGGGTCTGGATGAATGTCTTCCTTAAACTCTGAGAGATGGTGGGACCAGCCGCGCAGTGCTGGAGGATCGAAGGGAATGTGGTGCGGTGCGTGCTGTGATTAGAGCTAAGAGGTATGTGGGTGCTGGGATGTTTTTAGCTTTGTAGACGAGCATCAGGGATTTGATGCGGGCAGCTATAGGAAGCCAGTGAAGGGAGCGGAGAAGTGGGGTGGTGTGGAAGAACGTGGGAAGGTTAAAAACAAGACATGCAGCAGCATTCTGGATCAGCTTCAAAGGACGATTGGTGGACAGAGGCAGACCTGCCAGGAGTGAGTTGCAGTAGTCCAGTCTTGAAATAACAAAGGCCTGAGCAAGCACCTGAGGAGCCTGTAAAGAAAAGTGAGGTTAGCAATGTGTGAAATGAAAAATGACGGTTGATTGTCCAGAGTTACCCGAAGATTGCGGGCAGTGGCTAAAGGAGTTATCTGATTGTTGTCCAGGGAGATCACAAGGTCTTGACCCAGGGATGAACAGCAGTTCGGTTTTTACTCAGATTGAGCTTCAACTGCTGAGCCGTCATCCAGGCTGTGATATGCCTTACACAAAGGTCCTCTGGGTGATGTGGAAAAGTGCCGGTGCAATTAAGTATAGTACAAATATAGTACAAATGTTGCACAACAGGCAATGGCAAATTCTTATAGAGGCTGTTTTGTAAAATAAAGTTAGTTTGAAAAAAGTGTTAGATTGTGATGCAGTCTGTCATGCTGTTAATATCTTCTCAGATAGATCACTCAACACCTCACAGACTATGGTGCCAAAGCAGATCTGTAGCAGCATCCTTTGACCACCTTCTTATAATTATCTTTGTCACAGGATGCTTGTAGGTAGCAGGTAGATAGATAGGTGTTTGGGTTCCAGTAGATCCAACAAAAGAAACAGTTAAAACTGCACAAATTTCAGCATGAATTATTAATGACACCTAATAGATTTGAATGGCTAAAATATTTTAAATTTGTAAATGTTCCTTTTGATGAGAGGCAGCACCTTGACAAAATTGCATTTTGGATATAACATCGAAGGTCAAGCACCCTTTAATCCCCACCACACCCTGCAATGCACGCTTATGAAATATTATGCCTTTCTCATGCCAGCAACTGTTATAGAAGTTGATACCATACCACTGGAATTGATGCAAGATCAACAGTGCTAAGGTAGCAGGCTGAGTACAGCCAGTCTAGTCTCTATACTATGATATATCTGCCTAAAAAGCACATGGTCATTTAGGACAATGCAAAGTCCTAAAACAAAGATAACTGATTTTTGATATTCAAAAACTTGATGATATTTATATAAAAAAAAGTGATTGAAAAAAAGAAAAATACAATACAACTTTTGTTGAACCCATTTACCAGGAAATGCTCATTTTCTATTAATTTTTTTTTGTCTGCAATTCGGCGCCCCCTCGTGGCCAATGCTCAACTGATCAGTGACGTCATACTAGTAGTTCACTTTTTGTATGTACCATATTTTAGGATCTCCTTTGAAGACAATCGCTGCTTGAGCCGATTTGGAAAGAGCCTTTTAGCTATGCTTAAAATCTCACAATATACCTGTTTGTACTCTTATTTTTTTAAACAGTCAAATTATGTTATAAAATGCATATCCTGTGTGTTTTTTTTTTTTTACTAATATGATTTGGTTGTCATTTATTTTTGCCTTACTCTGCCTTTTTTATTTTTTATTTTTTTAGTTGAGCTAATTCAGTATGTAATTTCTTTTGTTTGTTTTAATCTCACATGCACATATTTTTCAGTTTTGTGTTTTCATAAATAAAAATAATAATATTAAGAGATCTGAGTTATTATTATATTTTTTTTAATCCTGTTTCTTTTTTGCTATAACATTTTATTTGGATATCTGAAAACCCATAAATTATCATATCATTTATAATTATAAGTACCGTGTAAATGTTGTGAGCCATCTTTTCATTATAACGAATATTCAGTATTAAATCAAATTATGTAGGTTAAATAAAGGTACACTTTATTACTTTTTCCCCATATTTTCTCCCTAATTAAGTTGTATCTGATTTCCACAGTCACTAGGCTACTACTCAGTCAAGCAGAGCTGAAGACTGTCACCTGTTTCCTCCAAACCATATGACGCCAGACAACCGCATCTTTTCCAACTGCTCCCTCACGCACCTCTGGGGGCGGCATAGCACACTTGGAGGACAGCGCTATCCACAGTGCTATGTGCTCCTTCCGCTTGTGTGAGCTCACAGAAGCCCATGACTGGCTATGGAACCGTGATTGATGTGAGAGTGCTAAGTGCCTTTGATTTCACAACTGAAATCTAAAACGTTTCTTCTTACTTTCAAAAGTCATCAGTTGCATCATCGTAAAAAAATCTGCCCTGCAACTGCATGATTAATACTGATGACATGGTCATTGGACGCCATTGATGAAGGCCGCTAAGGCGTTCCTGTGACATAGTGGACCTCAAATAAGTTTTAATAAGCTTCAGCTTAGAAACCTCCTATCTGCTTCAGCCATGATCACTGGTAGAGTAAGATCAATTCTGAGAGGTGCCCACAAATTTGGAACGTTTTCTGCGAGCACGCTTTCATGTATGAATTTCAGCCAGGAGTCATAATTTTGGATGGAAACTTAAAGTTCTTTGGTTCCTGTGCTAACTCTTTGACATCCAGGGCTAAATATGCTTTATAGTGCAGTGTCACAATACGTGCCTCACATTGTTCTGTTGGCTCCTCATTTCAAAGACTGAAAAGTACATTTCAAGTCTTGCCACAGATTACCAATTGGATTTAGATCTGAACTTTGCCTGGCCCATTCAAACACATACATATGCTTTGATCTAAACCATTCCATTGTAGCTCTCGGTCTGTATGTTTATTCCTACAGGAAGTGAACCTCTGCCTCAGCTTCAAGGCTTTTGAAAACTCTAACAGGTGTTCTTCTAAGATTTCCATGTATTTGGCTCCATCGATCGTCCCATAAACTCTGACCAGCCTTCTTGTCCCTGCATCCCCACGACATAAAACTGCCACCACCATGTTTCAGGGTGGAGTTTGTGTGTTCAGAGTGATGTGCAGGGTGATGTTAGTTTTCACTCACTCTCATCATCTATACCCCTTAATCCTGTATTCAGGGTCACAGGGGCCTGTAGCCTATCCCAGGGTAGGCTGGATAGGGAGCCAATCCATCGCAGGGCACACACACATACACATACTACGGCCAATTTGGGAATGGCAATTAACCTGACCCTACATCTCTTTGGACTGTGGGAGGAAACCGGAGTACTCAGAGGAAACCCACCAAGCACGGGGAGAACATGCAAACTCCATGCATACAGAGATGGGAATCGAACCTGGCCGGGAATCAAACCCGGACCCTGGAGGTGCAAGGCAACAATGCTAACCACTACACTACCGTGCCGCCAATGTTAGGTCAATTTAGCGCTCATCTGACCAGAGCATCTTCTTCCACATGTTTGTTGGGTCCCCCACATAGTTTGTCACAATCTGCTTCTTTTATTAATGCTTTCCTTGCCCATTCTTTCAGTTTAGGTGGATGGCCACGTCTTAGTAGGTTTGCAGTTGTGCCATACACTTTCTATTTTCAGAAGATGGATTAAACACTGCTCCGTGAGATGTTCAAAGCTTGGGATATTTTTTTTAATAACCTGAAGATAGAGTACTTTATTAATCCCAAAGGGAATCGTATCATTGCTGTATCGTTACAGCAGCCAGTTCACATAACATACAGCGTTTAAGCAGCAAACAACAATTGCAAGGATTGCAATGAGGGAAAAAAAAGTTACAATTTAGGTGCATTAATGAGGTAAAATTGTGTCGAGTTTATGGTGCATTAAAGAGGTAGAAAAATGGCATATCAATATGAAAATACTGCGTCTACGTACACGTGCATGATGATTGTATATACAGGTGGGAATGAAAATGTACATAAGGTGCACCAGCACGTAGTAATGGAGAGAATGAACAAGCCATGTATGTAACCAGCAAATACTAATAAAAAGATGATGTAATGAATGAATGGTGGGACCATAGTGCATTAAAGACTGAATGTATATGAGCAAATTTATTGTGATGCCAGAGAAGGAGATCCCTCTCCTGACACAGAGCAGAGTTATAGTAAAGTCTAATTGCACTTGGCAGAAAAGACTTCCTGTAGCGTTCTTTGTCACAGCGGAGCTGAAGCATTCTCTTACTGAAAGTGCTCCGCTGTTTAGACAGTATGCTGTGGAGGGGATGTGTGCTGTTCTCCATGATGCTTAACAGTTTGTGGAACAACTTTTTCTTCACTACCAGCTCCAAACATCCCAGGGGATTTCTCAATATTGAGCCTCGCCTTCTTAATGCGTTTATTGAGTTTCTTAGTCAGTGATTCTGATGCTGTTGCCCCAGCAGATGGAAGCAAAGAATATTGCACTTGCAACAGCATCGGTGTTGCCTTTCCAGTCCAGTCTGTTGTCAATATGAACTCCAAGATATCTCTAGTTCTCCACCACCTCCACCTCCATTCCCAGGATACCCAACCTAACCCTGCTTTAAACTGATCCACAACTTTAGCCCTGACCTTTCTGGTGTGTTCCTTGGGCTTTATGATGCTGTTTGTTGATTAACGTCCTCTAATAATCCTCCAAGGGCTTCACAGAACAACTGGATTTATACTCTGATTAAATTACACACAGGTGGACTTTAATGACTAATTAGGGGACTTCTGAAATCAGTTGGCTCCACTGGATTTTAGTTAGGGGTATCAAGCTATGTCTAGACGTAGCCGGGTATTTTTAAAAACAGAGATTTTTCTCTGCGGTTTTCTTCTTTCGTCCACACGCAAACGCCGTTTTTGGTCGCTGAAAATGGAGCTTTTGGAAAACTCCGACCAAAGTGAAGATTTTTGGCTTGTTGTAACATCACCATGTGCCGATGATGTAATTGTCCGTGATTTGAATTCAAGGTTTGAGGTTCGTCATTTGAAGTTTCGAATGATACCCGGTCAGACCTCTACAAAGCGCAACAGGTAATGACGTTTTGTCTAGGCTTCTGATTGGCCCCCTGTCGATTAAGGAGGCTCCTAACAGCGCTTAACAGGGCGTTCTGCGTTTTCATGTGGACAAAGATATTTTTAAACCCTAGGTCGTGTGGACAGAATTATTTTTAAAAACGAAAAAGAAAAAATCTCGGTTTTTAAAAATACCCGGCTACGTGTGGACATGGCCTCAGAGTAATGGGGGTGAATACAAGGCAAGGCAAAGCAAGTTTATTTGTATAGCGCATTTCATACAAAATGGTTATTCAAAGTGCTACATAAAAGAGAAGGAAATAATCATAAAATGAAATAGAAAATAATATCAATTAAACTTTTTAAATGATTTAATGATGTTTGATTTAAAATAGAAAATAAAAACAGTTTGCAAAGAAACTTTTAAAACTATTTAAAATTTGATTTATAAAACAGTTAGAAATATAAGATGAACATAAAATATAGTGCAGTCAGTTTGGACGTAGCACAGTACTCATTCAATAAACAGCTAAACAAATGAGTTTTAAGTCTAAATTAAAATGTGACTAATGTTTTAACACATCTGATCTCATCTGGAAGCCGGTTCCAACTGCGAGCGGCATGATAGCTAAAAGCGGACTCTCCTTGTTTTGTGTGAACCCTTGGTATTTCTAACTGACTCAATCCTAATGATCAGAGTGGTCTGTTATGTTTATAGTCAGTGAGCATATCTCCAATGTATTTAGGCCCTAGGCCTAGGATTTATAGAAGAGTACATTAAGTACTTTAAAAACTATCCTAAATGTTACAGGAAGGCAGTGTAAGAACCTGAGGACTGGTGTGATGTGCTCAGATTCTCTGCTTCTAGTCATAATCCTGGCAGCAGCGTTCTGGATGAGCTGCAGCTGTTTAATGGTCTTCTTGGGAAGGCCGGTGAGGAGACCATTACAATAATCCACCCTGCTGGTGATGAAGGCGTGGACAAGTTTCTCCAGGTCTTGATTAGAAACAACACATCCAATTCTTGCAATGTTTTTGAGATGATTGTATGCTGATTTAGTTACTGTTTTGACATAACTACTGAAGCTACAGTAAGGTCTGTCCCCAGAATCACTCCAAGATTCTTGATTTTTAGTTGTTTGACCCCTAGAGTGAAGGTATGCATTCACCTTCAGAGCTTCGTCTTTGTTTCCAAATGCAATGACCTCATTTTTCTCATTGTTTAACTGAAGAACATTTTGACACATCCAACTGTTAATTTCATCAATGCTTTGACAGAGGTAGTCAACGGTGCTGTAGTCATTTGGAGATTAAGGCTAGGTAAATCTGGATATCATCAGCATAGCTGTGATAGTCAATTTGGTTCTTTCTCATTATCTGACTTAGTGGGAGCATATACAGGCTAAACAGGAGCGGTGCAAGTATTGAGCCTTGTGGGAATCCACATGTCATGGACGTCCACTTAGACTTATCCTCTCCTATACTCACATAATAACATCTCCCTTCTAAGTATGAGCTGAACCATTTGAGCACCATCCCAAAAAGGCCGACCCATTTTTCCAGTCTATCTATCTGTTATGATCGACAGTGTCAAACATAGCACTAAGATCTAGCAGTACCTGCACTAATATTTTGCCAGAATCAGAATTTAAACGAAATATCATTTTATATATATATATATATATATATACAGTCGTGGCCAAACATTTTGAGAATGTAACAAATATTAAATTTCACAAAGTTTGCTGCTAAACTGCATTTAGATCTTTGTTTCAGTTTTTTCTGTGATGTACTGAAATATAATTACAAGCACTTCATACGTTTCAAAGGCTTTTATCGACAATTACATGACATTTATGCAGAGAGTCAGTATTTGCAGTGTTGGCCCTTCTTTTTCAGGACTTCTGCAATTCGACTGGGCTGCTCTCAATCAACTTCTGGAGTTTGTCATAATTAGTGGGTTTTTGTTTGTCCACCCGCCTCTTGAGGATTGACCACAAGTTCTCAATGGGATTAAGATCTGGGGAGTTTCCAGGCCACGGACCCAAAATTTCAACGTTTTGGTCCCCTTACTTAGTTATCACTTTTGCCTTATGGCGTGGTGCTCCATCATGCTGGAAAATGCATTGTTCTTCACCAAACTGTTGGATTGTTGGAAGAAGTTGCTGTTGGAGGGTGTTTTGGTACCATTCTTTATTCATGGCTGTTTTTTGGTGCAAAATTGTGAGTGAGCTCACTCCCTTGGATGAGAAGCAACCCCACACATGAATGGTCTCAGGATGCTTTACTGTTGGCATGACACAGGACTGATGGTAGCGTCACCTTTTCTTCTCCGGACAAGCCTTTTTCCAGATGCCCCAAACAATCGGAAAGAGGCTTCATCCGAGAATATGACTTTGCCCCAGTCCTCAGCAGTCCATTCGCCATACTTTTTGCAGAAGATCAATCTGTCCCTGATGTTTTTTTGGAGAGAAGTGGCTTCTTTGCTGCCCTTCTTGACACCAGGCCATCTTCCAAAAGTCTTCACCTCACTGTGCGTGCAGATGCGCTCACACCTGCCTGCTGCCATTCCTGAGCAGCTCTGCACTGGTGACACTCCGATCCCGCAGCTGAGTCCTCTTTAGGAGACGATCCTGGTGCTTTCTGGACTTTCTTGGACGCCCTGAAGCCTTCTTAACAAGAATTGAACCT
>JAAGKR010000185.1:0-27443 GCA_011419295.1 Clarias macrocephalus | reverse complement strand
GTTTTCTTTATTGTGTTCTTTAGCCCAAACGCGTCTCTTCTGCTTGTTGCCTGTCCTTAGCAGTGGTTTCCTAGCAGATATTCTACCATGAAGGCCTGATTCACACAGTCTCCTCTTAACAGTTGTTCTAGAGACGTGTCTGCTGCTAGAACTCTGTGTGGCATTGACCTGCTCTCTGATCTGAGCTGCTGTTAACCTGCGATTTCTGAGGATGGTGACTCGGATGAACTTATCCTCCGCAGCAGAGGTGACTCTTGGTCTTCCGTTCCTGGGCCGGTCCGCATGTGAGCCAGTTTCTTGATGGTTTTTGTGACTGCACTTGGGGACACTTTCAAAGTTTTCCCAATTTTTCAGACTGACTGACCTTCAGTTCTTAAAGTAATGATGGTCACTCGTTTTCTTTACTTAGATGCTTTTTTCTTGCCATAATACAAATTCAAACTCTTTGAATGAGAAGGTGTGTCCAAACTTTTGGTCTGTACTGTACGTCATAAATGATCAGAAAATATTACAGCCCTCTATGAACTGTGTGTGTGTGTGTGTGTGTGTGTGTGTGTGCTTACTTGTCTTGTTTTCCAGGTAACTGCAGTTGGATACGGCAGCGATCGGCAGCTCTAATCTCCTCCTCTTTCTTAAGGATAAGACGCTGAAGACCTGAGATCCAGTCCTGAGCTACTGCCCCATTCACATTCTACACACACACACACACACACACACACACACACACACACACACACACACACACACACACACACACAACTTTTGTAGAAAAGAAACTAAACATTTCACAAACATTCCCCAATCACTGATTATTTTCCCACACAAGCATATTCCCAGCTGCTTTCTTTACTTAAATGATAAATGATGAACACACACACACACACACACACACAGACAGTGTGACAGATCTCTGACCTGGTAGTTGCCCTTGAGGCTGCTGATCATGGTGGAGATTTGATTGACCAGGCTGAGGTCATGGACCAGGTTCTGCAGGTCCTGATAAAGCTGACCCGGACCCACGTACAACTTATCTGCCAATCAAACACAAAAGAAACACTTCTAAGAATATGATCTGGTTTAAAGGATCAATATGTAAGTTTAGCGTAAGCCAGAGTCTGGATTAAAAGCTACACCTGGGATTTTAGACCAAAGATTCAGTGTATGACTTAGAATGTTTTTAAAGACCCAATTATTTTCCTATAAAAATAGCTAAATTATGCAGATTATTAAATTTAAGTAATAGTAAATGGGCGTGGCCTTTGTGGCATCATTCTCGATGAAAGAGATGTGGCTTTTTCCTGTTAGAGGCTCAGTGAGGGAATAGTATCTGTTCGGGTCAGGAAGGCCTCTGTGATAGTCTTTCTAAAGGAGGCGTGGCTTCTGTGTCAGTTGCAGTGAAGGAGGCGTGGCTTCAGTGTCAGTTGCCGTGAAGGAGGCGGGGCTTCTGTGTCTGTTCACTCGAAAAAGGCGTGGCCTACACAGATGTCTGTGTCGTTTTCAGTAAAGGGGGTGTGGCTTCTGCGTCAGTTCCTGTAAAGGAGGTGTGGCTTCTTTACCAGATCATATAAAGGAGGCATGGCTTCAGGGTAAATTCCGGTAAAGGAGCTGCAGCCACTGTGTCGGTTCCAGCGATCGAGTGATAGTAAGGGAGGAGGAGTTTGTTTGTCTCTCTCTGTGTTAGTCTTACTGAAGGAGGTGTGGCTTGTGTGTTAGTCCCAGTGAGGAGGTGTGGCTTCTGTGTCTGGCTTGCTGAAGGAGGTGTGGCCTTGGTATCAGTCAGTTGTGTAATATATAGGATGTGGACACTAGCACTGTGTAATAAAGACAGATCTGTTTTAGTCACATGGATTTTTTTCACAGGATCTGCACCGATCTGTTAGGAGATGAAGAACAGCTCGATGTGATGTGGGCGTGTCTTCAACAGAAGGACAAACTGTAACAGCGTTTGTTTGTGCTTGCACGGTGGTAAATATTCTCACGCGCTGTGTTCCAGCGTGCACACGTGTGTTCATTTTGGAGACAAATGGTCTAAACACCCACACGGCTTGGCCACATCTCACTGCACATTAGTGTAAATCTGACTCTGCCACTGTGTGTGTGTGTGTGTGTGTGTGTGTGTGTGTGTGTGTGTGTGAGAGAGAGAGAGAGAGAGAAAATAAAACACTGTCTGCTATTTAAAGATGTTTACACAGCATTTGTCCTTGCTTACTAATTCACTAGTTGTCCACTGGACTGGGACAGGCACTGATACACTGAGTGCAGTGCTAGCTTAAATAATGTGTGTGTGCGTGCGTCTGTGTGTGCGTTTCAGTTTGCAGAGAGAATGACATGCTTTTATTTTTATGTTAATTACAGCATCATTCACTATAAAGAGTATATATAATATATAGAGTGCACAACTCTCTCTCTCTCTCTCTCTCTTTTCAGTAAGGTATAGAGGAGGAGGAGGGACAGAAGGAAGGCTTTAGCAGAGGGATGAAGATGGGATCTCCTTGCAGAGCTGCTCCAGTTTGCGAGCCGCTTCACAGAGCCGGTGTGTTTGGTCGGGAGCGTGGAGACGCTCGGCTGAGCTTCCTTTAAGGGCTTTCAGGGAGGTCTCAGTGCTGGGGGTAAAGACAGTCTTAGCATTTATAACTCCGCTGCACTCGTTCACCCAACATGCTGAAACCACATACACACGTCATGGCCTCTCACGACTCCAGCACTGATCAGACTCTTACACTTTACTGACTCGGAGCTAAAGCTGGTGAAGGACAGAACCGTTCTCCAAAAGTCCAACAAAAGCCAAGTGCTGAGCCAAGGCATTTTACTGACTTTTCTGTTTCACTCATTAATACAGTGCTCGCTCTCTCTTTCTCTCTCTCACTATCTCTGTTCCTCTCCCTGTCTTTCTCTGCTACTCCGTTTCTTTCCATGTCTCCGTCTTCCTCTTTCTCCCAGTGTCTCTCTCTCTTTCCCGTCTCTCTCCATCCTCTTGCCCCTCAGTCTCACCAAAATTCAAGATTCAAAGGTGTTATATCGAAATCTCTCTCTCTCTTTCTCTCTCCCCGTATCAGTGTCTCGGTCACCCCGTCCTCCAAGACATCATTATCTGACTGGATCGACATCATCTTCCTCTCTTTCAGTCGACATTTTATTCTGGCTCTTAAACCTGTCTGAACACTACCGCTTGTCCTTCGTATCCTTCACTCAATCTTCTCGTTCTTCATGGGAGTTCTCCAGTTCGGAGTTTTGATGAGTCACATACTTCATTAATAAACCTAGACTGGGAACAAAAGCTTGTAGACGTTAGTGGTAAATTGTCTCCACATCACGCTGCTTGTTATTTAATCGCAGTACAAACAGCCTCAGGCTCATAGTATAGCACCTCCTCTAACATCACCTCCACCTTCATACAGTAAAGCAGAACTCCTTTTGTTGTTTACTCAGAACCAAGTCTTTAGCCTCATGCGTCTGAGTCTGATGATTCAGTTCCTCAGCTGGAGGATAAATTGTGAATAGATCACCTCAAGTCAGCGAGACCTCAGCAGGACCGGGCCAGCAGACAGTCAAGGAAAGTCTCAGACGAAACTGCGTGGAAGAACGCAGACGCCAGGGGCAATAACTTTCGTGAAAAAAGGCCCTTGAGAGATGATGATATAAAGATCAGGACAGATGTGTGTGACCTCAGGTGATGTCTGTGTGCTGCTAGAACAGAAAATGCTAAAGCAGGTGTCATGCTGTGTCCTTGTTATTCACATTTTTCTCTGATGAGTTTTTCTCTCTCTCTCTCTCCCCATCCTCAATTCTCTCATCCATCTCTTTTTCTTTCCATTACTCCCCCTCCTCTCTCTCTCCCCATCACTCCCCTCTCACTCAAAATCTCTCTGTCTCTCTCTCTCTTCATCTCTTTCTTTCCATTTCTCTCCCTATCAGCATCTCCTCATGTCTTTGTCTCTCTCTCTCTCCCTCTACATCCCTCTCGTTCTCTTTTCGCATCTCACAAATCCTCCCCAGAGATCAGAGCTACAACTCAAAGCCATGTTCTTATTGTTCCTCATCTGTCACGAATAGAGCGATAATCTGAGCAGGACAGCCAACATTCAAGTGATTCATAAATAAATAAATAAATAGTAAATAGAAATAGTTCATTTTATAAACCCAGAAACAAGATCTACTCTTCCTTATCTCGTCCTGCAGTAAAACCTCCTGCACTCCTTCATCAGCTTTCACCTCCACATCCCTGTTCTCAGACTATAGCCAGCTGGACACAACCAAAAAAAAACTCATTTCACATGTGTGGTGGTTAAATACCGAGGACTCGTTCACTTTTTATGAAGCTGGACGATAAGGAATAATCTATCTAAACATAGTTCTTTGGAATATTGCCGATATTTATTAATGTAACAAGTTAAACTGACTAGGACTGATTTTCATTAAACACATTAGTGCAGAAATATCCGCAATAAGTATTTTCCTCTAATGTGACCTCATAAGAAAAGCCCCTCCCCCAGTTTTTTGCTCAGGTCTGGTGTTGCCTGTGGGGGCGTGGCTAAGCGGAAGCTCATTTACACAGACACTGAAACAGTGTGTTTGGAGAAGGAGTGAAATAAAGGGGGTTCAAGGTATAAAGTGACCTAAAGTGATGGCTGGATCAACCCTGATTCACCTACAAACTGATATGAAGAGTCTCAGCGGGTAGTGCGCTGCGATTAAGAATGAGGCAGATATAATATGAAAAGTATGAATAATGGGTCAGTGTGTTAGAAGCAGAGACAGCCTGAAGAGTAGATCAGATCTCAGTTCCTTTTGGAGGCTCAAAGGGAACACTTTGTATTATATACACGCCATATTTGCATAAGCACTGTGGAACAGGCACCACATACACCATATACATCAGGTATACCACATAAACCCTGGTGCTGCAATCTGCATAAAAACCAACCGCAACCTTTTCAATCAAAGTTTAATCTCACGTATGATCAGAGTGCGTACACACTCAATCAGAGCTCCCAAAGCATCACTGTACACGCAGGAGGAGTCAAATCAGTTTACACTTGTACAGAAATACAAGTCGCAGCACAATGCACAAGACGCCACAAATCTAGATTTAGTTTGCAGCTAAAAGCGTTACATTCGTAACACTTAAACTAAATATTGTGTAACACAGTATCACATCTTCCAAAATCGTACGCCAGCAAATACTGCGTAGGAGATAAAGCCACTATTTATAATGGACAGGAATCACCAGGGACCTCCTGATACTATATTATCACGATGCCTAGATGCTGATTCAATGTGTATTCGATTTTGATAGTATTACAATTTTTAAGTCACAATTCAACATTCCAGTTTTTTTTCTAATTCTGTTACAATTCTACACAAAGTTAGGAAACAGTTTTTTCCTACAATACAGAATAATGAGGTTACACATATACACGTACCATCTGGGAAGGGAGAACTCGTCTTTCTTTATTTAGATGTGATACCCTGGTCATTCAGTACATTCAGGTCAGCTGACTTCATTTTATTGCCACATAACTTTGTTAAGTCGAGACCTGAGCAACTGAAGCAACCCCAGACCATAACCCTGCCCCCAGAGGCTTGTACAGCAAACACTATGCATGATGGATGCATCGCTTCATACGCTTCCCTTCGTACCCTGACGCACACATCACTCTGGAACCGGGTTAATCTGGACTCATCAGACCACATGAACTTTTCCCATTACGCCACAGTCCAAGCTTTATGCGCCCTAGCAATTTTTTCTTTTCTTAATAGTCTCACTAACAAATGGTTTTCTTATGGACACAAGTTGTTTAGTCCCAATCATAATGTGAGTTTTTATCCCATTGTGTGTGCGTGGAACTGCTTTTGCGTTCACTATTAAACGTAGCTCTAATTTCTACTGAATACTGTTTAAATTTGAACTTCACCAAGTGTTTAAGTATTATCTGATCACACTCATTCCGGATTTTCTTCTGATTACATTTCTTCGGTGAAGTTGACGGTTCTTTGAATAACGCCTGGGATTAGGTTGAAGCCAGGGTTGCCAGATTAAACTAACAAAATCCTGCCTGGGAATTTAACAATTTTTTTTTCACTATTTGTAAAAAACATGGCATGAGAAACTAAAATTTGAGCATTTATTGTCACTCGCCCAAGACACATTTTTCAAGCCTGAGATGATAAATAGAAGCTCAATCTGGCAACAAGAATTACAGCTTTTAAATCGTCACTTTCTAGATGGTCACCACTGGTTTGATTTTATTAGATCTGTTGAATTTCTTCTAGAAAAGTGACCAGGGGCCTCATTCAGACATGAAATGACACAGAAAAAGGGGTGCAAGACTAGAAGATGTTTTACTATAACCTGCTTTCGACGTAACCATGATCAGTCTAATTGGACAAATTTGAGATGATCTTCTAAATATTAATGACGTACTTGGCTTGGCATTGATGGCCATCTTCTCCCCGGAGTGAGGGATGGGGAACGGGGCGGAGTCTCCCATCTCTTCCGAGGAGCCGAACTCCACCGGCTCCACCAGGCTGAGAGGAACGCTCCACTTTAACAGGAAACGCTGGCCTGAAGGAACAACGGCACCTCCGCCATCCTGAGGAGAGCTGGAGGAGGAAGCCAGGGAGACAAGGAAGAGGAGAAGAGAGGAAAAGGAACATAAATACATAAATAATTAAATAAACAAACAAACAAACAAACAATATAGATTAAATAAAGATGTGTGTCAGTAGATGCCAAATCTTTCTTCCAGTTCTTCTAGATAGGAATCACCACAGAGGGACTCCCACGCATGTGCAGCTTAATAAACAAGGTCCAGGTATTAATAATGTGCGTGTGTATGTGTGTGTGTGTGTGTGTACCGCAGGTTGGGCGTGGCACACATGAGCACGTCATTGAGCAAGAAAAGCCGTCGCTCTTTGGTCTTGATGATCTCTCCTCGCTCGTTGTACACCGTCTCCACCACATCGTCCGAGCGGATCAGATACCTGCTCCCTACACTCAGGAGCTGGCGAAAGGACAATCGGTTATTACAGCCAGACATATGGCCTTCATACTAGAAGAAAATGACAATTTTAAATTAGACAAATAGAGTTCATGTGTATAAACCAAATAAAATAAGATATTAGTAACTAACTGACTTGTAAATATGTAAATTGTAAAGAATAAATAAAAAATGTTGCTTTTATTTTGTAAAATGAAAATTATTGACTGAAAATCAAAACAGAAATGTAAAAATAAATATATTTAGTTTTGCCTACATTAATGAATTGACTACTGGAAAATTAAACAATAAATTCATTAATAAATTAATTAAATGGTTTTTTTTGTTAATTAATGTATTGGCCGCTATTTAAACAATGTCAATTATACAAAAAATGTATTTGCTAGATTTAGTTTTAAAACACAGCATCTAAGTATTTAAGTTAAAAACAAATCTTTTTTGTTTAAATATTTTTTTAAATAATTACTTTTATTATTATTCTCAGATGATAATATAGTTAACTTATTTATGATCGTTATCCACAATGCCATGCGGTTGTGTGTGTGTGTGTGTGTGTGTGTGTGTGTGTATACCTTGTTGAGGTAGCGCTCGTTCATGGCCTTGGCGATGTGTCGGATCTCACAGCGCTGATCTGCGTCTCTCTTCCTCTCGTTCAGCTTCTCAGACAGAGTCTCCAACTCAGTCAGGGCCATCTGTAGAGGCAAGCGGTCAGCATGGCCCACTGGTGTGTTCTTCAGCATGTCCTACACCCACACACACATACACACACACAGTTAGAGGAGGTCCAAAATGTACATTTTAAGTCAGATTTAAGTCAGTGTCACAGTGCAAATTATATCTCATCTTGAGAAAATCAGAACAGTAGCTAAAGGTTTTGTGTGTGTGTCTGTGTGTGTGTGTGTGTGTGTGTGTGTGTGTGTGTGTGTGTGCATGCATGTGTGTGTCAAGTAAGCAGTGTGCTCCATCTGCTGGTTGTTACTAACCACACAACAGAAATGAATCTTCCCCTAAATCACACCCGTAAGAGCAGCTCTTTTCTTCTTACGGCTCAGACCCTGTTTCTCTGAATTTTCTCCAGTAAACATTTTAAATGAAACATGGATGAAGAAGACAGAGAGCACGAAAAAAACCGAGAGAGAGACTAATACAAAGCAGACAGACATGAAGTTACATAGATAGACTTGACAGATGAATGCACAGACAGATAGAAGGAGAGATACAATGCAAGACAAGAGAGAGAGAGAGATAAGATAGATGGACAGACATATAGATAGATAGATAGATAGATAGATAGATAGATAGATAGATAGATAGATAGATAGATAAGACTGGAAGACAGATATATGAACAGATAAATAAAGAATGGCACACATAGACACAGACAGATTAACAGACGTGAGAGTAAACACTACATTTCTGTGATTGTGATTTGATGTTGAGAACGTGGCGAGATGGTGAGGAAATCTAACCAGCTGGTTTTTACAAGGTGTGTGTGTGTCTGTGTGTGTGTGTGTGTAGACCTGAAGGAGCAGAATGAACTGAGGGAATCTCTGGATGGGTTTCATCATGAGGCCGTAGAGAGTGACGTGATCTCGACTGCACTCCTGACGTTGCTGTAACATATGAAGCGTTACGAAAGCCATCTTTTATTTATCTCTATTTCTATTTTTTTTAATATTAGCTTAAGTTAATATTTCTGTAATATCTATTCCAACTGTTACACTTTTCTTACAGCGTGATGATACAGATTTTGAAGCTAAAGCGTGTCACTGACCTTGAGGAAGTCGAGGAAGCAGGGTTTGGACATGCAAGCCTTCCTCACCACCGCCATGGCCGTACTGAAGTTATTCACATACTCGCTGTATGCATCCAGAACCATGGATTTAGAGAACTGAGAGATGGAGATATAGCGTGGTGGCATTTTAATCATCTGATAATCAGCGTGTAGTCATAAATCAGTGTAAAAGTTAATAACAGTTGATGATTGATGAAGTTTTCTGTAAGGAGATGTTTGTTTAATGTATGGAAGGAGTCTCCAGTGTCAGTGCTTTGTAGCGGTCAGTGACGTTAAGAGGAGTTTTCTCTTCATGGTTATAAAGAGTTTATAAAAACTGGGAGTTGATGGAAGTTTACACCATTTGTGTAAAAATCATGTGATTTCTTGAAATCTTACATCTCTCCTGTGTGAACTCTACTCTGATTAAATAGCGTCCGGTGCCATTTCACATCTCTTCTTTATTATCTTCTTTCTAGCTCTGTTTTAGCTATAGTTCTGACTCAAATATTATAATGTGGTGTGATCGTCCATCATAAACATTGTCTCCAGGACTCACAGAGGCGACGAAGACGTCCCCGATGGTCTGGAGCTGGTCCCAGTCTGCCACGCGGCAGGCCAGTGCGATCTGGAACATGGCGTGGCACTGCAGGATCTCCCTCACACGGTAAAACACCACCTTACACTTCCTCTCGCTCAGCAGCCGAGGCTCCATCTCCTGCATGGGCTTCTCATAGTGCTGCACAGGAAATAACAACGATAATTTGCAGAAAGAATTATAGTCAAAAACAACTGCTTTTATTTAATTACTCACTTAATTTCATTTAGAATACGCTGAGAATAAAAATGCTTATAGTTAACATTTGCAAAATGCTAATATCAGTCTTAATAAAAGTGGCCTTAGTGTGTGTCAGTCTTAGTGAAAGAGGCGTGGCCTTTGTATGTCAGTCTTAGTTAAAGAGGCGTGGCCTTTGTATGTCAGTCTTAGTGAAAGAGGCGTGGCCTTTGTATGTCAGTCTTAGTGAAAGAGGTGTGGCCTTTGTATGTCAGTCTTAGTGAAAGAGGTGTGGCCTTTGTATGTCACTCTTAGTGAAAGAGGCGTGGCCTTTGTATGTCAGTCTTAGTGAAAGAGGCGTGGCCTTAGTATGTCAGTCTTAGTGAAAGAGGTGTGGCCTTAGTATGTCAGTCTTAGTGAAAGAGGTGTGGCCTTTGTGTGTGTCAGTCTCAGTGTAACAGGTGTGGCTTGTCCGTGTGTGTCAGGCTTAGTCAGGGAGGCGTGGCCTTTGTGTGTGTCAGTCTTAGTAAAAGAGGCATGTGTATAAGTCTGACTGAAAGAGGCGTGTACTTTGTGTCTGGCAGTCTTTCTAAAAGGGGCGTGGCCTTTGTATCTGTCAGTTGCACACACCACACATACTGTACCTCTAATACTCTCTTTAGTGAATCTAGGTAATTCTTCTCACTCTCTAATATTGACTCCAAGATACGTCTTCTCACGACCTGTTGACAAACACACACAAGCAGACAAACACATTTCAATTGTTTAATTAAATAAACTAAAAGGGATCCTCGTGTAGCTACAGTCATATAATTTGCATGAAAGCAATGACATTTTTAAACTAACATTGTGGTGTTTTTCGCTCACCTACCATAATTAAAATTCTGTCTTATGTGGATTTAAGTGAAAATACTTATAATGCTGAGTAATACAGCAATAAGTTATATGGATTTTCACACTGTACATAAAAAAAAAACTTTTAAGCAATATCACGCTCAAGGTTGTGCTGTTGTGATGAATATCAGCACGGCTGATCTGATGCGGCTGTGATTTTGCTTTTATACATCAGTTCCACAAACATCATTTATTATCAACAGACTATGATTTTTTTTAATTAATTAATTTTTTTTAGCTGGCAACCGACAGTTAGTTTAATTAACAAGGATGAAAGTAGTTTTAAATTCTTACTGTGTAGCCAAAAGGTGAGGAGAATAAACCATGGAGATGATGAACACTCCTATAAATCTTGTAAGTATCCCTTTATATTTCCACTTACTCCACTTTAGAATATCTGCTCTGTTAACTTCCATGTTCCACATTTATTTCCCAAATAATATTAAATGGAAAGCAAGTGTGTTATGTAGGATTTACAATCGCTTGCCCTATTCACTAAATACTGGCCTTGATCAGTGGTTTGAGAGGAATTTGGGATTCAGCCTTTTGTTAAAATCTAGGCTGCTGGTCTTTCCTCAGTACTGCTGACCGACAATTAGTGTAATTAACGAGTGTTAGAACACCTGAGATGCAAAGTGATATCGTTAAACGTTCCAACTCGTGGTATTTACTCTTGTCCAATCAGATTACTTGAGCGGAACTAACTGTTGTATAATTCAATTTATAATGTGTACCATGTATGGGATACTTTAATTCTTTACCAGTGCATAGCACTATTTGTGCTGATTGTTAAAAAATAGTAAATTGAAGTGAAGTGTGTGCGTGAGTATATATATATACCTCCTGTTGAGAAAGGTCCTCAGGGGCGGGGCCTAACACAGGCTCCACATTTAAACACTCCACTTCAATGAAGAGCTCAGATGACTCTTCGTCAAAACATGACGGTTTCCTCTCTAACAGACAACACACACGGTATGTTAACATGCATTAAAAAAGACACACAGTAGTTTTACCCCTTTTTAATGAATTTTCTGTTTTCATGTCTTTGAATCATAGAGTTATCAGTGACGGAAAGTTGTGATGCTGCCCCTACGTTAAGATTAAACGAAATGCAGCTTGTCTCGTTATAAAAACACATTAAAGCGTTTAAAGGGGACATGCAGGACTCCTACCTTGCCCAAAAGATTTGGTTCGAATGAAGGACTTTCCCTTCTTCACTGCCGCTTTAGTTTTCTCCAGGCCATCCTTGGTGCCGTGCTTGGCCGCCCTCACCAGCTTTTGCATCTGTTTCCACAACAACAAACATAACTCGGACACAATCTCATGCAAAAAGACAGAATTTGTTATTAAGACAAGGAGACGACCCATTATGACCAGATATTGATCAATCTTGAGTAATACGAGTTAATTAATTTTAATAATATAAGTAAAAAAAAGCCAAAAATATAACTCCAGAAGGTTTCTCTAGTTAGAATTGTACTGCCACCATATGCAGTGAAGTTGCATGCTAATATTTAGTTCAATGATTCCTCATTAATGCAGCTCAAAATGCCCAAATGCTATTAAGGCTCTCTGAGACTCTCTGTTGTGTTAAATTTTTCAGGGACTCAGTTAATACATTTGCATAAGTGCAGAATGAGACAAGACAGATGTGCAGTATTACTAAGGTGCTCCATGTTGATGTGGTAAAAATGACCTTGAAGCAGCTGTTATTCTTCTACTAACAGCACTCTCGAGAGTGTCATTCTCCTGAAATCACAGTGCCATTGATTATAATGTTTACTTTATTAAAGAACGACACATTGTGTGTTTTAAGGTTCATAGTAAGATTAACATCTGAGAGAGAAGTCAGTTCCTGTTCATACTTACATTATAGCTGCAAATGATTATAAACTACATTACAGCTGCCCGTCTCTCTCCCTCTCTGTAACTCTCTGTCTTTCTCCGTCTGTCTGCCTGTCTATCACTTTTTCTCCATGTCACCCTTTCTGTCTCCCTTTCTGTCACTCTCCATCTGTCTGTGACAGACAGACAGACAGATGGAGAGAGACAGACAGACAGATGGAGAGCGACAGACAGACAGATGGAGAGCGACAGAGACAGACAGATGGAGAGTGACACTCTCCATCTGTCTCTGACACTCTCTGTCACTCTATATCTGTCTGTCGGTGACACTGTTGTCACTCTGTCACTCTCTATCTTTCCGTGTCAATTTCCCTCTCCATCAATCTCCATCTGATTTTCTGTCTGTCTCCCTCTGTTTATCTCTCTCTGCCATTCACCATCTGTCTGTGTCACTCTCTCTCTCCGTCACTCTTCATCTATCTACGCCACTCTGTGCCACACTCTTTCTGTCTGTCACTCTCCATCTGTCTGTGTAAACCCCCCCTCTCCATCACTATTTGTCTGTCCGTCTATCACAAATTTTATTATATCAATGATTATTCTTTTTTATTTATTTAACAACACAGTTTTTAAATCCACTTATTAGTAGTCATAGATTACACAAAGTATTTGCCATACAAGTTCCTTTAAGCTAGCTGTTTCTAGAGAAACATTAAGGTATTGGAATGGACACAGTAACATGGGCATTAGTGGCTCAGGGGTAGGTTTCAAGCCTGCCATGCCAAAGGCCCGAGTTCGATACCCAGTCAGTGCCCAAACCCCAGCCACTAGACACAGTGCCAGGCCCTGTGGCAACCCAGCGACAGGAGCAGCCGAAAGAAATTAATATAAACCTATAGATTACCGCCAGGCGAACAGTCTGAGCCGTGTGCTTCTGCAAAATAAAATAATCAGATTTAAGAAATCAACTACAATGTGATGTATGAACTTACACTCAGCTCCAAAAAAATTACTTAAAACAAGAAAGATAATAATTATGAGTATAACCAGAAGCCTGATCCCTAACTAATCAATTCCCAAGGGCTCAGCAACAAACATGAAAAGCCTCTTGTGTTGCGGCTTCAGTCAATTCTTCACAAAAAAATCAGTGAATACTCTGTATATATGATTTTTTTGTGAATATATATATACACACACTCACAAAGAAGTCCAAAATGTAAAAATGCTGGAGCACTCACTGCACAACATGTGCCTGTAGTAGTCAGCAACATTTTCATGACAAGCAAAGCAACACACATTAGAAAGACCAACGAAGACCATAACCACAAAACACACACAGAACACACACGAAAACACACAAATACAAGAGCAAAAGTTCCATCCTCCTGTTTTTCTTTTGTTATAAATTCGTAATTAAATCATGTTCCAGTTAAATTGGAATTACTACATAACAGTTTAATAAGTTCAAATGTACAAGGCCATGGTTAGCACCAAAGTGAATTCTATGGCAATTCTCTTTCAAAATATGTGCTATATTGTCTTTCTAGCTAATTAGCACAGCTCCCTAGTTTTCTCATGTTTTGTACCAATAATCCAATAATTTGTTT
Organism: Clarias macrocephalus; assembly: GCA_011419295.1. Classification (NCBI taxonomy): domain Eukaryota; kingdom Metazoa; phylum Chordata; class Actinopteri; order Siluriformes; family Clariidae; genus Clarias; species Clarias macrocephalus. The sequence continues at coordinate 13,547 of JAAGKR010000185.1, read as the reverse complement.
GGCTAAAGACAAATCCATGCTAACTCTCGATTTCAACTTTTTTTTTTTTTTTACTTAAAAGAAAGTTAAAAAAAAATTCTTTCAGTTTTGTATAAAATAGCTTAGCTGCTTTGCTAATCCTCTGTGCAGGTTGCTAGCACAATGGTGCATCTCAATCAATTAGAATATCATCGAAAAAATTTATTAATTTCAGTAGATAAATTCAGAAAGTGAAACTGATATACTCATTCATTACACAAAGACTGATATATTTCAAGTGATTATTTCTTTTCATTTTGATGATTACGGCTTACAGCTAATGAAAATGCCTTTTGGGTAAGATAATCGAAGTAAGTTATGTCTTAGATAAACTAAAAGCAAAACGGCCTTTAAAACAGCGATCCTGCCAGGAGGCACCTTGATGTCAGTAGGTTTAAATTATTTGATTTTAGTTTTCGTCAAAATTCCGAAACATTCGGATGGAGATGTAGCTACAGAGATGCTAAAGCTAGCATGCTACAGTACCATGGTGAGAATGAAAGGGTGTGACACGTGAGACAAGAGATCCACCACCAGCAAGTGTTAAACAGTGGAAGGAACAGGATGGATGAATAGAAGGACTGATGGATGGATTGACAGAAGGATGGATGGACTATTGTTTTTTTTTATTTTTTACCTTCTGCTCATGTTTGTGTCGGAGCTGCTGCAGCTCGACCGCGCCCACTGCGTTCGTCATGAGATCTTTCACCTTTCGCTCATAGTGCTCTTTCAAGCGAGTCAGATCTTGAGAGAGCTGCATAGTAGAAAGCAGCAAAGCATGGCATTACACACACACACACACACACACGCACACACACACAAACTTACTATCACAGCAATCAGTTGCCTTTCCTGACTTTCGCTGCAGTCGAAGGACTTCATTAATGAAAACTCCTGTTTTTTTGCCAAGATTACACGACATAAGTATGTGTGCGTATGCTGTTTACTGAATAATACAGTAAGTCATCTAAAATGCAGGTATGTGTTTAAGAAATGATGTACATATGTACATCATAGTTACTTTTGTTTTAAAATTTATTATGCCCTAAATTTAATTTAATTAATATGCCGTAGTATTAAGGATCCTTTATGGACCTATCTGTTTTTGTCCCATATTATTATTACTGTATGTTTTGGTGTGTGTGAGAAAACAATGCAGAGTGAGTATGTGTGCGCCTGTTTGTGTGAGAGAGTGTGTGCATACATGAGTTTTGGTGCTGGGTGTGTGTCGGCGGATGAAGGCGTTCGGGAGGAGGCCGTTCTCTCCGTGCGCGCTCTCTCCATCGCTCTCCTCATCGTAGCTCTCGAACTCGCTGGAGCTCCAGCCGTTCTCCACCGAGCTGCTGCCTGCCTCCTCACCCCTCTCCACATCATCATAGATCATCTCATCTACATCTGCTCACACACACACACACACACACACACACACACACACGTTCACTATTAGTGTTGCTACCATCACCACCATGTCCATAACACACTTGACTACAGTTTCTGAGGAAACGGATGTAAATAGAAAGTCTTTATTGGAATATTTCCCACTGTAAGAACCTCTCTCACATTTACTCACTCACACAAACAGACTCACCAATTTATGTCACTTCCACATTCAGACATGCTGACTCGACAAATTTCCCACACTGTAAGCTGAAAATGTAGCGTCTCAGAACTTTGAGATGAGCAGCTTTAGTAACTAAATTTAGTATTTTGAGTTGCATTTGTTTAGCGGGGTAGCGATTTGATTAGTTGGAGCTAAGCAGTATAACAGTTTAAGGTTAAAAACTGTATAATGATTTGATGTTATCAGATTAGTGATTTCATTATCAGTTCAGGAGGTTGAGTTTAGCAGTTTAAGTTTAGCAGTTTAACACTCCCAGTTTAATAGAGTGCTGAGTAGTTTGAGTTTAGCAGGTTACATTTGGGTTTTAATCAATTTGAGTATAGTGGTTTAAGTTTATCTGCTTATTAATCTGAGTTTCAGCATGTGTTTTGTAATTAATCGGCTTAGCAGCTCAATTTTAGCATTTCTGAGTTGAGGTTTATGTAAGTTAATGAGTTTGATTTCAAGGGCGGCACGGTGAGGTAGTGGTTAGCACTGTACCTCCAGGGTCTTTGGGTTTCCTCCCACAGTCCAAAGACATGCAGGTTGATTGACATTCCCAAATTGCCCATAGTATGTGAACCCTGTCCAGAATGTGCCCTAAGTGTCCTGGGGTAGGCTCCAGGCCCCCCGCGCCTTGTATACAGGATATAGTGGTATACACATTGAGTGAGTGGGTTTGATTTCAGTAGTTTGAGTTCAACAAGTTTAGTACTTAAAAGTTTCATTAACTACTTTATGAGATCGAACTGCAGTTCAGTAGTTGAGTTTAGCCTCAAGTCTAATACTTTATTAATTCGAGTTCAGTAGTTTTAGTTTAGCATTTTTGAGTTCGTATCTGTGTAGGTTTGTCCATCATCTACGGTGGTAAATAAAAGTATTAAGAAAACATATGCCACGTATTATAGTTCTCCCTGTTCACAAAACAGGTGATGTCAGTAATTAATTCTTGCCTCTGGGTGAAGAGTTGTGCTACCGGATGAGTACCGTATACATCTTTTTGACTCTACGCCCAGCCAGATACAGCAGGTTTGGATGAATAGACGACTTCATAAAGAATATTGATTGTGGTATAGAAATTTATTCACATTAAAAAGTCCCCAAAATAGTTCCGTTCCGAGAGCTCGTTCGTAAGTCCAATTTTTTCGAATGTCAAACTAACATTGTCCAGGTACTAGGATACTAACACAACTGGATATGCACAGTATAAAACTCCATTAACTTGATGGTTGAACGATTAAGGTTAAAAGAACGAGGAATGTCTGCCATGTTTTTGTCTTGCTCCATTCTCTCAAATATTTTCACTTTTGTCTCCATCATTATTGCTTGGCGCTTCTTAGCAGTACCAGCTTCATCGCCACTGCTTTTACGCTTGCTTCTGGGCATTCTGGGATACACACTGCATGCACATGACAATGTACGGCAGACATGAGATCTCATGTCTGCGAATGAACATGCACAAACACTTACAGTACGTATATCTAGGAAAGTTCGTATGTAGGGGACTTACTGTACTCTTATCTTGGTTTTTTTTTTTTTTAAAGTGAGGATGTCATTAATTGAATTTCACTTTTGTTTTTAAGAGGCTACCACTGTGGGTAACACTTTGGAAATTTAAGTTTAGATGTTTAATATTGTAAGTTAATCCTCATAAAGGTTCCAGATTGTGTACTCGTTGCTAGTGTTGTCTGTTATCCATGAAAGTGTAGGATGAATACTGAATGAAAATGACTCAAGGGCACCAAGATTTAGAGAACAATAAAAAAATCCTATAATATAATAATATAATAATATATAATAATAATAATAATCCAGTAACTATTTTGCAGGTCAAATTCACCCAGACACAGCACAAGGGTTAAGTTTTGCATGTAAGAGGCTTTGCGTAATTAGTACATTTATCAATTAAAGTGTAGCCGTTTCTGTTGTTCTGTCTTCTCCTAACGCATCACGGTAAATTAATTGTGCGTTTGATGCAATGAATCGACTTGAACAGTGATCTTGATTTCAAAATGTCCAAAGACGCCACAGTGGCAGAAAACAGCCAGCAGAACGAAATGGAGAAGTAAAAGGAAGGCAGACGGACAGAGGGGACAGGAAAACGGACACACTGACCTGTAGTGGATCCCGAATTCTCTCTCGGAACGTCGTCATAAATAACTTCATCAGGATCTGAAACGAAGACGCAAAAATAAACACACGCATCCTCAAACCTAAATTCTCATATCGTCACCCAGCAGGATAAAGTCAGCCTGTGTGTGTGTGTGCGTGTAAAATCTCAAGCAGCAGTCAGACTCGAGCGGATACCGCTGCTGTGCTCTGAAGGAAAGGCCTGTTTGAGGACGACTTCCTCTGCAGAAGAGGAAGGAAATCTTCTGGGTCTGGGAATCTACTTCAGAAGAACTGTTTAAGTTTCATCAGTCAAGACAAACTTGTAAAAAAAAACAACAAAAAAAAACAGATGCCTACCATTTTTACTATTACAGGATTGAAAGAAATATCTTAATGATGAATAGAGGGATCAAAACACATAATGAGGAGAGATCCTTTTTAAAGAAAGGTGCAGTTTGGTCCATAAGTATTTGGACAGCAACATAATTTCTGCACTGTTGCCAGTACTATTGTACAAAGCGTTATAATTAAAGCCATCAGGTTTCATTCATTGGCTTTAATAAATTTAAAAAACTGTTTAGGAAATACAATAGTTTTTCGCGGTTTGAAGGCTGGACCCCATGGACATCACCACATGCTGAGTTTACTCCCTTGAGGTGCTTTGCTTTTTGAATTACTGCAGCCGGCCTTCAGCTTGTTTGTGAGTCTTTTTGCATCGAGTTTAATCTCCAGTGAGTAAAAAGCGGCTCAGTTGGGTCGAGGTCACGTGACTGTCTCAGCTCTTTAAGAACGACTAATGCCTTTTCTCGGGGTGCTTTCATGGTGAATAATATGAAGCGCTATCAGTCCACAATGAGCGAAAGGTAGAACTCAGAGAAGACTCTTCTACAAAGAATTCATCATATCAGCAGTCACATCATCATCAATAAACACCAGTGGCTCAGTTCTACACACACATGCTTTACCACTGCCTCCACCTGGTTTGATGATGATGATGTAAATCATGAGCTCCTTCCTTTCCTTCTCCATACTCTTCGCTTTACAGTTCATCGTGTGTCAGAACTAAACAGATGTTTTTGCATCTTGAACTAAAACCTTTATATTTACACTCATGAAAGCGCCTCTTGACTGTATACTTTGACGCCGACACGCCTACTAACTCCAGAGAGTTTGTGATTTGGCTAGATATTGTGAAGGGCTTTTTCTTGAGCAAGAAAAGGATTCTGTGATCATCTACTTTAGGTGTCTTCTGTGCTCTTCTGGGTCTTTTGGTGTTTGATGTCCTGTAGATTCTGCTCTCTCTCTCTCTGTCTCAGTCTGTTTTTGTCTGTACTACATATTAAGAGTTCCTATGAACAGCTAAGAAATACAAAATCCACACATATCTCATTCACTTGTCTAGAAATAAATAAGAAACAGGGTGGCACAGGGGCTTAGTGGACAGCACTGTCGCATTGCACCTCCAGGCTCTGGGTTCAATTCCCACCTCAGGTCTGTGTGCACGGAGTTTGCATGTTCTCCCCGTGGCCGGTGGGTTTCCTCCGGGTGCTCCGGTTTCCTCCCACAGTCCAAAGACATGCAGATTAGGCTAATTAGTGATCCCAAATTGCCCATTGTCAAAAGAAGCATGCTGGTGTGTGTATATGCAATATTTGTGTGTGCCCTGTGATGGATTGGCACCCTGAAGCGGTACTGACGATGACTGAGCGAGTAAATGAGAAACAGGTCACAACGATCCATCAAACTGTATAGCAGTCGGTTACTTTAAATCCTGTGAAAATGGAGCATAAACATTTGTAAAGACAAATAGCTGTAAATCCTACACAGCTAATTCATTTTTTTTTTTTTGTTAAACTCCTTAAATTAAAGCTCAAAGTATACATTTTACACATTCACAAATTGTTTTCTTCAGCTGTAGGGGTGCACAGAGGCATAAATACGAATCTCTGTCACTGTCATAACACTCATGGACCCTAAATGAATATGGCAAAAACTTCATGGTCTTATTCACACTAAAAGGCAAAATTTCCCATTTCAGCCATAAAGTGAATAAAAAAGGCCTTACTCTCCATCCAGGCTGTGTTAGCGGGGTCCGAAGCCCACTTAGCCAGAGCGTCTTCCTCCCTTATGACTGGATGTTCTTCAGTAAAGACACTGAAGGTGAGGCAAGTAAAGTAGGTTTAGATTATTACAGTACTACGTGCTCTCCATGTGAGATTATACAATTATAAAACATATTTCAGCAACATACCTCTGATTAAATAAAATGATCACGTCCTGCATATGTAGTTGATCAGGAAATGAAAAGATTTATTTTTTATTTTTTATTTTTATTGTAAACTCGCAGTTTAACAAAGCCTTTAAAGCAGGTTTACAATCGAGAGAGTTTGAGAAAACTAGATTGTGAAATTTGATCGGGACAATTTGAATTGCAGATGACAAAATAGAGGAACAAGAACAAAGAATGAAAACACTCACCTGTCAGCCATATTATGCCCTGCCCCCACGACGGTCACTGCAGAGGAATAAAAAAATATATAACATAAAAAATTGTTGGTATAAGGGGGAGAAAACAGGTTAAAGATATTTTATAAGATAACCAAAGAGGACTGTTATGAATAAATACTAAGCACATTATTATTATTATTATTATTATTATTATTATTATTATTATTATTCACAAGATAAGCAATCCAATAAATAGTTTTCCCACTCAAGCTTTAGAAACAAAGTTGCTTAACATCAGAGATTATGCTAAGATGATGTTAACCACCAGGGGGCAGCATCACACTTGCATTAAGATGGTGAAACAATGTTCGAGGAGATCTAAGTGTGTTTCTGTGGCCTGGTTAGACACTGGTTAAACTCTGTATAGCTAACATACACTACTTTTTTGAGCACATCATTTGTGTTTAAAAATTTTTTTTTTTCAAAGATAAAACATGAATGCCCTTTGTGGAGTGAGATCAAGTGTCCGTCTTCCATACCGCAGCCTTACATTCCAAGCATTCCAGAAGGAAGTTATAAAAAGTTCTGTCCCAAACCACATCAGACATCTTTGGACAAAGGAAGCATCCAAACCACATAGTCGCGACATCTGACAAGAGGCATGAGACTTGACAAAGGCGTGGTCTCTAGACTCGTTAGGAAAAGGAGGTGTGTCCTCTGGACTCATCAGTCTCGTTGAAGGGGGTGTCATCTTTTAATTTTATAAGGCCATGTCCACACGTAGCTGAGTATTTTTAAAAACTGAGATTTTTCTACTTTGTTTTTTAAAATAATTCTGTCCACACGACCTGTGTTTTAAAAATATCTTTGTAATCACACAGACATCGACATCATCGGCACACAACGTGACATTACAACATCTCAAAATTACAAAAATCTCAGTTTTTAAAAATACCCAGCTATGTGTGGACATGGCCTAAGTGTCAGTTAAAATAGGTGCAATCACGTGGTCTCTGTTATGAACGAGGCGTGGCCTCTGTAATTGTCAGTCTTAGGGAAGGAGGCGTGGCCTCTGTAATTGTCAGTCTTAGTGAAGGAGGCGTGGCCTCTGTAATTGTCAGTTTTAGTAAAGGAGGCGTGGCCTCTGTAATTGTCAGTCTTAGGGAAGGAGGCGTGGCCTCTGTAATTATGTGGCCACTGTAATTGTCAGTCTTAGTAAAGGAGGCGTCGCTTCTGTAATTGTCGGTCTTAGTGAAGTAGGCATGGCCTCGATAAGTAATCTTTGTGACGGAAACATGGGCTCCATAACTGTTAGTCTCATTGAAGTAAGCATGGTCTCTGTCATTGGTGTGACAGAGACCATGTGGTCTCTAGGCCTAATCAGAAAAAAAAAAGTGATGGAAGTGTGGCCTCTGTGACAGCCTATTAGGTGTGTAGTCCACAGGTTTAGTCCACATTTGTGATTTTATGATCAGATCTGTCCAATATTTCATTTTTTATTTTTTTAACAAATTTCATGCGTGTTGTAGTGGAAATAATTTAAAGGTAATTTGCATTCAGTATAATAATACATTTAAAAGCTGCATACAATCTGCCTGTAAGGTATGTGTGTTAGAAACAGAGCTACAGCAACACTTTTGGAGAAAACAGGAAACCATGTTCACTCAGAACATTCCGCTAAATAAAGACTTGTGGCAAAACACAAAGAGAGACGAAAAATGAAAAAGCAAGTTTCCATCTGGATGTTGGAATTTATTGGCCAAAAAAAAGTTGGCAAAATAAAAGACAAAATACAATCAGATGATTTTATCCATGGGGTGACGATGTTTCCAAGAGGGTGCCATTTTTATTCTTTTTATCCAAAAATGATTTCTTCAAAAGATCAGTAGACACAAATGGAATGTGAACACAATGAAAAAGAGGAAATCTGTTTTCTATACCTTCTTCGTCCACTGAAAAGTGTCTGATGATGACAGGCGTGGTGTAGGTGGGGGTGATGATTGGGACGTTGGAGGGCGTGGCATAGCCACAAGGTACTGGCACTAAGTATCCAGAAGGCACAACAGGGCTGCTGCATCCATCATTGGCATCACCATCATTCCCATTGGCTGGTGAAACCAACAGGGGTGGGCTCTCAGGAGAAATGTCAATCACGGAGTATGGATTGACTTTGGGTCGAGAGCCAGGACTCCCTACTGGTCAGAAAAACATATAAATCATGTACAATTCACACCCACTATTCAGCAACACGAGATCCTTGTGCATCTTACCTTGTGCGCCCTCTGGAGGCAGGGGGAGCTCCTTATTTACACCATCCTGAATAAGTCCCTCTTCAGGAGGGGGAGGCAAGTCACCATGTGGAGCAGGAGGTGGTGGTGGGGGCAAGAGATCTTCCTCGGCATTCTCTAAAACCGGGCAGCCTGAAGAGCTGTAACCCAAAGCAGGAGGGAACGAGGGAGGACGCTCGGCCTCGGGGGCTTCATCATCGAATTCAAAAGGCTCACCTTCTTCTTCCTCATCTAGCACTGAAGGCAGAGACAAGGACAGATAACGAGGGAGAAATGTTGGAAAAGTTGTTTTAAACTACACTACTGTATGAAGTAACCATCAGTGGTACACTTATTAAAATTTTTAGCTTTCGTCTTAGAGAGAACAAGAACACAAAGCACAATCTGATAAATGAAAAAACTCTCCAGTTTCTGAGTTTTACTATAAATCCTCCAGTGTAATTCTGATGTCAAGCCTCCATTTTATTACGCTTCCAAACTCAAGATACAGAACAGATTGAACAGAACAGAAGTTGATCTGTTACTAGAAACAGAACAGATCAACCCCTAGCTAAACTAGCTAAATCTAAACGGTTCATCCCCATCTAATCTAGGTAAACCAGAACAAATTAACCCTTATTTTAACTCGTTAAACCAGAACAGATCAGCCCCCACCTAATTAATCGAAAGTGGAGCAGATCAAGTCCTAGCTAAACAAGCTACAGTACACCACAAATCAGTTCCTAGCTAACTTTTTCTTTTAATATAAGGCTAAATTTGTATCGCAGAAAAAAAAAGATTATTATTTTTAACACACCTGCTTTAAAGAGAGAATTATCTATCTAAATCTGATTAACTACTAGCTAAGCTAGTTAAATTCATACTGTTCAACTGCTAGCTAGGCTAAAGGTTTGTTCAAGCTTGTAGTTCAGTTCTCTTGGTTTGAACTAAGGCATAAAATTATACAATAGTTTTGGTTTGCTAGTTTAAAGCCCATTAAGACTTTTTTTTTTTTTTTTAATCTGCACAAATCATGGGGTCAGGGGTAGCTCAGTGGTTTTGGTTCAGAAGGTCCCAGGTTCAAAGCCCAATCACCACCATGTTGCCACTGTTGGGCCCTTCAGCAAGACCCTTAACCCTCAACTACTGAGATGTATATTGAGATAAAAATTGAAGTCGCTCTGAATAAGGGCGTCTGCCAAATGCCTAAATGTAAATCTTAGCAGGGTTTGAAATTTGTACAATGCTGTGATAACTAATACGCAAAACGAGGCACTGTTATATCTGTTAAGACTTCATTATTGAATCAGTAAAAAAAATCTGTTAAAGATATTGTGAGATAGATAGACAGACAGACAGATAGATAGATAGATAGATAGATAGATAGATAGATAGATAGATAGATAGATAGATAGATAGAGTGGTTTATTGTTTAAGCTTTAAATCGATTCACTGTCATCTTATCTGAAAACGACAAACTGCATAAGAAATACTCAGAACCAGTGCAGTGACGAATGTGCGTATCCACAAGTTCCTTATTCTTAGAAACATTTGGCATGAAGTTATGGTTAAGCCTCTCTCCCTCCTCCATCGCATCCTGGCCTGGGACTATTTTTAAAACCATTTTCCCACACCGGTGTTTTGAAGAGGCGGATGGTCCTTGGAAAGACCCTGTATACCCTGTAACGTATATAATTTACAGGGTGGATCTACTGTTAGTTCCTGAAGAAAAAATGTCCTTAGTAGGTAAACCAGATGTGGCATCTGAACAACGCACTCCTGCATTACAAACAGGTCAGAAACTGTTAAAAACAGGAACAAAAGAATGTGTGTGGTTCTGTGATAGGAAAAAAAATCAACAATGAAGTGGTTTCTCGTATCCATGTTATTATGTTGCATTTTGATAAAAATGGTAATGAATCAGAATCAGTTCTTTAGTATAAACCTGTCATATGCATGTTAGCGCTGCTGTTATAGAAAATTAATCAACACCTTCCGACCAACCAGAATCAAGAGTTCTACAGCGCTGTGTAGTGACTGGGATTACTCAGGAAGAGAGAGATTTACTGGATGGAGTAAAAAGGGATACTGAGGTGTGTGAAGACAGGAAACAGAAATGTCCTAACAGGAAACAGATTTGTACAGGAACTGGGATGGGTTTCCCCAGGACAGTCCTTCTGCTAAAGGGGATTCCCAGACTACAGAAATCTGACAGAGAGATTTTAGTAATTGTCATTTCAAACGGCACATCGCAGCCTGCATTCAAATAACACATACTGTACACCGTGTCTCTGGTGGGTTTTTTTTTTGTTTTTTTTTTTAACCAAAACTCCACGGGCACATCACAGCACAAATCTTGGATTGTGATTCGTCAGGAGGTGATGAGTAGTTTTTGCATAGCTGCAAATCACTCTACTATGTCAGTGCATGGACATTTCTTGTACAGTGGATGTGCTACATTTTTCACACGAGTTAAGGCAGTTTTATTTAAGGTTTAAGGAAGGAGCTGTAAAGTACAGTAAATATCACTAGAAAGTTAGTAAATCGAAAGTAAATTCTCTCATTCTTTAAAAAAAACCTGTTGTAAATTTAAGCAAATGGAATAAGAGGAATAAAACACTGCAGGAGATGGTGTTCTAGGAAAAGAATCGACAGTAACTCCTCCTGACATTGTTGATTATTTTCCTAATATCTCTCTGTTTCTCTCTCTCTCTCGCTGTCTCTCTCTCTGGTCTTTCTCTGGTGTCCCTTTAGTCCTCTCTCTCTGCTCTCTGATCCCTCTATCACTCTCGGAATCCCTTTCGATCTGGTCCTGCTCCCTCTCTGGTTTGTCTCTCTTTTTCTTTCTCTCTCTCTGATCCCTCTGTCTCGCTCTCTGGTACCTCCCTCTTTCTTTTATCCCCTCCCTCTAGCACCATCTCTCTGGTTTGTCTCTCTTTTTCTCTCTCTCTGGTCCCACTGTCTCTATTTCTGGTCCCTCCCTTTCTTTAGTGTCTCTCTCCAGTTCTCCCCGTCTGTTGTCTCTTTCTAATAGAATTCCTAACAGCACAGCCCCAAGGTGGTTTATCTGTTGCCTAGCTAACCTAATGTGTCCTCACATCATTATGTGGCCTCTAACAAATGTGGCAGCTAGACAAGTGTATTATATTAAACCACTGTAAATGAACGAATATAACAGAACAAAAACCACACACTTCCATGCTGCAGTGTTTAGTTAGATTATCGTAACAGGACATGCATGAACGTGTAGCTACAGCAGCTGGAACGACATGGTGCAGATGGAGTGACGACAAGATCACTGGAGTGAGGAAATCACCAAGCCAGAAAGGGGAGAGGAAATGGATATTAAGATTCCACAGAAATTCCATAGATGCACTGTGTAACAGGCGTTCATCTTGTCATTCATCGTTACATTTTACCTTCCTGTGAAAAATCTTAGGCAGATATTTGAATTATCTTATAGACTGTAAAACTGGTGACATCAGATACTATGACTATATAAATGTTATTATCTACAAGCATCGAGCAAAAGATTATATGACGGTGATATAGTCACACTTGACAGTTCATTTTAAATACAACACAGATCCATAATTTATCCAAATTTCGCCTAATATTGAGTTGGTTCGCCTTTTACCATCAAAACAAGCAAGCATTAACCTTTTCCTTAATTTGAGCTACAGTAGCTCTTTTTTTCGATCAGACTACACTGACCAGTCTTCACACCCAATGTGCATCAGTAAGCCTTGGCCACACATGACCCTGTCACCAGTTCACCCGTTTTCCTTCCATGGATCACTTTTGGTATGTTCTGACCACTGCAACCTGGGAACATCGCACAAGAGCTGTAGTTTTGGAGTTGCTTTGACCCAGTTGTCTAACCATTATGTTCCTGGTCTGCAGTGGTCAGGACATACCAAAAGCGATTCAAGGAAGGAAAACCCAGATGACGATGGGTTCCTTGTTGAGTCCGGTTCCTCTCAAGGGTTCTTCCTACTGCCATCTCAGATTGTTTTCCTTGCCACATTCACACTCCTTGCTCATCAGGGACAATCTGGTCATGTTGATTCAGTTCACTAATTTTCTTTTGATTCTTTAAAGCTGCTTTGCAACAGAGACTATTGTTGAAAGTGCTATACACATACAATTTAATTTAACTTTTAAAAAAAATTTATACGATATCTACGTACATGGCCATGCCTCTGTGGAATGTACCGTGTGCAGTAGCACAGTTGCATAGTAGCACCAGTAGCACAGTTAGCTAGCTCTGTTAATATGCTAACAAAGCTAATACAAAGCATAGTATGTTTCGTAAATCGCATCCCACCCCGCTGAGAGAGCTCGGCCAATTTTGCTCTCTCTAGACCCTCGGCATAAGCTACAGCATACACCATCACCTGGGGATCGACCCAGTGATCTCTGGGTGATGGGACGAGCACTGTGCCACTGCGCCACTCGAGGGCTTAAGAGTAATATTTTTAAGGAATTAGGTTTTTTATTTTTTATTTTTTTTTAGAACATTTAACATTTGATTTGATGTGATTTACCTATGTAATTTAAAGAATGTGAATCAATTCCAAATTTCTCAAGTTACTAAATCTATACATTAATATAAATATTAAATATTGTATTAAATCTTTTGTTCATTGTGATTTATTCAATCTTTTGTTTAACTGAATCAATGTGGCAACGGCTCTTCCTGTAAAGCCAAGAATCAGACCATGAGAAAAGTCAGAGTTACCCAAATGTTGAGGAATAAATAAAAGCACTCACTACTGTACGGCTAAAGCTAATCCCGACTCTCCACATGGTGTGTCTAAAATTTCCCGTGAACTTTGACCCCATATTTCCCTCCTGTGGTGTTTCAGTAATTATGGAGCACGGTGTAGTGACTGCAGGATCACACAGAACTGAACCTGACCCACTCATAAACACTGCAATACACCAGCGAGACTGAACGCACAGTGTGGCCTGATACAGCCCAGGACTGGGCCAGAAGTCAGAGGTCGGGTGGAGTTGATAGGAATAAACAACAGATTAAAATAATGAGTACAGTAAGAATATATAAGAATGATACACGGGAACTTGTTTCCTGAATTTAT
>JAAGKR010000184.1:225946-265118 GCA_011419295.1 Clarias macrocephalus | reverse complement strand
TCAAAGGTACTTACAGAATAAAATGGCTACTTTTCACTCTAAAGCTGCACTCCCAAAAGGAGTTTCTACAGGCCTTATCAAGTTAAGACCACACGGGGGGGGATTTATAATTATCCTGTTTGCTGTAATCGCAGGCCGGAATTCATTTGCTTTGATTGTTGCATAACTCAGGAAAAATAGGAATATTAGCTGTTCGTTTCTCATTGTTGATTAGCGGTCGTGATTGGTCAGAATTCCTCAGGAATTGTGCGGTACCAGAAAAAAAAATGCAAACCCAGCTTTTACCACTCAATTAGCAAAGTAAGAGGAAAGACTGAAGTCTGAAAAGTCTGAAGTTGTTACAGGATGGCTTCATAATAACTTAAAAAATTTGAATTATTCAAAATACACCATTTGAAAACATAGAGTAAAGATACCAGGCTACAACATGAATATGGGACAAAATGTGGCCAGTGTAGCCAGCAATGAAGTTAGCTTAGATTAACTTTTGAGAACGGACTATGCTATACAACACAGTGTCAGTTATGTGAGCATAAACAACATGAACTGTCTTATTGCTTCATTCATTTGTGCATACATAGTAATTGTGTTACTGTAGATTGATATTGCCTGAATGATACCACTCTCTACACAACCATAAACACACTCTCTCACACACACACACACACACACACACACACACACACACACACACACACACACACACACATACAAAATGAAGACTGGTATGCAGTGAGGCCTGACGCCAAGTGCAATCCGCACACAATTGACCACTGCTGACTTACAATCTGGGAAAAAGCTCTATGCCTTTCTAGCTTCTTTCATGCTCTTGTGCTCCCCACACTGAAACACACACACACACACCCACATGAGCAAAAAGAAACAGGCCACAAAAATCTGTTTACCTTCACCGTAAGCTTTGGCAAAGAGCCAGCGTAGGTTGGCGTCGATTTTTGCCCGAGCCGAGTCGTAAAGTTCTGGTGAAACGATTTTAATCTCAAGACCTCCATCCCCTCCATCTGCATCCATCCTTTAGAAAACAGAACAAACTCATCTCACACATACACACAGTGTAAACAACTTACCTTAGTAGTCATTTAAAAACTTTCATCCTGCTTTATGTTACATACTGTAGAAGTGATATGAATGCAATAAGTGTGGAAATACAGATGGCAGATGGCAGGGTTGTCTAGTACACCCTATGTTCCTGACAACTTCTCACAAAGTGAATTGGTTCATGGGTGGATAAACAGTATTGTGGATTCTGTTACGTGTCAGTATATTTCAGAGCAAACCCTGGCTGCCTCTGCCTGGAGGTTCAGACTCAGTCACAGATACAGTAGAGCTTTCGATAAAATGATGATAAAACTAACATTTTGCAGTGACCTTGTTCTTCCTCAAATTTGAATACATGCAGTGTGAATTGAAGAGCTAAGTTAACATTGCAAATCTAAAGTTATACAGGACTTTGTTAACATTGTTAGATATTACAGATGTTATGTGCACAAAATACGAGTTGCAAGAGCGAGGATTATTTTTAAACAAGTGTTTAAAATTATTTTGGAAAAAATTTCAATTGTTACTTCAGGTCATTGTACATTGTATGTCAGTTCTATTAAAATAAGGTTCAGAATGTACTTAATTCAATTTAATCACTTTAACCTGTGCATAAACCAATCGTTTATGTTTAACATTGTTTATTTTTGTTAAACTTACTTAACTTTCGATATATATGCTTGAGTGGAAATTCTGCATTTTTTTTCACCATGTAGCTTGTTTATGTTCCCTGTCAGGGAACTCTTTATTTTATATTATGTATATCATCTTTGGCAGTCTTATGTAAAAGTGATTCTGTTCTGATCTGTTCTCTTCTTCCTTCTGACAACAAGCAAAACTGCGTTATGTATGTAACGTGAATAATTAACAGGGATGACGTACATAGAACAGCTGCATTAGCATGTTAAATCTGAAAACATTTTAGGAAAAAAACGATCATTTGCTAACCGCAAATGATGTGAATCAGCCAACACATGTTTTATGTACCTAACATGCAATTACAACTTATGACCTACAATTAGCATGAAACAAACTACAGTGGATTCTCGCCACAAAACTGCTTGTATTGTTTGTGACACTGGCGAAAAATGATTGTGTTAAATTTATTTGGACACTTTGCATATGATACAAATGTAGCTGCATACATCTGTCACTCACTTATACTGTACAGTAGATATTTAAAATCAGCGGTTACTCAGACTCATTCTGTTATATTTAGAAACAGAGACACAATTATGCATTACTGAATATGTTTTTAATGGACTCCATGTTATCTATTAATAGAACATAAACGTATGTAAATTCATATAGAAAACATTAGAAATACATTAATGATTGATTATATATTACATTTATAGGGTGATGAATTACATTACTTGTATATTCTATTATACATTAGAAAATTTTGAATAACAAAAAGATGTAACTATTTTGACACTTCTCATAATTGTGATTTAAATTGCAATACTTTTCAATCAAAGGTTAAAAGACTCATTCTTTTATTTTATAATAATATTTTTATTATTATAATTGTAAGAAGTTGTTAGCCAAGTTGCATCCCAAAATATGTTTTTAATGGACTGAATGCTGGCTAATTACAGAATACAAAAGTATGTCATTTATAAAACATTAGTTATACATAAACCATTTGGTCATATATTATGATGTTCTGTTTATAGGCTGATAAGTTAGATTATTGGACAGTATCTTATATATATATATTTGATACACAACCTCTGCTAAATCCTATTACCATATATGCCGAGTATATAAATTAAAATATTAAATATTTGATTCGTTTTTATAGTGATCTTTGGATATTTTGACATGTTTTATTGTTCATCGTACTACACAATGCATTTAATTGGCTTACTGCTAGCTAAGATGGCTAACTTATGACAATACTAGCAGTCATTTTGGATGCCTCTATTAACAGGACATTTATCCATTAAAATGATATTTTGTATCTGCATTCTGTCCTAATGAACAGATAAATGGATAACTGAATGAACACACACACACACACACACACACACGCTGGACTGACGGGATGGATAAATAATAACGGTACACCTGACAACCGGTCAAAATCGCAGCAACAAATCAAGGTGAGAAAAGCACGCAGAAGTCGAATTACCTCCAGATGTGAACAATCCACTATTCAGGATTTGAATAAACGCCGCCGTGAGTCTTTAACACTCCCTGTTACAATGTTACAATGTAATAACTGTAAAGCAGGCTTTCCCCTGTCCGCCTAGCAACAGACTCCCAGCCCAGCACTGCGGCCTCCGCTACATGACAATTACACACACAAATACAACTAAACGAAATAAAACGTCTTCCAGTATAAAAGCTAAAATGTCAGTGAAGCTGCATATTGTCCAGCAGCTCGTTCACCCCGGTCGCTAAGGATGAATTGAGCGGTGCTGTGGCTTTAGAAATCGACTCGCCATTGGATTGAGCAGGTTCCTTCAGTATGGAAAGCCAACGGGGTCACACGCTTCCAAGCGCTTAATTGTCCAAAGGACTGCACATGCTCTGGATTTATTTCTACGGATAGCCAGTGAGGCCAACAAACAATTTAGAGGTGGCGTATCATGCTCCTTTTAACAAGTTATGGAGTATACGCGTACAGGTGCTTATTCACAATTATATTCTCAGTGTTAATCTTTCTACCAATAAAACGTTTAACACTACTATTATACTATAATATTAACTTATATATTTATTTATTTATAACAAAACAATTCGAAAATCACTTCAATATAAATGTGTAATAATATAATAAATATATAATATTCTGTATATTATATAAATATAAATATTATTATATTATAATACTTATATATAATACAGATATTAATATTAATAACGTAGTATAATAATACAAATATTAAAATCATATATTTATTATATTAATATATGATATATTAATATAGATAGATAGATAGATAGATAGATAGATAGATAGATAGATAGATAGATAATTTACGTGAAACTAGTAGATAAGGAGGCGCATCTAAAAAATCAAGGTTTTCTATTACTTATAATATACTTGCGTATAATTGCTGATAATGTTTTTCATGATCTTCAAAACTCAACACATTTTCCCCCTATTTTGCTGCCACTACTTTCTGTTTTAATCAAAGCATGATATTACTATATACATAAAAAAAAAAAGAAATTAAAACTCAATTAATATATTATTGATGCTAACTTTTAAAGCTGACAAATCTATGGAAATTTTAGTTTCTTTAATCATTTATGCTTTTTAAAACACTTGTTTCTTCTTTCATTTGTCTTATCAAACTGTATACAGAAAATACACAATCCTGGTCACTCCACTGACTGTTACAAAGTTATCCTGAATTATCACTTTTTGACCATTTAGACTGAAATATTCAAGAGTACTGTTGTGTAAATAGTTAATATAACTGATTTTGGTGGCATTTAGTGTAAAAAAAAAGATAATAATAATAATAATAATAATAATAATAATATTTTTTGCCAGAATTGAAATATCTAACAAACCCCAGTACAGTACAGTGTGTTGTAAATTTAATAAATACGCTACTACATAAGAATAAACTTGAATATGACCATTTATTAAGAAAGGTAGCCCCTATTAAAAATAAGGTTTTGACACTGGGTGTCACAGTCATGTAAAAATAACAAAAAGTTTGTCCAGAATCAGGTGCAATTAAGTCTTGTAATTACGATGTAAGTCTTAGTAATTAAGCTGTTAAACACAGAAAATGCTTCAATACTCCACATTGTTACTCAACACTGCCCCCATGGAACTAGGTGATATTTTTTTCTAATTGTTACTCACTCACTCACACACTCATTGTCTATACTGCTTTATCCTGTGTCAAATATCAAATATTTTTATTTAACACTATTATTTTCTCCAACATTATATTTTCATCCATACTGTATGTTGTGTAAATGCGAGAAAACTTAAACCTTTAATTATCAGCTGTCCTGTTCAAGTTAATCGTTCAACCTGTATGCTAGTGTCTGCCTCCCTCTAGTGGTGACTCGACAGAATAAATATATAGATATTTAAGAATATCCTTTTTTAATATACAATATATCTTTATTGTTATTGATAATAATATGATCACTTATGGTATAATCATGTACTATAGGGCATTAAACTTTCATGAACTATCTGTCGACTGAACCATGATTTAGTGGGAGTTGGGACTAAAGCAATTTTCAATAAATGATAACGATGATTTTATTTCGACTCAAAAATTGAGTTGACTCATGAAGAACAGTCATCAGGGAGAGATCAGAGTGAGAGAAGTAACACCTAGCTATAATCAGTGATGAACAAACTCCATCCATCTAGGAGGCAAATGGAGACCATTGTCTTTTATTCCCATCGTGGTAGGACCATTAGACTGTGGGAGGAAACCGGAGAACCGGAGGAAACCCACCAAGCACGAGGAGAACATGCAAACTCCATGCACTCAGACCCGAGGCGGAAATTGAACCCGGACGCTGGAGGTGCAAGACGCCAGTGCTAACCACTACGCCACCTTTCTGCCGATAAACAAACTAGCTGGCTGATTTGACTTACTTTTAGGTCTGGCAAATATAAATGTAAGCTTCACTGATTGTATGAATTTGCTGAGGCTATAGTACAAAATTATAGAGTTTAACGCTGAAGAATATGAAACAACTCCGTTTGGACTTGATGTTGGACATGTTGGCACTCTCACTCCCAAAAACCACCCCAGACTGATCGCACTAAAGTCACCCTGAAGCCCACCTTGTATCTGACAGACTGTTTTTCAGTTCTATTTGTGAATCATCGATTAGATTTAATAGAAATAAAATTGTATACTATATTATCTGTTCTAAAAAATTTTTTTAATTTTGAATCTTTTGGGGGCAGAGAATTGTAAAAGCAAAATGTTTATTGTTTCAAGAAAAATATTGTACATATAATGGGACAAAATTATTTTTTCTCACAGGCTACAAATGCATATATCATTATTCTGTCAGTAGTAAAACATTTGATCAGTGTTTATAAAACTTAACATGTCAGACACCAAGCAGCTGCTTTACACAGCCACGGACGATGTCATCACAGTGCAACACATACACAACTGTGTACATTCTTTGTCTTACCCAGACACACGCGCGCACACACATACTCACACACACACACACACACACACACACCTTTCTATATATCTAGTACATATATCTAGGGTATCTAGCCTTTGACAACCAGCATGAAAGTTGCAAACTTGGCTCCAGTGTGAATTTACAAAACAATAAGAATTAAAACTTTTACAATTTTACATAACAGTTTTGTGACGGGTGTAAAAGGAAGACGCATATCTACTAAAAGGAATAAATAAATCACTTTGCCACATACACAGAAACTCCACCTGACCTCAACTCAGGTGTTGCGAAATTGAAAATTTCAACACAGCAGTGACTGCACAACATCGTAAGACAAACTGTACACACTGTTTTGCGAAGCAATCCGTGTACTCAAAAAGGAAAACGGTCCATTCTGTCCATTCCAAGACATTTTAAATAGAAATCTTAAATTTTTGTGTCATTCACAGACATTATTCGGTTTCATAACATCGAGTCATTAACACAAAATATCACAATCCAGTCTTTGAGTGTTTGTGTGAGGGAGAGAGGGAAAGAAAGAGAAGGATGCATCACATTGCCAGAACCATTAACCACTGTTAAAAATTCAAAAACCTGCGACACTTTAGGACCCTTTCTACAAATAGTTACAGACATCTAAAGCTTGTTTTTTTTGAAAAAGCTTACATCAAGTTTACTTAATACTGAATCTCAAAAAAAAAGAATCTATTGAAAAGCTCAAAGCATTTAACACAAATAGGAAATTTTATATTTGCTCAGCAGACAGTAGTTTTTTCTGTTCATAAAATACAAATAAAATGCATAAATTAAAAAAAAAGTATATGTAGTCCAAAAGCACATAAATAAATAAAAATAAGCAGTTCAGGGAATAAAGTATAATTAATACAAAAGTAGTCGAAATGTTTTGGCAGTAGAGTCAGTTATCACTGTCCTCATTTGTTGTCATTATATTACTTGAATGCTTCAGGGATATGACTCATATGAATGCTGGTGGGTGGGCTCGAGATTCCCTCTGACCAGTCAGATAAGTTGGAATGTGGAGAGCAGCTAGACCATTGGTCAGGAGAACCAGGGGACGGGGTCAGGAAGGGATGATCAGGGACCTGTGGTTGGTGATTTGGAGTGTTGTCCATCGGCGTGGAGTAACTGTGCTGAGACGGAGGAGTTAGAAACTGCGTGCTGGACATAGGTTGGGGCAGGTGCTGCGTCTCCTGCGGCAGCACAGTTTGGATTGAGTTGGACTGAAGTTCTGCCCCAATTATGTCACCCAGGAAGTGCTGAGAGAGGCCATGATTGGGGGCAGAGTTTGTGTTTTGGCGCTGGAGATGGGTTTGATGGATGTGGTTAGTCAGCAGGTGAGCTGGTGTGCCCAGGTGGCTGCTTTGCATTGTGGGGTAGCCCATCACTTGGGGCAAACCAGCTCCGTGATGCATTGATGGCATTAGAGCCGAAAATGGCCCTTGATGCTGCTGCTGTGCCCTTGCCAGCCAATCACATGGCCCTGTTGGCACTCCACCTCCATTATTAGGGACTCCGAGATGAGACAAACGAGGAGGAGCTGAATCAAATGGCTTTGCCATTCCCAGGTGAGGCCCACCCATCTGAGAGTCAGCCAACCCCTGCAGATGGTGGGTGATAGGTGGAGATTGTTGGAAAGGCGATGTCATCATTGGAGGTGAGGAGACATCCGATTCCATTGGAGAGAGGATGTTTGTGTCTCCGTTCTTTTTCTTTTTCATTTTCATCTCCTTTCCTCCCTCCTTTCCTCCAGGTTTGCGAGGTTTCTTTGCATTATTCATGTTGTTGGTGCTACCCGGGCTAGCTCTGATGCCCAGGAACGCCTCAGGCGAGCAGATCGGGGGTGAATGAGTGAGAGTGGAAGGGGACTGACCAAGGTTATATTCTTCTAGCAGACGAACAATATCATGGTGCATCCGCTCATTGGCAATGTCACGTGGCAGCTGGTCCAGGTGATCAGTAATGTCACGGTTGGCCAGGTGGTCGAGCAGGAGCTTTGCCGTCTCATAGCTGCCCTCACGCGCTGCCAAGAAAAGGGGCGTTTCCTCCTGCAAAGTTATACAAGATCTCAATGTTAAACAGAGATAGAAATCAGGATAATGCAATAAACAATATGCCTTTTGGGTATAGAAATATTTCAAACAGTAACGGATCACAAAAACATCGACACTGAACTTTGTTCAAACCCATCACTGCACACATGTACACACCTTGTTGTTCTGAAGATCTTTGTTGGATCCATTCTTTAGAAGCACAAGAGCAGCCTCAACATTGTTGACGGCAGCGGCCCAATGGAGAGCAGACTTTCCTATATAGACAGAGGCAGGAAGAAAGATTTTAATGACATTCCTAATAAAGAAAAAATTCCACTGGGTCAACATTATTATTTCTATAGTTAGATCTCTTGGTTGCAATTTGTTGCTTTATAAGAAAGACCACTGATCATGTGTTCTTGCTGTACTAGTTAGGCAAATTATTAATTTGTATAAATTGCCTTTCTTTCTTCAGTAATGATTATATATGAACACGTACCAGAGTCATCAACAGCATTGGCATCGGCATGGCAGTTGATGAGTTCTTCAACCATACCCTCCACTGCTAGCCGTGTGGCCAGGATGAGTGGCGTTGTGCCGTCGTTCATGCGTGCGTCCAGATCTGTAGCCCGATTCCGGATTAGGATCTATAAGAAAGGTTCAGACAATTTAATCACAGCCCAACCACACGCTGACCTTTTGACATCCAATTCACAGAAGCACTTTGGTTAATTTCAGTTACAAGAAAAACTGGTTTAAAATGGTGTAACATTATATAATAATTTTTTTCCCCAAAGATAAAACTGCATATGATATCTAAAAGCCTGTATTGCAAATATACAGCATAATCCTTAGCATTACACCAATTTTTTAGTTATTTTGCTGATGATATACAGTCTGTAAGGTCTCCACCTTTGTCTCATTTTGAGTCAGTTAAAACTCAGCAGCAACCAGTATGTTATGCCACATCTACCCTTAAATTAAAGCTTCCTAATTTCAGACTTTTTTTTTCACTTAGCTTTAAATGATGATGATTTGTGTTTGGATATTATTTTGAAATGTGGGTACCTGGAAGACTCCTTGTGCATCAGCAGCCACTGCAGCATGTAGTGGTGTGCGTCCCGCGTTGTCCTGTGCGTTGGCATCCGCTCCTGACTCTAGAAGGCGCTTGGCAGCGTCAGATCGGGCGTAACGGGCAGCCAGGTGCAGTGCTGTTTCACCTGCACGCTCGGTACGCTGGTGTGGGTCGGCGCCATGCCAGAGGAAGTTGGCAATGACGCCTTCCTCCCCCTCCTCCTCCTCACCAGTCTCACCACTGCATGAGGCGATCATCAGAGGTGTCAAGCCATCTGAGAAAAAGAACAAGAAAGATACTAGGTTCAGAATGTGCCTTTGCAATCTATTTCTTGCTTTGGTTTTATTCATTCTGAATACGATCTACTAAGTGAAAAGTTTATTTGTTGACTCCTAGAATTAGGTATAAGGTATGTCCTGATCGGTTACGATTCATGATAAACACTTTCATTAGTTGTTTTATTCATTAATCAGCTCAGGAATTTATGCTTGGAAATTAGAAGAAGCGGCCATTTGTTTATTTATAAGTCCAGGTGCTGTGATGGAATTAGGATGTAAAGTTATGGGTCACTCACCGGGGCCAAGTACGTTCACATCTACGCAGTCAGTGTCTGTGTCTGCCCGTGGTGGTGTGGGTGCTATAGAGGTCAAACGCAAATCGGCCGCGTCAAGATGCTGCTGAGTCCACTGACGTGGATCTGGCTGGATACCTATATCTGGTGTGGTATGGTCATCAAACTGCATGTATAAAAAAAAAAAATACATTATAACATTAGTTGTGCATGGACATGGTATCACCCTACTCAAAGTGTACACACACTATATTTCTAACTAGAATATTACAATATAACATTACAATGTTGTTATGTGTAATGCATGAGAAACTTACAGGGACTATGCAAGTAAATTTAATGAATCTCGCACAGTATCGCGATGTTGTATTCTTGTCTCTGAAAATTTCCATTAACTAAATCTGTGTATTTATCGGCAGCTTTAAAAACATGCTCCACTAGAAAAAGACGGCTTTGGATCTGTACAACAGCTTTGGATCTGTACAACAAACTGTACGGAATTTTTTTAAAGAACATTTAATTGTTCCCCTTTAAAGGACAAGTAAAGAAAAAATGTGCTGTAAGTAGTGTTCACACACACAGATGCTCTTACCCTGAAGCGTTTGCAGTGGTCTTCCTCTGCCCACTCACTCAGCTGTTCATCCATGAGAGTGCTATCTGAGTTCTTCAGAGGCCTTTAAAAAGTGAAAATGTATAATTAATAATAATAATAATAATAAATCTGAAATGCAGACAGACAAAAACCTTAAAATCAATAATACACACGGTTTAATGGCTGCTGGAGAAGTATAACACATCCAGGATTCATACACACACATGTTTTTGCTACCTTACATTCACATGTATTGACCAAACCAACAAACACTCACTTAAGTCCAACTGAGTCCTCTCCTACAGGTTCTCTGCGTTTCTTTTTGGTTTCGGTCACTTTAAAGCCCTCGGGAAACCAGAGCTGGCCATGCTCTCGCTTCCGCTTGCGTGACATCACAACTCCGACAGCAGCCAGGACCAATACGGCCAGGACCAGGAGAGCCAGGAACATGGGGTACATCTCTCCACGACCAGGGGGCTCATTCTCACCTAGGAACCAGAGAGAGATGACCTGACTGAGTACTGTTTTTATATGAGTCAGTATTTCTCTTGCAATGCATCCTAGTGCGAGTGCTCACTTGTAACAGCCTCTATAATGTAGGGAACGTTGAGATTGCCGCTGGAAGCCAGTGCTCCCAGGAATGCAGCAACATCTGTTGCACTCTGGAAACACTCTTCTGACTGCTGGTAACATTGGCGGTTGTCGATCTCCAGATATACAATGGAGCTGCAATACACACACATACACACGTTACCATACATGTTACACATTTTAAGGTTGCTTTGTATTCTTAGTTGACATCCTGGTATGTTTTATAGCACTGTATGGTGACCTTGCTTTATTGTCATCTCTTTCCAAATTAAATCTACTACATGAACAACAACTATCTGTTCAAAAGACATGTTTTATCCACACTCATTCTGTTTGTCAGTGACACCATTACACACCCTTTAATCTCCATGTCGTCCAGTTCACGTCGCTGCCGAGGCTTGAGTAATGCTGACAGGCTCCTTGCGGTGCGCTGCAGCAGATGCCCAGGGTTGGTGTTCCACTCGTGGGCAGTACGTGTGTGTTTGCTCAGCTCGTGCTCATTGCCGTAGTATGGGTAGACTAGAGGCTCGTCTGTGGTTGCGTGGCGCTTGAGGGCAACATTAGTGCGTAACAGGGCACTAAGCTGGCGCAGGAAGGAGGAAGAGTTGCTGAGCAGCTCGCTGGGTGTCAAATGCACCACAAGCACCAGGATGCCGGTTGCCAGACGCTGTGGTACGTCTTCAGCACAGTCCAGACCATCCCAGCCACACTCCGCACTGTTGCAGCCCTGATCGCAGTGGCTGTCTGAGTAGTGGTCCTTACAATACTGATCATACAAAGGACTAGAGAGACAGAAAGAGAATTAGTAAAGAAGCATATATTTTTAGTGTTATACATTTCAAGGCTAAATCCTGTTTACCTGTTTTTTTTTGCTGTTTGCATAACTGCTAGTAAAATATAAGAACTGCTGAAATCGGATAATAATCTGACATACACGGAATTTTTTAGAATTAAGTGGTAAATGGAAGTAATCAGTAAAAATCCTTTTAACAACACTATTTTTGTCACTCTCTTTTTTAAGTAAATGAGACGCTAAATATATTTTTGCTGAAATATGAATGTGATTTTGTGTGTGAGACTTACTTGCACTGGCCCTCAAGCTGGTGGCAGTCAAAGCCGTCGTACAGACAGCCGGCGCTGTGGCACTGCATGTCACACTTGCCATCATTGAAGTACCTCCAACACTGCAGGGCAGCACTGCACTCATGCCACGGGTCATCAAAATTGAGTGAACAGTCTCCGCCGTCCCAGCCACACTCGTGACTATTACATGCTGCATCACACACACCGTCGCCACCTCGCTGCTCACACTGTGGGACCTCACAACGTGGCTCTGCCTCCTCTGACTCAGCCGGAGGAGGGGTGATGTCCAAACCCCGGCCCCCGTTGAATGAATAGTCGAGGATGTGGCAGAAGACGCCATTGAAGTGTGACGGGCACAGGCAGTGGAAGAACGGGGCTTCTGCAGACGTCTGGCACGTGCCACCGTTGTAGCACGGATTGGAAGCACATGGAGAATCGAGGCGTGTCTGGCACTCACGTCCACTGTAACCTGGTGGGCAAAGGCAGCGTGGACCTGGGAGACAGGTGGCACCGTGACGGCAGCGCAGGGGGCCACATAGGCTTGAGTCATACTCACACGATGAGCCTGAAAAACCCTACAGCAGAGGAGAAATAACTTGGCTGTGAGTGGTGTGCTGTGTTTCTGCAAATGCTCTCTATGTACAAATAGTTACAATTATATCCATTTACGGATATGACTTTATGTAAATGTGTCAGATATAAGTGGTGTGCACTCACAGGTGGGCATTTGCAGATGTATCCATGTTTGGTGTTGCTGGCAACTGCACAGGTTCCGCCATTTTTACAGGGTTTATCCTTACAGCCGTCAAACACAGTGTCACAACGCTGGCCTACACACGTATAACACACACATAATGATTAAAACTGACACCACAGTCATTTTGTTGAATATTTATAACCTTTGAAATGACCGACAAAAAAATTTAATCAATGTTTCAAAATAACCTACTGTAACAAAATATAAGAAACAAAACTAGACTAGACAGGCACGATTAAACAGGTGTCTGAGGGTGAGTGTGTAAGACCAAGTGAAGCGGATCTGCGTGCGGATACCTGTATATCCCGTGCGACATTCACAGCGATAGCTGTTAACCAGCTGGACACAGTTGTAGGATCCGTTCGGGTCGCAAGGGTCAGACAAGCACTCGTTCACGTCACCCTCGCACCGCTCGCCCACGTAACCTGGCGGGCAGACACAACCATAGCCGCCCACCCGGTCCACACAGCGGCCGCCATTAAAGCAGCGTGGCTCGCCGGTCTCAGGATCCACGTCCGGGGAACAATCGTCCAAATCGATTTCACAGTGAACACCTACAGAGTGAGCAAAATGTAAATGAAACAGCTTTAGTATGCAATGAACGCATGTCTATCTTTCTGGAAAATTTAGCTAATTTACAACAGGAATATAAATACTAGGAGATGTGTGTGTGTGTGTGTATGTGTGTGTGTGAGTGTGTGTGTGTGTGTGTATGCGCACCTTGTGTTCCACGAGGGCAGGAGCACTTGTAGGTATTGACAAGGTCAATGCAGGTGCCTCCGTTCTGACACGGCTGAGACGCACACTCGTTTATCTCCTTGCTGCAGTTTACCCCATGGAATCCCGCAACACACTTCCAGAGAGAAAGAGGGAGAGAGTGAAATGCAAAATTAGTTCCAGCATTATTCAGTATTATTAGTAGCGCCTTCTACCACATTGTGTTTTTAGACTCGACGCCTGGAATATTAATATAGCTTAACAGAAATGGAATGTATGTATTTAAAACTTTTTAAAATTTTTATTTATTTTTTTATCAGATACACTGTGTTGTTTCTCAGACACCACTCAATACTATATAACTCATTCCCTACAAACAACTTTGGCACAAATTCAATAAACAAATCCTTCGTTAGCACCAACAGCTAGTACTGGGCAGTATGTGTGTTGTTTCTTACCTCACAGGTGTATCCACCAAGGTAATCTGTACAGGTTGCACCGTTGTGACAGGGGTTCGGCACGCACTCGTCCACTTGCTCCTGGCAGTAGCTTCCCATGTAGCCTGCCTGGCACCGGCATAGATGTGTGCTGCCTGCATCTACACACTGGCCTCCGTTACGGCAGAGAGCTGCCACAGACACACCTGTGAGAAAAGACAAGTGAGAAAACAGAGCAAAGTGTCCATGTTAGACAATCGTAGCCTTGTGAGTGAACTGTGTTTTTAGAGACCATGCGTGTGCACAAATTCTCTCTTTGTGTTACCTTGCTGCTGAGCGGCGACTTCACAGCTGACACTGGGCACATCGCAGTAGATGCCAGTCCAGCCACTTGCACACTGACACGTGAAAGAAGACCCCTGCTGCCAACAGGATCCTCCATTTTTACACGGAGATGAATCGCACCAGCGCACCAGGCTCTGGAAAACCACACCCAAAGATACAGACATGTTTAATACACATACTTTCATACCAGTGTCTGTTTTAATCTTATTAAACACATTCTCCATAATCTGATCTGTTACAAATACAATTTTTCCCCCTGAAATTTTCATGTGAAAATTAAATACACATATATTTAACAAATAATTTATATATAAACTTGTGCTTTTGTCAAGCAACACTAATTACAGTTAGTCACCCTACGAGAACGTGTGTATATAAAAAAAAGATAGCATATAAGCTGAATTCTATTTTTTATATTCTTACATTAAAGCAATAATAGTCTTACATGAAGCAAATAAGAAACAATACGCTGGAGTGGCTGTGTGTCTACCTGGCAGTTGGTGCCTGTGTAGCCATGTGGGCAGGTGCACTTGTAGGTGCCATAGCCGTCTTGGCACGTTCCACCATTAAGGCATGGGCCTGAGTCACACTCGTTTACGTCATGTTGGCAGTAGCTGCCCGTGAAGCCGGGCAAGCAGACACATGAGAATGAGTTAATTCCGTCCACACATGTGCCACCGTTGAAGCAGGAGCTGCACACACAGATAAGATTTCATTTTTGAGCACAAGAGGGCACAATATTCCTTTTTACTCATATTTACACATGCAGTATATTCGTGCGTAGATGGGTGCGTGTGTATTTGTGTGTACGTGTGCTACCTCTCAGTGCAGTCAGGTGTGTTGATCTCACAGTTGATGCCACTGAATCCGGCTGGGCAGCTGCAGGTATAGCTGTTCACGCAGTCGGTGCAGTTCCCCCCGTTGCGGCAGGGGGTGCTCACACACTCATCGATGTCCTCGGTGCAACGCTCGCCGCGGAATCCAGCCACACACACACATGTGAAGCCGTTCACGCGGTCCACACACACGCCGCCATTGCTGCAGGGATCTGATACAGAAAGAGATGGGATTTTATAATTCTGTAAGATTTTATCGTCAGCTTGAGTGCATGTGACGTGTGTGTACCCGGGTGAACTGTGAGGTGTGTGTGTTTGGCGTATTTGGGCATCTTACTAGGAGTGCAGTCGTCAGTGTCGGTCTCACACAGGTCTCCAGTGAATCCTGGGTTGCATCGGCATTGGAAGCCACCCATGGAGTTTACGCATACTCCGCCATTGCGGCACGGGGACTTCACACACTCGTTGATATCCACTTCACATGTCTGACCTATAGAGCATGACAAAACATTTTAAGAATGATTAAAATTATGACGTCATTTAATCATTTGTTAATGATGGTTCTTTGACTTTAACACACACACACACACACACACACGAACACACCACACCACACACACACACACACACACGTATGAATGCTTACCTTGCCAGCCAGTTGGACAAGCACAGGAGAAGCTCTGGTAGTCCTCAGACTCACGACACACACCTCTGTTCTTACACGGCCGTGCAGAACAGGGAGCCAACACACTCTCACACAGCTCACCTAGACGACACACAGAATACCTTCTAATTTACTTCACACACTTATGAAGCACAAAACTTCACACGCACTTACTCTCTCACACATGCATATTGTTAAACCACACTATTATTTCCTTGACACTCTCCGGGCACACAATATAGTGGGCAGCAATTTCCTGCCATTCTGAGTTTCCCCCTTAACAGGAAATAGGAAGTAGAAATGCAGGAAATGTACCAAAAGTTCCCAGTCTGATAAAAGGCACAAAGTATATTCAGGGAAACACAAACACCACAAACACAAAAACCTCCAAACAATGCTGTGTGAAGCAGTCTGGACGATTCCTGTGCAATTGTTTTTGTTTGTGTGTGTGTGTGTGTGTGTGTGTGTGTGAGAATGAAGGAGAATGAGAGAGGAAAGAATGAGTGTGTGTTAAATACCTGTATATGGCAGCAAGCAGTTGCACTTATATCCAGCGACATCATCAATGCAGGTGCCCTGGTTGAGGCAGGGGTTGGATGCACACTCATTGATGTTAGTCTGGCAATTCGGACCTGCAAAAGACATTATACGTAAATAAAAAAAAAAAACACAACTATATTGTGAAACACACACAAATAGGCTCCCACAGAGAGAGACACACTCACCTGTGAATCCTGCTTTGCAGCTACAGATGTAGCCATTGGTCATGTCTCGACATGTTCCACCGTTTACACACGGGTTGGACAAACACTCGTTCACGTTCAGGTCACAGTTACGTCCTGTCCAGCCCGGCTCACATACGCAAACATAGCTGTTAGAACGATATGTGTATGAGCATGAGTGTGTAAATACTTATGGCATATCATGTTTCTGAGAAATAGAGAGACGTACGCGTTGGCCTGGTGCTGACAGTTGCCGTGGATGCAGGGGTTGCTGGCGCATTCGTCCCGCTGTGAGAGACACATGGTATCGTGGAAGCCTTCAGGGCAGAGGCAAGTGAACGAGTTCACGCCGTCCACACAGGTGCCACCGTTACGGCACTGATTTGGTATGCAGTCATCAATGTTAACGTTACATGTCGCTCCTGAAATAAAGACAATGGCAAGAAGAGGGATTCAAGTGAATTGAACATTTATTAAACTTTCACTCACTTCTTTCTCAAGCCATAAATGAGGACACTAAAAAGATTTTGTCTGAACTATATGTGCCGTCAATCATCTTATATATGAATAACGACATAGCCAGACAGCTCCATATAAACCTGAAATTTTTTTTCATCTAATCTACTTCGTTTCTACAAATGTCATCTTTAAAAAAGACCTATTTTATGACTCATGCGATGATTTTACTCAACTTTTTTCTCTACAAAAGCCTTTGTGTGTGTGTATATTCTGACGATGTTGAACAGCTGGGGAAGGACGGACCATGTGAATGACAGGCCTTGTGACTGACAAAGACAGAAGCTCCCCCTCCCTCCCTTCCTGCCTCCTTTCTCTCACACACTCTTCGATGGGGGAGGTGGTGTCCCAGAGAGGGACGTTTACAAACACAAAGGAGGCAGCCATATTTCACACATGACTGAGTAACAATTACCACCCCGCCCCCTAATTAACTCCCCCCCTTCTTCCCCACCTCTGTGGACAGACAGTGTCACCTAACCGCCTGCTTCTGCTTTAACAATGGCCCTTTATCCCCCCCCCCCCACCTTTTCTCTCTCCCACACATATTATGCTGTTCTTCTTGCAAAAAAAAGTTTTTTAAAAGCATGTGTGTGTGGGGGGGTTATGCCGGCAGAGATACAGCATCCAGGGACAGGTGAGTGCTTAGGAGGACATCAGTGCAAAGCACACAGGTGTGTGTCTGTGTCCCAGTTAGAAAAGGGCGTCTCTGTCCTCAAATGATATCCGATACCAAAGCCGGGCACCTCGCTAACCACCTGTTACACACTCACAGACACGCACATACACGGAGATTCTTACCTGTGTATCCAGGCTCACACAGGCACTCATATCCGTTGAGCTTATCGATGCACTTGCCAAAGTCACATGGGTTACTCTTGCAGTCATCCACATTGATCTCACAGTTCCGACCTGCACATGCAACATGATTTAGAGGATATACTGACTAAGATGTGTGTGTGTGTGTGTGTGTGTGTGTGTGTGTGTGTGTGTGTGTGTGTGTGTGTGTGTGTGTACGTATGTCTAGGATACCTGTGGTTCCTTTAGGGCAGCTGCAGGTGTATGAGTTCTCTCGGTCTAGGCAGGTCCCCCCGTTGCGACACGGCTGACTCAAGCACTCATTGATATTGATCTCACAGAGACGACCAGCATATCCAGGGTGACACGCACATGTGAATGAAGCCACGCCGTCCTTGCACACTCCATAGTGGCATGGGTTTGAGGCGCACTCGTTTATATCGATCTCACACATAGAGCCTGTAAAACCTGCAGAATGATGAGACAGAAAGAAGATTATTAAGATTAAGATTATTATGCTTGGTTCAAATTAAGTGTTTTGTTTATTAATGTGCGTGTGTGTATTTGTGTATAATCACCTTCTTTGCACTCGCACGTGTATTTGTTTGGCCCGTCAGTGCACTTGGCTCCGTTCTGGCATGGCGTGCTGGCACACTCATCTACGTCCACTTGGCACAGGTTCCCTGAGAATCCTGAGAAATAAAATGTAGTACAACTCTCCTTAGACCTGCTTATAGTTTCTACTTTTAAATGTTCTAGGCGCTGTGTTCCTTATCCTCTGTCCTTTAACCATAATCTCACTGCACAAAAACACTGCTATTTATTTAGATGAGCAATCAGCAGTTACCTTTAGGACACTCGCAATGGAAAGAGTTGATCTTGTCGATGCATTTGCCATTGTTGAGGCAAGGCTGGGATGCACAGTCATCTGTATTGATCTGGCAAAACATGCCTTCATACCCTACACACAAAGTTTGAAAAAAGAAAAAGAAAAGACAAAATGGTAAACAGATATTTCATGAAACAGAAACGTTACAGTCCAAACACTTTGCATTTTCGGTACGATCCTCACCTGGCATACAAATACAGTGAAAACCACCGATCTGATCAAGGCAGGTGGCATCGTTCTGGCATGGGTTAGATTTGCACTCGTTCACGTCCATTTCACAGCGTGGCCCCTCGTAGCCTTGGAGACACTTGCACTGGAACGAGCCCTTGGTGTTCAGACACCGGCCACCATGCTCACATGGGTTGGCCCCTGGAAAAAAACAACAATTGTAAATATCAGCCAATCATTGAACAGCTTCTTTCTTCATTTTAGATTAATAAACAAGGTTACAAGTTTACATTAGAACATGTTAAACAACGCTTAAATTCTCCTAACACTCTAACCGAATCAACATTCATGCCTGTTCCATTTCCCTCCCTACTATACTGTGCTGCAACTGGCTATTACCTAGGGAACACTCGTCAATGTCCTGGTTGCAAGCAGACCCAGTGTAGCCAGGAGGGCAGGTGCAGATGGCCATGCCGTTGACGGGGTTAGTGTCGCAGTTGGAGCCTTTCTGACATGGATTGCTGATGCACGCATCATCCAGATGACATAGCAGACCTGGGAATTAACAAGCAAACTGAAAGGACTCTGCATAGGAATTTCAGCTGCGTACTACTGTAAGTGCACAATTACACACACACACTCACCAGTGCGCCCATGTGGGCACTCGCAGTAGAACGATGCGACACGGTCGTGGCATGTGGCTCCGTGGTAGCAGGCAGCACTGGCGCAGTCGTCGATGTTCTCGCTGCAGTCGTCGCCTGTCCAGCCGTTCACACACACGCAGTGGAAGCCACCCACTGTATTATGACATGTGCCACCGTTTTGGCAGGCATTTGGGGACAGTTCACACTCATCCACATCTTCTGTGCAGTACTGACCTGTGTGCGAGTGTTGGGATTAGAGGTCATGTGTCAGAGTAGAAGTTTGAAAGATGGAAATTTTATACAATTGTATTTAGAGTATTTTAACAAATTGTATAATTGTGTGTTGCTTTCTTTCTCATTGTATTTACTATAGCGTATTAAAGTATACCTGTACACAAGTCAGTTAATGGAGTGCTATATAACATTTTGTACAAACTCAATGTAGGGGCAATTGTCGCATGTTGCCGGTAGAAACATAGTACCACTGGCTAGAGCAGTACCAAGTTCTATTACCCTAAAGGAAGCTGTAACGGTTCTATAAAGCATCACAAAAACAACCTCAAATGTCAGCTAATTTATTAAAAATGTCAAGGAGAAACTTCTCAGGAGTTGTGCTGTGTGCAATAATATGTTTTCCTGTCCAGTACTGTGTAAAGTGTTGTACCTGTCCAGTGTTTGTCACAATGGCAGTTGTATGTGTTAACACCATCCATACACCTTCCTCCGTTCTCACAGGCATGCTGCACGCAGTCGTCAATGTTATGCTCGCAGTCCGACCCGGTGAAGCCTGAAGACAAGAGGGAAAAAAAACGGTGAGTGAATGAATAAACCAAGTGGCAGATAGGCTGTGGGAACCGTTCTGTGAGTGTGTGAAAACCAGTGTACACAACAAGTGTGTGTGTGTGTGTGCGCATGTGAGTCCTGGGAAGCACATTTAACTACGGCAATCAGGATGAGCTATTGGGGTTAATCATAAACTTAAGACCAAAAGAGCCGCATTGCACACCAGAGGAACACACTGCTAGTAACACTATAACCACCCACACACACACATGCACAGTTATGTACACATCCAGGGACACTCATTCAATTACCTATTGTATTGTTACCATATCATTCAGACACACCCACACCCACACACATACACTCCCTTACCTGGCAGGCAGGTGCAGGCGTAGCCAGTGTCACTGGTTTGTGTGCAAGTGCCCCCATTAGCACAGGGGGAAGGCTGGCAGGGCTGGAAGGGGCGCTCACAGTGTGTGCCAGCGAACTCAGGTGAGCAGCGGCAGCGGTACGAGCCCACCTCATTTATACACACTCCGCCGTTCTGGCAAGGTGAGGGAAGCGTGGCGCACTCATTCACGTCCAGACGGCATGTGGGCCCGTGGAAGCTGGGCGGACATGCGCAGATAAAGTGAGAGTCGAATGCTGAGCACCGACCGCCATTGGCACAGGGGTTTGACGCACATGGGTCTGCCTGCTGGCATGTCTTACCTGCACAAAACACACACTCAGACTCTCAGGATAGCACTATACGCAATGA
Organism: Clarias macrocephalus; assembly: GCA_011419295.1. Taxonomy (NCBI): domain Eukaryota; kingdom Metazoa; phylum Chordata; class Actinopteri; order Siluriformes; family Clariidae; genus Clarias; species Clarias macrocephalus. Next base: position 243,921 of record JAAGKR010000184.1, on the reverse strand, counting down.
ATGTGAATACTATATCAAACACATATTTTAAAATGAGGAATTTGACTGTACACATATGTAAGTACCTGTCCAGCCGGGCGGGCAGCGGCAGCTGTATGTGCTGAGTGTAAGGAGTGAACAGGATCCTCCGTTGCGGCACGGTGAGCTCATGCAGGCATGGTTGACGGGTGTCAGACACAGCGGCCCACTGAAACCCAGCGTACAATCACATGTGAACTCCACGTCATTTCCCTGCGTGCGTGGACGGCACACGCCGCCATTCCGGCATGGTGATGGACTGCATGGGTTAGGGAACTGACACTGGGCGCCCGCATAGTCCGCAGGACAGCTGAGAGACACACAGAATAAAACGCAGACACACAAAGTCAATCAAAGATTTATTTAACCGTGGAAATAAAGTTGGAAACAAATATTTTGAACAAGTTCAGGAAAAACTTTTGAATATGGCCAGGGTAGAGCAGCTTGCAGGTGATTTGTAGTTTTTCAGAGTAATTAAGCAATAATATAAAAGAATTTATACAGCTACATCTTTACTTTAGTCATTTTACCCACAAGCTATTACCCACAACATGCTTGGCATTCATAGGACCAGGACTATGTGTGTGTGTGTGCGCGCGCATGCAGCAGGTGTGTGCATTGATAAGTGCAGTTGTGAGGCAGCCCCCATCCCACCCCCCACCCCCCACCCCCACGCTCTGCCTCTACCCTGAACCCTGTTGCTATGGCAAGTGGCGTGAGGTCATCAGGGCTGATCCCCAGAGACAGCACACTCCTCCTGTCATCCCTCCATTCACAGACCAATCCAACTCTCTCCCACCACTCCATCTTGATTATACTCCATCAAAATCTAAATACATATAAAGATGTTTTTTTTTATTGCTTTAAATTCCATTAGACTCATCCTCACTATCTTACTTCCTGACTTTTTAAAATGCTCTTTAAATATGTTCAAAGTTGTCCTGTTCTCATTTTCTTTCTCTTTCTAAAGATAAGAATTAATAAACATTTCCATCAGCCACTATACCGATTAGGATATGATGCTATTTACACTTTCCTCAAACAGTGCGTGTTTACTTTCAGCACTGATTTGGATAAACACTCTTTGTCTCTGTGGCTCTACAGCACCAGCAGCAGGCGTCTGTAGCTTGCAGTGGCAACATGTGTGTGTGTGTGTGTGTGTGTGCGTGTGTGTGTGAACAGATGCAGTGGTGACCTATGACCACATTTGTGACTCCAGGCTACAGCCTTCACAGGGGGCTGGTCTGCCATCTGCTACCGATTGCCCTCAATGTGTGTGTGTGTTTGTGTCTGAGTCTGTGCATGTGCGTGTTCACACCTCCTGTTTCCTGCCTCAGTGTGTGAAACCGAACAAGAAACTTTCATTTTCTCGAATCTGGCTTAATCAGTTGTTCTTTTTAAGGCAGGCCATGCAACACACACACAGTCTTCAAGAGTTCTGCACACACCATATCACAAATAAAACTCCTAAGCTATAAAAAGTCCTGAAGAGATTGAGATTTGCTTAGAAACTGATTAGATGTCTTCGGGATGTTTTACAAATTTTTTTTAAAAAATTTACTGCTACCATTCATAATACCCAAAACTTATTACAGGTCTTTTTTTTTCCCTATATCCTTATCTATTAAATAACCTGATTCACTCTGAGCTGCCATTATTCTTTTTTCAAAATTAAAGAAGACTGAGTTTTACAAATAGGCCTGTGCATGGGAAGTTAAATACTCCATGTTTTTTTATTTATTTATTTATTTTTTTTTTTACAGAAATGATCAGTGCTGCTGGGAAAAAAGATTTTTGGGACAAACAATGGTAGAGTAAAAGTATGATCCAGTCTCCATTCACATTTTATTAAATACCAGATGCACCAAAAAGTCTAGAAAAACAAATCACAAAAAGGAAGTGAATGCACGGTCAGCGAGGCCTTATCTCAGACTAAGGTGAAAGGGGATGCTTGGTTTCGCCACCGAGGAACCCGGATGCTGAAGCGGTGAATTTTAATGCTGCGTTTATCCGTGGTAACATTGTTTCACTGTTTCCTTCCAGAACATTTAAACAACACTTAATGGACTATGTGAATCACATTTACTTTGACCAGCCTTTTTTTCCCCACACACACAAAAAAATGGGGACATCGTTTTTGTGATCATGTGCTACGCAAGACTCCTTTCTATATGCACTAACTGGTTTTAACCACTGTGACCGAACTTTACACTATAACACAATTTAAAACCTGCAAAAGTAAAAAAAAAAAAAGTGCCAACATCTTACACCAGCAGAGGGCGCAGGTATTGAGCTTTAAAATGAACATGGCTGCTGTCCTTCAGCACTCTCAGGAAAAAAGAAAAAAAAAAACAGCTTAATGGCTTTTGTTCAATTACCAACACACACATACACACACACAGTTTTCAGTGGGAACTTCTTGGTGGTGAAACGATGCAGGAAAAGGTCACTACTGTGAAATATGTTCAAGAGAAAAGAATACAAATATATCTTTGTGTTTCCTGTTTAGCTGTGAACACATTCAGCAGGATATTCAATCAGCGTATCTATTTTCATCCTATTGTACTAAGTTTACGCCACTGCATCAGCATAAGGACCTGTCCACATTTCACTATTCTTTCATTCAGAAAGAGAGAGAGAGAGAGAGAGAGAGAGGTGAAGGAGGAGGAGGAAAGGAGGAACTCGTGTGGGATGTGGCCAAAAGGCTCTCACACTTGTTTGCTTTCAAATCTTTACCCCCCTTTCACACCCCCAGCCCCAAGCTGACCCCCTCCACACACACGCACAGTCTGAATGGTGTCCTGTTCTAGGGCAGATGGCAGTGGAGGTAATAAGATTGGATGAAAATAAGCATAGCAACAGAGAGAGAGAGAGAGAGAGAGAGAGACTAAAACTACAAAGGTTAGGTGAGTGTGCAATGTGAGGACAGAAAGGAGGAAAATAGAAATGCACAAAGGTGCACAGAATAATAATAAAAAGATAAAACGTGTTATAAAGTGTGAATAACTCTGTTATATTCACCAAGGGAGATGTGTGTGCACATTGTGTATATGAGTATATTCTTATGTGTCTTTACAAAGACAATGTTTGAGTGTGTCTCTTCACTCTATGTGTCTTCATGCATGCATGTGCGTGTGTGTGTCTGGGTGTAGGACAATAGGGAGAGAAGGCCAGCTGTCGGTTTGAATTAGCTGAATGGGCTTCAGGAGTAACGGACCACTGAGCCTCTGGGAGAATGTCTATGGGCGCGTGCACGCTCACACACACGCACGCACGCGCACACACACGCGCTCAGCGTGGAGCCTCATTCGAATTGAAAATTCACCACAGCTGCAGTGTGTCTTGATTCCTTGATCTCTCGCTACATCACAGCTTTCTTTCACTCTCCCTCATTGATTTTCGGAAGAAATTTCTAGTTATTAATTAAATGCTGGGATTCACCTGCAGCCTGGTTTTCCACTTCCTGTGAGCTCGCACGTTCCTCCATTCTGACATGGCTCTAAGCACCGGAGACCTGCACACATTCATAATAAAACAAACAAACAAACAAAAAACAATTTAGGCACATTTTACAGAAGCACACACAATCAGAATGATCATAATGTACTGCAAAGAGAAAGGGTGTCTTTTTTTCTTCCTTTGAGTCTTTCACAGCAGATCAGGCTATTGTTTCAGCTCCTGAAAGACTCTTTGATAGATGGATGAGGCTGTATTCATCCCCAGCTGCACTGTCTTTTAATTTCAGTCACCGGACATTCAAGGGCCACACACACCTTCATTTTAAACACTTAACTAGCATTCGGAGCTTCAGAAGAACACTTTAAAGGAGTTCTTTACTAAGAAATGCTTGTGTCACTAATAATGAATGAAAGTCAGCAGGGCCTGTTGGTATCATGCAAATGAGACTGTTGACTGGTTCTCAGTTGTCTTAGTTCATTGTTTGCTGTGGATGTGGTTTTCTCGGTGAAGCACTTTTCAGGACAGAATAGTCTATCTTAACGTCTAGATATCATCTTAAGCACCTTTAGTGACGTTTCACAATTTTGGCACAGATGTGCCAGGTATGTGTATGTTTTATTATCAGTGTATAAGCTGCATAAACTCTGCTTCACATTTGTGATTTGTAAAGCCACTGTCACCCAGGAAGTTATCCCACCAATACAAAGACCTGAATCTCCCTGATGCATCAATAAACCTTGGATCATAACCACCCTTCAATGTTCTATTCCAAACTTCATGACCCCTTAGTACCTGCGTACAGAGCGCATGTTTGCTCTCCATATGATGCACAAATTCATTCTTTTTTTATTGGTACCTGAATAGTAGGTAAACAGTATAATACTGGACACACAATTAAAAAAATTACACAGTATTTAAATATAGGGATGTAACACAATTTTTCATGAATCACAAAAGATGCTTGGTATGCTTTTTTGTGTAAGGGTGCTCATTTGCATATTGCTAAATATCAGAGGGCAGTACTGTTGTCACCCTTATTATTTATCAAGTGCAGAACAATCCAATACTTCGTATAGTAGGAATATATTAGGGATAAGCTGATCTACTGCTCACACCACTTTAAACTCACAAACCTACTTTGCCACTGGTCAGGTCAAGAAAGTGTGATTCGTGTCGCTATTGGGCATGCGCGGTAAATCCGGGGGGCACGCGCCCCGTGGGAAGAAAGCGCGACAGCTGCAAGGGAGAGAGTCGCGCGCACAAAAGACATCAGAGTGCAGCACGAGCCATAAAACACGCTGCCCGGCTATTGTTCACATGGCGTCCCCCCAGCGCGCGCGCGCCGCACACACACACACACACACGCGCGCGCACACACACACACACAATTGCGGCACTATGCCATAAAAGCCCATTAAGCTCCCTATCTCTCTCTCGCACTCACACATGTAATCCGGGGAAATAAAACCACTGACACATTAAAAAACGCAAATAAATAAAGTCAAATGACGTGGCATCGTTCACATCGTTCCAGTGACCCAGATCATATCTTCTATATATTACTCAGAGTATATAGATTAACACACGCACACAGTGTGGGAAATTATGACATGAGTAAATCTCAAAGTGGTTCCTCAAGTAAATTAAGTAATAAGAGTTGGCAATCTGATATGAATACAGTATGTGTATGCAACAAGTGCATCTACAGCCAATCAATTATGTTTTTAATAATATTTATTAATAGTTTTTAATAATAGAAATAAACTTTGACGATAAATATTCTGAAAGTAAACATGATGTGTGTAAAGCAGTGTAAAGTATAGTAGCCTAAATGCGAAAGCAGGTCCGTTACCTTTCCCCTCACAGAGCGTCCCGACGAACAGGGAGATCAACAACAAACGGCTCATCCCGTCACAAATGCTGTTCAAATCCACCCAGAGTTTTCATAGATCCAAAGGTTTTTTCTCCGGTTCCAAAAATAAGAAATAAATATGTTAAATAAATAAATTGACGTTATTTCCAGGAAGCGCTTAGTTCCTCGTCAGCGCAGCGCGTGAGAAACTCCGCTCAGATCTTGCGCGTGTGTTGTAGTATGTAGGGCGCGCGGGCAAGCTGGCGCGTGGGACTCCAAAGTTCTGAATGACGTCTCACGCGCGAGACGGAAAAGTCCCGCCCTTTCTGTGGTCTCCGGTATTCCTCCGCAGAGAGAGTGTGAGGAAGACCAACACCTCAAACTACACTAAAAAGTAAAGTTCTCTATTTTAAATATACAACTATACGCTCACATACTGACTAGATATTAATATTATACTGAGAGAAAAGAAAAAAGGTTTTTATATTATTCATGAAGGGAGGGGTGAAGGTACTTGCGCACAAAGAAAGTAGTCCCTCATTAAGAAATCAATCGAGCCTCTCTCTCTCTCTCTCTCTCTCTGAGTGTTCTTTAAACCTACAGTATGATTCCGTTGATCTTCTGATATGACCCTGATATTCTGCAGAATTCCGACTTAGTTCTATGGATGTTATATTTAAATTTTGCTTTAAAATATTGTTGCTTTTAGGATTTCTTATATTTCTTTATAAAACAAACAAACAATACATTTATTTTAAAAAATCTTATTATCTTTACAATAGCTTTTTTTTTTCTTGCTAATACTTAAAAAAATAATTGCTCAATCTTTTAAATGTAAGTTTCTCTTAAAAGCCATACTGCGCAACATATCACTATAGGTGCTGGTGGCAAATCATTTGTGTCATTTGTGGTGAGATCTGAACATGAAGATCCAAGATGGTGGCATGGTATTGTAGTTATTTTTTATTGATATTTCCTGGATATTATACTGGTTAAATGTGCATAAGAATTTTTCACAAACTGAAATACGAGCACTGAAGTCTACTGTAAATCATTACAAAATGTCCAAACAACAAGAATTACAAGAAGGTGTATGCACTCAGAGGCAGATCTAGAGTCTGTTGGGGTCCTAGGAATAAATTTGCAGGGGGCTTCTCCTAACCAGCATTCATCACCGATAAGTTATAACTAATAAATTAAAGTTTGTCAGCCCTTGGGGCCCCCCTACTGGCCTGGAGCCCCAAGTAGTTGCCTGCATTGCCTCTTGACAAACTAGGCTCATTACTAAACTTATTACTCTATATTTCTATAGATGCCTTTCTATACAACTGGGTTACTAGGTTGTATAGGCTTTTCATTCAATTTATATAGAAATTCTATAGAATATTGTTCTATAGGGCATTAAACTTACATAATTAATAATTAATACTGTTAATTAATACTATGCGTCTATCTAATTAATAACAAATAAATGGCTGTTTTTTTTAATGTCCCCAGAAGATCTAATCTGTCAGATACACACCACAGCAAGACATGCAATATATAATGTATTAAATTATGCGATGAAAAGCAAGAGATTACACGTGTTGCAAGAGTACAACATTTTAAATGTGAGAAAGTGGAATGATGCAGTGAAGGGAAAAAAACGAAAAGAAAAAAAAAAAAGAAAAAACATGTAGAGACACATCAAATTATAAAGAGATGCATTTTTTTTACCCTGAAACTTACAACAGAGTTTCAGGCCCTCAGGTGTTATAGTAGTAACGTTTCATCTTTTCTGACAGTGCGTGTGTGCGCGTGCACAAAGGTGTGGGAACGGTTTGCTCGTGGATTCTATACCCGCAGGACACATACAGTGTGTGCAATTATGTCTGTGTGGTTGGGTGTGTGTGTGAGAAAGAGAGGAGGTGGTTAATGCTTATGCATGTTTTGAATCACATACACGTGCAATTCTCACTCTCTCTAACTCTCTCGCACACACACATACATGCAATGTACACAACCAAAATATTTACCTAATACCTATTCAACTGGTGCACCTCCTGTTTACTCTGTTATATGCCCTTCACAAGACACACACACATCTAAGGTGCTATCCTCTGTCTGACTGTTTCTGTCTTTCTCTCTCTCTCTCTCTCTCTCCCTCTCTCTCTCTCTCTCTCTCTTTCACACACACACACACACACACACAAACACACAGGTCCAGGCATGTCTTGAAGATGCTGCATATGTCTGTCCCCTCCCCCTCGGCTGACGTTTGAATAAAGCTCTATTTGCATCTCTAAAGCAGGCGGCACACAAACGGTAGTCGTTTGAATAATCACAGCTCTGAGCTGCACATGCCTACACTGTGTGAGGGGGGTGAGGATGGGGGTTAATTACCAACAGTTAGCAACTGGTCTTACACATGTGCCTGAGACAATAGAGCTCAGGAAAGTTCAGGGTCTTCTCTTTCAACTCCACACACACACATACCTGGTAGTGGTGCTGCGGTGAGAAAGTAGACGCCTTGAGTGTCAGGGCAGGAAATAGGGCTCAATTCACACCAGACAGAAAGGATGAAGAAGACACAAACCCACACACTCCCACACATGTACTTTAACTGGTTTTCCCCCATAGGGCAGGTAATATGTGAGTGTGAGAAATCAGGGTGCTGCGTGTATGTGTGTATATGTGTTCAGTGACTTTTGGGGGATTTGTGTCTCAGAGTAGATGCATGAATTCAAAGATTTGTTTCAGAAACACTACTATTCATTCATACTATGGCCCTTGTAGGCCTCTCAAATTGTTTATTATCAAGCGTGACCTATGTTGAGATTCTACTAACAACTTATTTATTTATCACTTGAATGCTTATCTATAGATAAAAAAACATGATATGTGATCATAACATCTGCGGTGAGGCAGATAATAGCACTGCCATCTCAGCTTCAGTCCTGAGCTAGAGTTACTGTCTGTGTGGAGTTTCTGTGCAAATTTCTCACATACTGTACATATGGGGGTTTTCTCTGGCTTCTCCAGTTCCCATCCATCTCCAAAAACCGTGCAGGTAGGTGAAGTGGCTAGGCTGAACATCACACACTTAAGTGTGAATGAATGTCTGAAAATGTGTGTGCAAGTTACCCTTAGATCAACTGCCATTAAATCCAGGTTGTATTTCACACAATGTGCTCCTGTTCAGAATAAGGGAACCACTAAAGATGAATGAGCAGTATGAAAATTGCTTGATTGGCAAAATAATAGCTAATATTGTGACTCTCTTTAAGTGGTGTTGAGAAATAACAAGAACAGCATTATCTGTATGTAATTTTTACAATCTATAAATGCCATATATGAATACTTTAATCACCTAGGGGTGTTCAAGTCAAACTGGGACTTCTTGTGAAATTTCTTGTAAATAAAGGTGTAAAACTGATTGACATTTTCAAAAGACTTACAATATAAGTGTAATATTAAAGTGGCCTTTATCCTGCAGTAAAATATGGGAATGATGCCAATGTATTAAAATAAATCCATGTATGGCAATCCCTGCTGAGGCAGCTCAAAGCACACTAAAGTTGTTCCAGTGGACATTCAGCAGGGGGAACGCCTGATCTTTGAAAATCAACGGATGACTTGTCGCTAACTTTCGGAAGAGATGTATCTGTCTGTAGGAACTGTACAAATTCACGAAAAGCACTTTATAGGAACTTGGCTTGGAGTTTCCCCCATATAGTCCTGACCTCCCTCCGAGACATTTCCATACGTTTGTCCGATGATTGTTCCAGCGTACTGACAAACTTTCTACCTTGATATTATCTAAGGAGTTGTGACTAGTGCACTAGTGTAGCAGGAGATTATGTAGAGAAATAAAGGGAGTTTTTTTCTCTCATAACTGTGTTCTATTATTCTGCAAAAATCCTGGTTTGAGTTGAATGCCTCTTGTATTTTTTTAGATATTCGACTCATTTGTTTCTTATTTTATATGAAAACAAAATAAGATGTTGGAGTACACATCTTAATCAGGAGAAAAGCATAATTTTGCCCACTTCTGACCCTGTTTATAACCTAATGTTTATAAATTTATTTCAAAAGTTAAAAAGTAAAAATCAGTGAATATATTTTAATCAAATTAATTTTATGTCCTCCCCCCAAAATCCTAAAAAAAAAATATTTCCCACTTTATAATGTATCAAGAGAAAAAATAATAAAGCTTTTTGTTTTTCGTTTATTCAAAACATTGTTTCCATATCTAGACAGCTTTCATTTTCAGTCCCTACAAAATGTGATTTAATTTAATTTAAATCTATCAAGTTATGCTGTATGTAGAAACATGTTATAGCAATATTATGACCATCAATGTTTCATGTGCACAACAGAAGCAGAATCCATCGCTCAGCACCTCTAACTTGATGCTGATGAGACAGACGTGTGTGTGTGTGTGTGTGTGTGTGTGTGTGTGTGTGTGTGTGTGTGTGTGTGTTTTGTGTGTGTGTGCTTGTGTGATGGTGAGTGATTCCAAATTAGAAGATCAACATCCTCCACTCTCCTTCCTTCATTCCTTGGAGGCACTAGGGGTCAGACCTTGAGACATAAGCTTCGGCATGTGTGGCATCTGATGGTGTGTCTGTATATCCCAGCATGCTTGTCACTTATGTGCATGTGTGTGTTTTTAGGGTGTGTTTTGTGTCCCAGCTGTTCGGTGTATCACTTTCACAGCGTCTCCGACAACTGCAGCTCTGACCTCGCCCTCTCACTTTCCAAAAACAGTCCCCTTAAAGTTTAAGTTAGTGTGTGTGTGTATGTTTTCAGAAGCTTGTGAGGTAGGTTTCCTTGTTTTTCAAGTAGACTGTGATGCTTGTGGATGTTATCATATTCGATTACAACCTTATGAAGCACAACAAACTATGGTACTATGGTTTCTTCCCACACTTTAAAGACTTGCAGGTTAGGCTAATTAGTGATTTCAAATTGCCCGTAGTGTATGAATGAGCATGTGAGTGTGTGTATGTGTGTGTCCTGTGATGGACTGGCACCCTGTCCAGGGGTGGGTGTGTCCAGTATCCTGGGATAGGCTCCAGGCCCCCCATGACCCTGCATACAGGATAAAGCAGTATAGACGGTGAGTGAGTGTATGAGTTGTGTGTGTGCATGTGCGTTCCCGGCGATCAACACCCTGTCAGGGGCAAAAGTCCCACCTCATGCCCAAATTGTCCTTGGATAGGCTCCAGTCTCAATTTGTATTTTGTGTGCTTGTGTAACTATGATAAATGAAGTCATGTCAATGACATTTTTGACTGCAAATTGCAATTGTAATATTGATTAAAAGATCATGCATAAATGTATCAGAACTTAATTCTAAAATAAGAAATAAGTTTTTTTAATAATTTCTTAGTTTTTCTTTTAGTTTGGTCTTACCAGTTGAGTAATAAGATACCTTTTTTTGTGGTGGTAAGTGATATTTATATGGACGCTTTAATACGTTTGAATGTTGGTAATGTGGCGAGGTCACAGAGTAACACTATAATGAGGTGAATCAGGATGCTGAGGTCAAGGATCTCAGACAGCTTGTCTATGACATCTGCCCTCTTGGAAATGTGAGCATGTTTTACTGTAGATGAATTCTATGCACATAGAGGTATCTGTGAGTGATCTTATATAAGAGCAAGTCTCAAGATTTGTCACAATCATTACTTACATTACTTACAGTAAGTTCTGGAAAGCCAAATAAAAACTTTTAGTTATAGTTATACCATTCAATTACAAACCGACAAATACAGGGTTAACAATTCATCTACATTTGTTTTAACCAATTTTAGAGGTACTGATGATTATGACAAATATATGATTATAACAAATATATTATGTTTTAATACAATAATAAATTAAACTAAACTAATACTATTTTTAAAAAAAGATAATTCTGTGATTGATGATCCTGTTGATGAAAAAGGAAGCCGATTGTATCAGTGTTTAATTTATACACTTTTTTTTTCTCTACAGTGCCAATATTTCTTGAGTTGCCCATGTTTCGGCATGCCTCACGGACAAATCAGCCTGGATAAAAGATTGTATCTCCAGTTCAACATGTTGAGTCCTCCTTGGTTCAAGCTCAACTTGATGTTGTAAATAAAAAGGTTGTTAAGTGTATCCGGAATGTGATTTAATTTAATGTTATTTACAATATATAACTTCTTCAAATGTAGCTTTACAATAATTGAGGTGTACAGTATAGTGCGAAAGTTGATTTTGCTCCACCCCTTATTTCTTCACATTTTGTTTCCAAAGAGCTAGACTTTCTTGTATTTTTAATGTAGTTATAAGAAATTCTTTTTTTGTTTATTAAGCCACATAGTGACCTATAAATCATTCAAGCATATATATATTTTTTACTTTAGACATGAACCAGTGAGGTGCAGATGAAGATGACAGATGCAGATGAAGAAAGATGATCAAGCAAGTGATTAATGAACTGGTGATGCAGCTGACGGCTGTCTGGTTGAAACAGAGGAGGGAAAATGAGGTTGATACATAAACAACCAATTCTTAAAATCTCTATCTGTCTCTCTAAGAAACTGGCAGTCAGTTGCAGTAAACCTTTTATTCAATTTAATGTACATAAATGAATTTAATATAAAGAAATGAAGGGTAGCTCGAGACCTTTGCACAGTACTGCACAATAGCTGTAGTAGGACCATGTAGGACCATGAACAGCTCCTAGCTGCAAGTGATGCACAGACAGCCTTCTCAGACCTCTTCGTGCTGTTAATCAAGCAAGTTAATTTTGCCAAATGTTAGAACACAACTTTACTTCAAGTCATTCTATAACTGGGTTTAAACTTCTTAGACCTTGACCTAAATCCATATTAACATATTTGATGTAGATGAAAAGCATGTCTGTAAGTTGTTCTGGATATGATCATCTGCCCAGTGCATGCGTGGCATGTGTGGTCTTCACTCATGCAACATGAGTCCATATTGTGGCTCTCCTTAAGCCTGTGCTGGAAGTTAAAGGTATTCAGTGGATGTGCATCTGCCCGCACTTATCAGGCAACCATTCCATCCTGATCACTACAGGTAACACTGTGTGTGTGTGAGAGAGAGAGAGAGAGTTATTGTGCACGTGTGTGTAGACAGCTGCACTGGTGATATGATAACCGTGCTAAAGAGTGAAAAATCGCTAATGGCAGTGTCGTGCAGGCGAACGCTCCACCATTACACCAGCTGACGGCTATTCAGATCTGACACCATGCGCCCACCCACCCACCCACACACACACACACACACACACACACACACACACACACACACACACACACACACACACACACACACACACACATGGCTATACTTGTGTGACTTCAATAGCAGTGTAATACACAAATCTTACCAAGGTTTGAAAAAGAGTAAAAGTGTTTGTTAGAGCTAGGCTTTCATTAAAATAATGAATAAATAATAATAATAAATAAACAAATAAAAAAAACCTACATTTATGATATAATTGAGGATGGGTTCACTGATGAGTCTGGTTCCTCTCAAGGTTTCGTCCTATTGGCATCTCAGGGAGTTTTTTCTTGCCACCATCATCCTCGGCTTGCTCATCAGGGACAATGTAAAGTAAGCATTTGAGTTGAAATGCATGGCAGCTTAGTGGGTAGCACTGTTGTCCGGCACCTCCAGGAATGGGAAATTGAATCTCACATCCATTCTACATGCATGGAGTTTGTTTTAGTGGCTTTCATCCCACAGTTCAAGAACATAAGACCTACGTTCACCAGTTTCTCCAAATTGCCTATATTGTACTATAGAATAAGTGATATAAATGATGGATGGAGTTAAACTAATGTAGACACTGCATCTATTAAATGCAAAAAAGTAATATTGCAAAGTTTATGTCTTAGAAAACTTAAAATAATTATTAGTAGGATGTTTTTGGTCACAAATGTAGGTAATATTATTCAATTTCATTAAATAATTAAATAGATTTCACCTTCTAATCTACAGTACTGTGCAAAGGTCTTGGGTCACACCTCATTTCTTCATTCATTCATCGTTTGTACTGCTTATATGACAGTTAACCTAATCTATGTCTTTGGACTGTGAGTGGAAACCGAAGTACCCAGAGGAAACCCATCAAGCACAGGGAGAACCTGCAAACTCCACGCACACGTGTATCAAATCCTCGACCATGGAGGTGCGAGAGCACAGTACCAACCCCTATGCCATCATCATATAAAATTTCTTTAAATTATCTGGATTAAATGAAAGAAATGGGACAAATGTTTTACGGCAACAGGCTGCAAACGCCTAAAGATTGAATTAAAAAATTTACTGTTTATGTAACAACTTCAGCAGCAGCCTAATTTCTCCTCTTGTCTGTTCCAACCAATCAGCATTCATAATCACCAGTATACTAATCACCGGCCTGATCATCTGTCATCATCTGCATCTGTGTCTCACTGGTTCGTGAATTAAGTTAACTGTCTTTTTTTTATTGTTGAATAATACGTAAATCACTGTCTGGCTTTCACTGGACTGAAAATAAGAGGCAAAAAAATGTCCTTCTGGAAGACCTGAGAACTAGTCTTCATGACTACATTAAAAACATTGCTCACACTTTGAACGCAAAATATGAAGAGGGATGGCTCAAGCATAGTAATGTATGATATTGATATCTACATAAAATGATTGCTGTAATAATTATGCCTATTTGTTAAAAATAGATGCCACATTTGTTATTTCTTATACATGTTTTGTGAAACTTAACAAAGCAAGCATGGCATTACAAATCTCATACATTTTCTCATGAATAGATTTTGCTGTATCCTTTTAAGGAACAAACAAACTTTACAAAACTTTAGGCTTGTTATGTATTCAGACTGTTTGAATTATTTTTGGGAAGTATGCGTCTTGAATTGTATTCATTTATACTGGGTGTGTTATGAGTGTGTGTGTGTGTGTGTGTGTGTGTGTGTGTGTGTGTGTGTGTGTGTGTGTGTGTGTGTGTGTGTGTGTGTGTGTGTGTCTGTCTGTCTGTCTGTCTGTCTGTCTGAAGTTAGTTCTCATGGCCTAATATCCCCTGGGACATAGAGACAGATGTGACAAGAGTGTCACACACACACACACACACACACACACACACACACACACACACACACACACACACACACACACACACACACACACACTATATATTTTTTAACATAAAAGTTAAAAAAGAAAGCAGCCTATTTTAGATAAACACCAAAAACATTTAAAGTAATGTTACAAAAATAAGTACAAAACATGAGTAAAAAAATACATTTAGTATTAACAGAAAGCCATTAAAATGAAAATATTAAAATATATATATTTAAAAATAACTACCCAAATGGAGGAAAGTGAATAAAAAAAGTATTATCCTGTTATTATCCGGTCTATTACAGACACTATGTACATGGTTCCTTCCACAAGTATTGGAACAGAAAGGCCAATTCTTCTGTTTTTCCTACAAATTAAAGGCCTTTATCTGTTACTGACTGATCTGTTTCAATACTTTTCCTCCCCAAATTTTAGTGGTTAGCCACTGAAGGTGCCATGTTCTAAGCTGGTTACCACGTCTAGAATCAAAGATTCTGAACTGTTGTCTCATATTTTTCTGCTAATATCAAACTCAAATGCCAAAGCAAAAGCAAAAAACAAATGTATTTGCATTGTCTTTTTAATATTGTCAGAGGGGACAAAATATATTTGCACACTGTACAGGGATATTTACTGATAGAAAACACAGGAAAATCAAGCTTCCTGATGCAGTGAATAAAGGATGCGGCTAGGGTGAATTGAAGGGCTGAGTCAGCTTGTTTTATTGATAGATTTTTTTTATTTGTTGTACTGGACTTTAGTTGAAGCTTAATGTGTTTAGTAGCCAGGGGTGCATTAAAGGGCAGGGGGTCATAAATAAAGGATAATTCAAAGTGAAAGAGGCTCCTTAAAAGGAGATTGGTTGGCTTTGTCAAGGTTAGGGGCCCAGAATCTCTAGTGGACTTTTGCAGCCTGTCACTAACAAGGTGGAAACAAGTTTATAAAATTGTTTACTACGGATTCTCATTTACATCCTATGTTACTTAACACTACCTAGCCTCTAAACTATACATATATTAAACTATTACACCTCACTAATCCTCCACTAACACTAGCGTATGATCATGGAATATCAAAAGAAACAATAACGATCCATGATTTAATTTTCCTCCTAAGCAATCCATTGAAATGTCTGGATGTAGAATACAAGGGGTGTTACTTAGAAAACAGTATTTTGACTTAAAGCTTAGAATGCTCTCTGAACATATAGCTACATGAAACTCCTCAGATGTGGCAAGATCAAAGAAATTCAAAATGTCTTAAAAAGTTCCACTACTTGTGTAATTTTATTTTATATATTCTATACATTTTGTTCATTTTTATAAAAGGTGTCAATAATTCAGAACTTGAATGCAATGATGGAATTGAGATACTGATATTTCTTTTCTGCCGTTCAATTTAGTAGATTTAATACATTTGTTACTGACTACTGTACATAATTGGATAAAATGCTTTAAAAATCCTTAAAGAAAAAAGTATGTTAAATTGGAATAAAGTGGTTATAAAGTAAAAATGTTCATCCCACACACACACACACACACACACACACACACACACACACACACACACACACACACACACCATTGTTTGAGGGCATTGTGGTCAGTTGAAGTCCAGTTCAGTTATTTGTTTATTTTGGCAACAGGCGTCCTGGAGTCTCACTACACACAGTAGGTCGTCCTGCTACCTCAGGAAAATTTCATATTACATCTACACACACCTAATACAACAACAAAAACAATGAAAAGTCATGCTTTTCTACCAGATTTTCACGATTCCTTATTAATGTAAGTGAAAATATAAAGTGTTCTCATATGTAAGTTACTAAGTGATAAATGTAAAGAGTGTGTAAGGAGTGTATGTGTTACCATTAACAAAAAAAAAGAGAAGTCACAGTAAATGTTGTAATTACAGAATATTTACATAATTTTCAATTTAACATTTCTCAGATGGCTAAAAACCTTAGCTGATTCATTCATTCATTTTTAATGTGAGTTTTAGGAGTTTTTATTGGTGGTTTTGCGACGGAAATTGATGTGAAAATGAGAGAGAGAGAGAGAGAGAGAGAGAGAGTGTGTGTGTGTGTGTGTGTGTGTGTGTGTGTGTGTGTGTGTGTGTGTGTGTGTGTGTGTGTGTGTGTGTGTACAAAAGTTGCACACCCATGCTCTCTGATAAAATCATGTTTATAGCTGACTTAGGACTTCATTTGTGTGTGAAATGCCTTCTGATTTCTTCCAGTCTCAGATATGTTAAGGAAGAGGTGTGTGTGAGAGTGTGTGCATGTGTGTGCTGGTCTGTGCATCTGTGTATTGGCACATGCAGGTTCAGTCCTGAGGGCGTAATGCTACTTACAATTCTTGATGACACAACATACACATTTGCAAAAACAAAAACACAAACGCATACATGCATGAGGGTAGAAAAGAGATAAACAGGCAGTTTCCCACAATTGAATTGATACCCGGTTCCTGCCTGCAGCTCTTGAATTTGAATGAGTGGGTAGTGATATCAAATGTTTCAATATATTCCTATATACTATATAGTGTTAACTCTTAACTCTTAATGTAATATATAATCAATAATTAATCAGTAAAGTAGTAAAAAATATTAGAAAAATCGGCGAAAAAAATTATTTAGATTAATTTGACCTAAAAGCGTGATGCTGTTGCGGGTCTTAAAGGCTGGATGAGAAACGAGCGTTTGGTTTTTTTTTTTATGGTTTCCCCATAAAAAACATAATTGCTATAGAAATGACGGCTGATGTGTTCCACAGCATAAGAGGAAAAACATGATATGCATGTCATACCAGATGTACCCAATATGGAGCTATCTGTTTAGCAGGTTGTGATCATAGCTGGAGCTTGAGCTAGGCCTAGCCGCCTCCTTTTTGCCTCCTAACTCTCTTTGATGTGCTTTTAGTTCTGTATATTACACTTTTTTTTAGAATGATAGAGAGTGCTAGAGTCTCCATGGTATTTGCTATGTCATGTGCACAAGCTTCCACTTGGCGAAATATTCCTCCAATCCATTATCTAGCCAAAAAATAGGATGGCTAATGTTGTTTTTGCTTCACCATATAAAACACTGTTTAATGCTGATTCTGCTTAATTAACTTCATTTCAGCTATGACATTACAAAACACAACAATATGCCCAGTATTGTGTAGTTCCTCTTGTACTGCCTGGCCTTCATGACTCCATAAGACCTCTGGGAGTGTGCTGTGGTGTCTGGCACCACGACATCGGAGGGGATCTTTTGGATGCTGTGAGTGGCGGGTGGGCCTCCATAGATAGATTTGTTTGTCCAGCGCATCGCATTGGGTGCTCAGTTAGATTTGGATCTTAGTAATTTGGAAGCTGGGTCAGCAGTCTTGGGGTTTTTGCCTGCTGGGCTCCGTGTGCAATGGGTGTTCTGGTGCGTTTCATTATTAGCAGCATTAACGTTTTCAGTGATTTGTGCTACATTGAAATTGGTGGAGTCTTTTGGTGGCCATGGTCCTGTCACCAATTTACTGGTATTAGTGATAATCAATGTTAATGTGTTAATG
>JAAGKR010000184.1:159380-225926 GCA_011419295.1 Clarias macrocephalus | reverse complement strand
TGTGTGTGTGTGTGTGTGTGTGTGTGTGTGTGTGTACAAAAGTTGCACACCCATGCTCTCTGATAAAATCATGTTTATAGCTGACTTAGGACTTCATTTGTGTGTGAAATGCCTTCTGATTTCTTCCAGTCTCAGATATGTGTGTGTGAGAGTGTGTGCATGTGTGTGCTGGTCTGTGCATCTGTGTATTGGCACATGCAGGTTCAGTCCTGAGGGCGTAATGCTACTTACAATTCTTGATGACACAACATACACATTTGCAAAAACAAAAACACAAACGCATACATGCATGAGGGTAGAAAAGAGATAAACAGGCAGTTTCCCACAATTGAATTGATACCCGGTTCCTGCCTGCAGCTCTTGAATTTGAATGAGTGGGTAGTGATATCAAATGTTTCAATATATTCCTGTATACTGTATAGTGTTAACGCTTAACTCTTAATGTAATATATAATCAATAATTAATCAGTAAAGTAGTAAAAAATATTAGAAAAATCGGCGAAAAAAATTATTTAAAATTTAAAATTATCCTAACTCTCTTTGATGTGCTTTTAGTTCTGTATATTACACTTTTTTTTAGAATGATAGAGAGTGCTAGAGTCTCCATGGTATTTGCTATGTTATGTGCACAAGCTTCCACTTGGCGAAATATTCCTCCAATCCATTATCTAGCCAAAAAATAGGATGGTTAATGTTGTTTTTGCTTCACCATATAAAACACTGTTTAATGCTGATTCTGCTTAATTAACTTCATTTCAGCCATGACTTTACAAAACACAACAATATGCCCAGTATTGTGTAGTTCCTCTTGTACTGCCTGGCCTTCATGACTCCATAAGACCTCTGGGAGTGTGCTGTGGTGTCTGGCACCACGACATCGGAGGGGATCTTTTGGATGCTGTGAGTGGCGGGTGGGCCTCCATAGATAGATTTGTTTGTCCAGCGCATCGCATTGGGTGCTCAGTTGGATTTGGATCTTAGTAATTTGTAAGCTGGGTCAGCAGTCTTGGGGTTTTTGCCTGCTGGGCTCCGTGTGCAATGGGTGTTCTGGTGCGTTTCCTTATTAGCAGCATTAACGTTTTCAGTGATTTGTGCTACATTGAAATTGGTGGAGTCTTTTGGTGGCCATGGTCCTGTCACCAATTTACTGGTATTAGTGATAATCAATGTTAATGTGTTAATGGTATGTAGTGTTAATTTTATGGCTGATCTGTGTATGTCTGTGAGATTAAAGAGGGTGTTTCCTTTTACTGCTTTTTTTTTCTTTTCTTTTTTCACTTGTACATAATTCCTGCCACATAGATAAACCACACTGATAGCCAGGTTACAAATAACCAAGTTACAAGACTTGCATTCATGCAGCCAGCATCTAAAGCCAGGAGATTTTGTGCTTAATGCCTTGAATTATCATTCCAAAAATGGATCAAACATGACTTGGACATGATCTGTGATAAATGTGTGACTACGCAGATGTTCACGCATCTCTGTGTTTGAGTTAAGACTGGGCCATTACCCAACAGCCTAAATAGCTTACTATTTGCAAATGCCAACTATTGCTGATGTTAAACGCTGATAAACACAATAAGGATCCCACAAAGCAGCCTTTGTTAATCTTTAGATCAATGAACAACACCAAAGTTTGTATTATTTGTTTTGATTGTGTTAAATGATTAGCACTTTGGGTATGTTTAAGTGCATGCCCTATATGCCTATGCTGTATGTTCCCACTAGTGCTATGGCTAAATGTGTGGTGTAGAATGTAGATGCATTAATGATGCCCTGGTGATGACTTACACTACTGTATCACATGTGGAATGCACTTACAATACTATAGTTTTTTGCTGATCACTTTTAAATGTCCACTTCCATCTGTGGAAGCTCTCTATAAGAGAATTGATGGACTTCTCATTCCTGGCAACAATATGGAAATACTTTCTATTACCTTGGTTTGCATACACTACAAGTGATCAGATAGTACACGCTGATTGATGCAACCAAAATCTGGCTTTCATGTACGGTTGAATCTTTAGGCATGCCCTCAAGCAGCCCTGGAGAATAAAGAATAAAGATTCACTGCCTACAACAGGGGCGGCACGGTGGGGTAGTGGTTAGCACTGTCGCCTTGCACCTCCAGGGTCTGGGTTCGATCCCCGGCCAGGCTCAATTCCTGTCTCTGTGTGCATGGAGTTTGCATGTTCTCCCCGTGCTTGGTGGGTTTCCTCCGGTTACTCCCACATTCCAAAGACATGTAGGTTAGGTTAATTGGCATTCCCAAATAATACAGGATTAAGCGGTATAGATGATGAGTGAGTGAGTGCCTATAACAGATCATTGGCACCCTTCAGTCAACACATGGGATGGGCTCTAGACAACCATTTCAGCAAGGCTCACTGAGCATGGACCTTTTAGGCACATGACTCCAGCAGATATTGCAATATCCCAAGAAGTCTGTTCCCAATGGGACTAAGTCCTACCTACTCCCTCTTTGGTCCAGTTTGTGTCCAGTTTTAGATTTGAGAGGTTTCTATAGCTTTCCAGTTTCTAAGGACTTTCTCTCCCTTTTACAATGTTAAGGGTGACATTGGTGTATTTGTGGATATCGTTATTTTCATTTTCCCATTACCCGGAAAACAGACCATTTGGTGGTCTTATAATCCTTACACCAACAGTTTTTCTGCAATGGAGTCAAAGCATAGGTGCTACCTTTGTTTCAAAGTTGGACCAATCTGTCGATCTGTCTGTTACATTTAAATATACATACATAAAACTTTATGAGTTGTGTCTCCTTCTTATGGTCATTATTTAGATGTCTTCCTCCAGGAAGTCTGGGCTTGGCCTCCTAGGCATCAGCATGCACTTTCTGTAGAGTCAACTTTAGCCTTCTTTTGTAATGTATGACTGCAACTCTACTCTCTGAGTTAACTGTTCCTAAAAAGTTAAAGTTTTTTTTAAGGAAATATCAACATGTGCAGGCATGGACACATGGTACTAACTAGGTGTTGCTTACCACCCCTGGTGATTTCGGGTTAAAAGTCACATTTATAATGAACTCCAAATAATTTTACTGCTAACTTCTTGTGCTGCTATATGGTAGGAATAACAAAATGTCCATTTTTTTATTTTACAAAATCACCATGTTGGAGCCTGTGTGATTCTGTTCTCTGGTGATTGTGTGTATAACAGTGTGACTTACGGGGTGCTGTGTTTATCTTACTTTTCCCTCCACCCATTTGGATTCACTGAATGGTTCAATTAAGACATACCACTGATCCTAGGCTTACTCTAAGACACACACAAATCAAAACCTTGGAGTCTCATGTTCTTGCTCAGACCTGTCGACCGAAACTTACATGCAAAAGAGTGTGAGCATGTGTATGCGTGTGTGTGTGTGGGAGTTATAGAGAATTATGGAAGAGGCTCTCAGATCCATTTGGCACTGAGCACATACACCCGTCACACTCTCTGTCTTGACCTGAAATGATATACTTTTTCGTCACTGCTGTGTCTGTGTGTGTGTGCAGATGAGGGTGTTTTCAGGTTTCGGTTGATTTTATTGCATCAGTTCTCAGTATTAAGCATAAATGTGCTATGAAAACAAAGGATGCATTTTTACAGTGCATGTCTGCACACAGCCCAAAATACAGAAAAAGTTGCAACAAGCTGATTATTTTAGATTATTACATTTTTTCTATCTAAGTTTACAAATTTAGAATATGAAACCCACCAGGATAATGTACAGTATCTTTCTGATAAATGAAGTGTGAATGAATTGTCCTTTCCATTATACTGTGTGTTGTAGCACTACAGATTCTGTTCAGTGAAACTAAGGGGCCCAAATATTTTCCATCCTAACAAAGCCCCTGTGCAAAAAGCGAGATCCATGAAATCATGTTTGGGTTGGAGTAGAAGAACATGAGTGGGGTGCACAGAGCTTTGACCTTAACCCCACTAAATACCTAAATACTAAGAGTGAATTGGAATGCAGTCCCATGCCTTCTTGCCACTTGTTGCACAAATCCCCAAAGCCACATTCTAAATTCTAACATATAGAATATATTTCAAGCCTTTAATGTTTTAATTTAGATTATTATGGCTTACAGCTCACGAAAGTCAAAAATCCAATATCTCAAAACAGCAGAATCTTTCCTAAGATCAATCAAAAAATTATTTACAATAGAGGAATTCAGAAAAATGTTTATTTATGCACACAATACTTAGTCAGGGCTCTTTAGCCCGAATTACTGCATAAATGTGGCGTGGCATGAAGGCGATCATCTGTAAACTACAGGTACAAAGTAAGGTTAAAGGGTTGGGTTTTGAGCTTTGTATCTGGGCAGTTGAGGGTAAAGTCTAAGTTCTCAAAAAGTAAAGCATTTAAAAAACTTCCACACCTATGTTGTGTGAAGGTTTAAGATGCTAACTGGAAAAACATTTTCATACAGAAATCTATATTTCAATGAAAGCTAGTCTGCATTTAAAGGAAAATAATGTGAAATAGTTTTGTCTTGTTTTCACTTGGGCAGCTAAAAATAAACGGTATGTGAAATTTAAAAAGTTCATTGCCCATTTGACAAAACAAAGTTTGAGGCGAAAAATATATCTTTTTGAGAGTTTTTTCATGTATACATCAGGCATTAGCAATTAAGCAATAAAAATTTCTGCCCAGGAACATATGGGGCGTCTTCTTTGAGCAGCACTTTTTTCCTTGTTCCAATTTGCTGCCAGTATGATCCACTACAAAAACACAAAGTATAGTTTATTATAGTTACAGTTAAACATTGGATTGCGACCATAATTCGTTTCAAAAGCGTGCCTGTATATCAAAGCACTCATATATCAAAGTTAATATAATTAATAGTTTAAATATTTAGGGCCCAAACTGACAGGTTGTGCGGTGCAACCGGGTGGCGATGGCTTTTTCGAGGTCTTAACACACTCAAATAACACACAGGTTGTGCGGTGCGCCCAGGGTGATTGGGCCCGTCAATGTTGCTTGCAGTTATATTTAGGGCCCAAGCACTATAAGGTGCGCTTTCCTAAGGATTTTTTTTTCCAACCTTTTGGACTTTTCGGAGGTCTTAACATGCTCGAAAAAACATGAAACTTGGCAGACAGGTTGGAATCTGCTGCCATCAGGATGCCTGAGAGTCGTGTGGCCCGGGGCCCTCAGGGGCGCCCAAACAAGATTTTGCTGCATAGCTCATACACACTTTCACGTAGGCACACGAAACTTGGTACACATTTAGAGCTCATCGAGCCGAACAACTTTCGCACCCGATGGATTTTTATATACTCCTCCTAGGGAATTTATACGATCGCCACCAAACCGGGTGGATGTGATCTACAGACACTGAGGATGCAAAATTGCGGAGGGATTTCTGATATCTCAAACAGGTCAGTCGTGATAATGTCTTAAACCTACACCGAAAAATTATTAATAACTTTCTGTGTGGCTTTATATTGAGTGACATCATGTTCAGTGACATCTCAATGAGGAGAATAATCCTTAGGAAAACAAGAGGGTCCTGCGCACCTTAGTGTGTCGGTTATTTTTTCATTGCAAATGTTTACACTCACACACACACACACACACGCATACATCACACACATGCACAAATACATACATCCAACACACACACCTCTTTCACGATGCACACACACGAACAAACACACTCATCACACACATATTACAAATGTTAACAATCACACGCACACACACCTCTCACGACGCACACAGGAGGCCGGTTATTTTGGATCGTTCGCAAAAAAACACCAGATAGATTTTGATATACTCCTCCTAGGTAATTTATACGATCGCCACCAAACCGGGCCGATGTGATCACACACATCACTAATGTTAACACACAGACTCACACACCACACACAAACGCACTCAACAAACATTTAGGGCCCAAATTGACATCAGCCCTGTATAGTGTGTGACGTGTGCAGGTTGTGTGGTGCAAACGGGTGGCGATGGCTTTTTCGAGGTCTTGACACACTCAAATAACACACAGGTTGTGTGGTGCGCCCGGGGTAGCGATGGCGCAGGGTGCCTGGGCCCGTCATCGTTGCTTGCAACTATATTTATATATTTTAAATATATACCACTAAATTGCATATTCATATAACCACAAATATGACACAGCAACAGACTTAAATAAGCCTCGTTATTTCTTAAATGCTACATTTCATATTTTTTTCCTACATTTTTAAAAATAAATTTCCATCCCTGAATAAACTTATAATAAAAAGATATTTAAAAAAATCGTTCTGTGACACCACAAAATCACAATATTGAAGACTGTTGGAATGTTACTTTATTTATTACAGTGAATTGTACAGTATATAATTTAGATTAATCTTACAACCGATAATAAACATACATAAATACCAGAAATATAAACAAAACATCAGTCAATCTTAAAGCATTCAACTTTAAAAAGAAAAAAAAACTTGTAAGAGTATTAACATTCAAATAATTGCTTTTTATGGACCAGTTTTAAAAACAGATGAAACAAGAATATTTGCTCTGCAGGTCTATTGTTTACATAAGTATTGTTTTTTAATCTAACCGTAAGAGATGTGACGTTTTGTCAATAGGTAATACTTCCTCCCTTTGCTTGGATGGGCTCATTCAGTTGACTGGTAGCACTGTAGTGCAACATTGTAAATCTGAGGCTGTGAGGTCATTGTGGTTATTGATGCAGAGCATTTAAATAGCTATCTCACAGGAACTGAAATCTGACAAAACTCAAATGTACTGAATGTCCTGCTTATTCCTGTTAACCTGCCACTTATGACTTTAGAACATTGCCACTGTATTTGAGTCAGCTTTCAGGAAGCATTTAACAGGACCAGCATTAAGGTCTTGTCCAAACCTGACAAATCATGGTAAGTTTGTTTATCTATAGTCCTCTATGGTTATTGTTTTAACTTGTCAAGATCTGGCCATCGAGGGTCTGACCACTTGGACCATTGTTAAAGGCTCTATTTGTAATTTTCTGTTAAAAATAAATAGAATATAACATATTAATAATTTGGACATACTCTATATAACAAAAAAGTTAACCAGCTTATAATCTATGTGTATTTCTAAACTGACTGCACATCACAAATCAAATTATACACTTTATGATATTATTGACTTTTTAAGATGTAAACAGCTCAGTATCAGGCAGGTGGTCATAATGTTATGGCTGATCAGTATAAACTGCCAATGCTAAATGAACAATATAAATCAGTTTGATTCATTATTTCTAGGTCTATATATCGTATAACTATATAAATGTAATAATAAACAAGTAATCCACAACTATTTTAATAACAGTTTATATTATTCACAGTTGCAGCACAATTTTCAAATGAAAATGTTTAACATATAGCTCCTTAATCAACAACCATTAATTACTACAATTTGTTACATTCATTATCTGTAACAGATTTCTGTGACTGTACTCTACAAAAGCAACTTTAAAGAAAACAAATGTTAAACTTTGTGAAACTGACAACAGCTAATTTACAGTAAATTTAAATGTACCTTTAAAAATACATAAACAAGCAGCAATTAAAAGTATTGTTCTTTTAATTACCAACATGAAAGGCAAGAATAATGACATAGTTACCCGTTTCATAAAGATACAATTTTAAATACTCAAATAGAACAAAAATAGATGCTGGCCAATAATAGTGAATAATAATAGTAATACTACTGTTACAAATAATACTCTTACTACTCCTCCTCCTCCTCCTCCTCCTCCTACTACTACTACTACTACACTATTACCAATAACAACAAAAGCATTAACTTGATTAATGAAATTTGTCACCAGCAGCAAATGGAATGTGTGATAAATCCTTAGAAAGGATCTTTTATTATTATTTTTTTTTTTTTACACTGATCTAAGATCAGTTTACTCTGTCTATGTAGTCACCACTCTTTGTAAAACGACTATTAAAAATATTAGGTATATAATGATATAATTATAAGATTTTATATTTTATACTAATACTGAAGTGGTAATATGAGGTAATGTGTTCCTGAATTCTGTTCTGAACTCGTTGGCGCCCTCTCCTGATCAGACTACAAATGTAAACATTTCAGACTTTGAATATAAATATAAATATAAATATACCGTACATATAAATATAAATATCTGTACCCATCTGCTTATCATAAAGACACTTAAAAAATTTCAAATAGTTTATATTTGAGTGAGGCCACAGTTTACTGTTTTCTCACTAATTACCTGCAACCAGCTGACAAAGTCTACAATAATGTTAACTTGACTGACCTCTACTGGTCATTTAATGAATTTCACTTGAGAGGAAAAATACCATGTGCAAAAGAGGGTGATTTAAAAGCCATAATGACAAGGAGTGTAATTTTTTTAAGAATAAAAAATTAATAAATAATACCAGAAGGCTATATAATAATAATAATAATAATAATAATAATAATAATAATAATAATAATAATAATAATGTTGGCAGTTTGTTTTGGAGCTTGGGCAGCACTGCTAAAAGTCAAGTCCTGATATATTCAAAGTAAAAAAAATAATAAAATAAAAAAACACAGCTTAGTTTTTGTGCAGGTAATGAACACATTTTCTGATCCAGCAGTTTTCAAAAGATCAGAGGGTGCAGAATCAGAGGGTTAAGTAATTAGAACAATATTGTTTTTTAATGTTGACTGTAGACGTGCCCTTTTTTAAAAAATAAATGCTGCTTCACCTCACCCAAGCATCATATCGTTTTGAAGGAGCACTCTCTTTCACATGAACTCACCGGCCATTTCATTAGGTACACCTGTTCAACTGCTTGTTAATACAAATGTCTAAACAAACAATCACATGGCAGCAACTCAATGCATTTAGGCATGAAGACAGTCAAAAACGATCTCCTGAAGTTCAAACCAAGCAACAGAATGGGGAATAAATATAATATTAATAACTTTAAACGTGGCATAGTTGTTGGTGCTAGGCGAGCTGGTCTGAGTATTTCAGAAAAATGCTGATTTTCACACATGACCATCTCTGGATTTTACAGAGAATGGTCTGAAAAAGAGAAAATAACCAGTGAGCGGCAGTTGTCCGGACGGTCAGAGGAGGATGGAATGAGTGTTGAGTTAACTGCAATGATAATTCATATAACAACAACATCTTATTACAACCAAGATATGCCAAAGAGCATTTCTGACAGCACAAAACAACAAACCTTGTTGGGCTACTGCTGCAAAATACCTCACAAGGTGCCACTCCTGTCAGCTAAGCACAGGAAATAGGCTACACTAGAGTTTCCTGGTCTGAGGAGTCTTGTGCCTTAAGTTTCCTGGGATAGACTCCAGGCCCCCACAAACTGCCACAGCATTTCTGAGTATTATTATTGTCTATGTCGATCCATTTATGACAACACGAGAACACGCCATGACACAAAGCTAAATCCATCTCAAACTGGTTTCTTGAACATGACAATGAGTTCACTTTACTCAAATGGCCTCCAAAGTCACCAGAGCTCAATCCAATAGAGTACCTTTGGGAAGTGGTGGAACGGGAACTTCAGATCATGGATGTGCGGCCAACAAATCTGCAGCAACTCTCAGCAACAAAATCTCTAAGGAATGTTTCCAGCATCTTGGTGCATTTATGCCTTGAGGAATTAAGGCAGTTCTGAAGGCAAAAGAGGTCCAACCCAGAACTAGCAAGGTGTACCTAATGAAGTGGCCAGTGAGTGTATATACTGTAAATACCTAGGATACGTCTATTGTAAAAACTGTACATCCTAAATTTGTTTGTAGGCGTTTTGGGACAAATCTTCGAATGCAACATTCTTACCTTCTAAAGGTCAAGTCACACAGTCAACATCCAACCATCAAGTAAAAAAAAAAAAAAAAGAAAGAAAAATGACAGATGTGACAGAGAAAAAAGTAGAAAATATAGGAAAGACTATTTAAAAGCGGAGTTGAGGATGTGCAAAACAAATTTAGTCCTGAGTCCTGGCTTTTTCATCCAATGGAGATCATTATCAATACACATTATTAATGCTTTTGTTACTCGTAAAACTATTTATTTTCATATAATCCAAAGCAGTGGGCTCTAATTTGAAACTGAGGACGTCCAGCTGAAATCTATCACACTGAGCAGCTCTGTCATAGTGTCACAGGAATGACACTAAAAGACAGTTTACATAAACTTAAAACTCACAAAAAAACTGAAACGGGTTCAATGTAGTTTAGTAGTTTAGCTCTTTGTCCGGGTCGTGTTTTCATCTGGAATGTGAGCCAGTGGATCTGGCCGAATCAGGAACCTGCCGGGACACAAGGCAGCACTTCACATTTATTACATCAAAATTATAAGACAAATGAATAAAATCTTTTGTCAAACAGGTAATTAGATCTAGATTTAAGTCTTAGTTAAAACGGCTTCCAGTAGCTTCATATTCCATCCCAACTGTGCAATGTGAATGTTTTTGGTACCTACACAACATCATGCAGCTGGAGAGGAGTGTCAGGCCCGGGGTTAACCAGCACGTAGGAGAGAGAATTCTGCTGGTCATTCAGCTCACCTGCAACAGCAATCGGACATCACATCTGTAACTTAAACTATGTTTAATGACGCCGGTTACCTAATCCTGCCTGACACTAAACGCGGCTGCTATACACACTTCTCTGGGATCTTGTAGACTTTTTATGACATTTCCAAAATGGGATCTCTCCTTGCCCTCACGGTTCTTCATTATGTGCCTATATAAGATGCCGAACTGAAACTGAAAAGTCTCTGAAAACCGTCTTTCTGTTCATGATTAGTTTGACATACTGGGTGCTGGATAACAATCTGGGCTGTACACCTCAGGCCTACAATGACATGTCCCTTTCCAAGTAGTGTCTACACTTGAGCTTTAGTTAGTGGCATGATGCTCCAGGAATTCTGTGCTGCGGCTACCCGCATGTCATTATGCCCTTTCTCCAGACTTTTCTCCTTCAGTCTGTCTGAAATCCTACATCAGGGAGAAATGATGAATGCAAGTAACATCTTACTTAGTGTATTCAATGTTTAGCTATCGTTCTATTCTTATGCGATTGAAGTGAACTTGTTTATAGTGCACTTGAGATGAATATTGATTGACGCACATAGACATTCGAGAGGCCCTGGTGCTGTGTAAGCATTATAGATTTGGTAGAGGAAGTTCTGGGCGTGTTAGGCAGTGATTGTTAGCCCATGTTAAAGCGCTTAAAGGGTTGATAACTGGACAAGGACGTCACTAATCCTTTAATTGCAATGCTGTGTCATGTCGCTCTGAGACTCTGGTGAAAGCTTGAGACACACACACGCACCACAAGGTTTGAAGTTTTACCTTGTAAGTAACCTAAATTGACTCTGTTCATGACATCACTGGCTGTCAGATTTGTGGCATCTTCTGCAGAAAGAAACAAACGACGGTGACAAAGAGAGATCGGGGAAAATGAGAACAGGTTAGTGAAGGACAAGGAAACGTGAAAGGATGAATCTTGTGTGGACAAATATATCTTTTATAAAAAATGTATATTCATTGTTAATAAAACCAAATTAATTACTGGTAGAGGGCATTTTCAATAGGTATTTACTGAATCCAGTGTGTAGGCCTAAATGCTGCATTCGATTCCTGACAAGCTCCGTTAACTCTGCCCTCTCTGAGAGCCGTGACACGCCATGATTGGGCTGAGTAGAAGAAAAAGCAGAGTCGCTCCTCTTCATGGCCCGTCTACTCAGACGTCTTGTCCAGTGCATGCTCTTCCTCCTCAAAATCGAGTACTCTGATTGGTCACTCCCTGAAGAATTATGAATCTGTACTTTTGGCTCCTCCCCCTTATCCCTGGAGTCTGCCCATCCTTCTGTGCTAGCTGAAAACTGAGACTTGAAAGAAGGGGAAGAAAAAAAAACAATCAACCAACAGAAGGTTATTTTACCAATAGCCCAGTCAGTAGAGGGCAGTGTTGCTGAAGTGCTAGTTGTTTTGTTCACTTCCTGTACTCATTCAGATTATCACTTTAGTCAATGACCATATAAGCACACGTCTACGTAAAGTCTTGCCTTTGTTTATCCTTTTCTCACAAGGAGGTGGTCACTTGGAGTAAAACGCTATCAGTCCTCTTCTGCATACACGAGCATACGTATAAGTACAGTTTCCTAGGTTCAGTGCTATTGAAGGGTTTTTCCCGCATACCATCCATCCCATCCAGAGAACATGTCCAATTTCACTCCCTTGACTCTTGGCCAGTGGTTGGCTATGACACTGTTAGGTTTCGAACAAGTGATCTCTGTTTATTTTGTGTAAGTTTAAAACCTTCTTGCTCAGTTTGCCTTGTCTGTCTTATGACCATTTGCTAACTCTGTATGTGTACGGCATTGCACATTTTGCCAGATATCCTGGCAGAGCATGAACTTAAACCTTAAACTCATATGAGCTGAAAGTCTCGTCTTTTCTGAAAATACCTCACCAGTAAAACAAAAATAATAAAGAACATTGTGTAAGACATTTCAATTGGTTTTGTGGCAATATTAAGTAGTATTTAATAAATCTCTGCAAAGGGATTATCAAATTTGTCTGTGTGTGTGTGTGTGTATATGAGTGTGCGTCTCACCTTAGATGACAGGAACATGTGGGATTCGGTGCGATAAATTCCAAAAGGGATCTCAGAACTTGTGGAGCAAAGCTTCTGGAATAGTCTTCCATATGTGCGAATCCACAGGTCACACTCGCGCACACGCATCTGAATTGACATACAGAAACAGACACACTTTTTTACACATTCATTTAATTACACGTTTTTGATTTACACCGATCAGCCATAACATTATGACCACTGTGAGGTAAACTGAAAAACACTAATCCCAAATTATATATCAGTAAAAGGGTGATAAGATCACTAGACACCACAGCACACCCCCAGAGGCCCTGTGGAACCCTGCCAGACAAGACCTCAAATGGCACAAGGGGAACCCACACCCAGGGTGGTTTTAATGTTAATGTTTATGTAATATTATGGCTGATCGATTGATCTTATTATCAAACTTTATTATTTTTTTGGATTTATTATCTTTTTTTTTTTGAGTCCATACAGATCATCTTCACACTCACACTTCTACAGAAACACAGAGATATTGCTGACTCACAGCACACAGGTATCCTGATCCAGGGGTTGTGTCGAGCCCCAACAGCAGGCGTGTAATTGAGATCATGTAGTCCTTCACGAAACACTAACAAACGAATGGAAAAAAACATGTACCTGACAGCATTTAACTAATCTAATCTAATCCATGGATGAACAATAAACATAATATTGCCTGCATACAGTATAATGTGCAATAGCAGACATTGACATGGCAGAACTATAATTTTACATTCGATAGCCAACAATTAAACTGTTATTAAGAACTAAAACTAAAGAAGTTTTAGATTTAGATTGTATTACCAAAAGTGTTTTTGCTGCTCATTAAAATAACTAATTTGTACCTTCCAATGCATGTGTTTTAATACTGAATCACAGTTAATATGTTTGTCAGTTTTACTAAACAATCGTTTAGATGCTTTTTTGACTCCACTTATACACAATCCATGACATCCACTAGTGGTGCCCTCGTCCAGCAGAGGACGCTGTCTAACTCAATGTAAAAGTGTTCGACAAATCAGTACACCTTATACAGGTAGTCCCCGACTTACGCATATTCGAGTTATGAATTTCCGCAGATACAAACGGACAGTAGTTCTACTCCCGGTTCAATCACGAAATAGCTCTTGTGTCTTGTACCAAAGATAGACCAATATTTATAATTATATACAACATTTTCAGCGTGTAAGTGAATGGATAAAATGCCTAAAGTCTGGTATATTGTAGGTGTGTACGTGTGGGGGTTTGGGGGAAATGAGTCGGCCTCACCGGTTACAATGAATCAGGTGCGATTATGATTACGAGGCGCGAGGACAGATTTAGTCAAGTGGATTGACAGGCTTTACACTGTATATCCGTGTCAAAGGCATACAAGACTCTCTTTGAAAAGGGACTTGTTCGTAAGTTGGAGACTACATGTATATATAAGTAGATTTCACAGTGTGTATTTTTTGTCCTCTCACACAAACACATAAGCAGTCTGTATTGATTAAAACTCCCACCTGGTAGAGAAGTGTATCCAGCATGCTGATGCTGAAAACTCGGCCAGCAGCAAATGGCAGGCGGAACATGAAGGCCAGATTAGAACCTTTATCACGCTCCTTCTGAAGAAATGACTCACAAGCAAAAAAAAAAAAAAAGGAGATACAAACAAAAAACACACACACACACACACACACACACACACACACACACACACACACACACACACAGGAAAAATACATTCATTGTAGTTTATTCAAAAAGGTTCATAACTAAATATTTAAACAGAGGTGTTTCTCTTCATCTTTGCCTTGTTTTCAGACCTATAACCTTTGCTCACCTTCTCCAGTCTGGATAAAGCCAACGAGTAGCTGTCCTTTGCTCTGAATTGCATGAAGCGCATATTGGATGGGTGAGTCAGCTCTGTAATGATACTGAGACAGGGGAACAACCTAGAAAGAGTTTTATTTGTTTATTATTATTATTATTATTATTATTATTATTATTAATTATTATTATAATTATTTATTATTAATATTGTTGTTGCATAAATAGGTTTCCAGTGTGCATCCACCTGAACATGGTCTGAACGTTGACAATAGTTTTAGCGTCAGCCATGTAATCCTCCTCAGCACTCATTGTGCTCTCTTTATCCACCACCACCAGGTTATCAGCATACAGCACCCCACACTGTAAAAGGCTGTCCAAGCTGTCAATCAGATACGTAACCAAACAGACTTTAATCCTGCATCCATGCAGAGGTCCACATAAAGAATCAATAAACTGTAACAAATACCCACACACCCTGTAACATATATGGCTTACCCCAGACTCCCTGTGGAGCCAAACCTAGAGGGTGACAGTGACACAGGGGTACCCCAAACCCCCATATATTATAAGGCTTTAATATATATATATATATATATATATACAGTTAAAATAACCCGAAATTTCAGTATCTCAGAAAATTAGAATATTACTTTTGGCCATTAAAAATTTATTTTGAAGCAGAAATGTTGGATTTTCTGAAAAGTATGAACATATATATAGCATTCAATACTTGGTAGGGCTCCCTTTGCATGAATCACTGTAGCAAAGCAGCGTGGCATGGAGGCGATCAGTCTGTGTCAGTGCTGAGATGTTATTGAAGCCCAGGTAAAACTCCAGGTAGACGGCTGTGCTGATTCTGGACCTGATAAAACACATTGGACCAATACCAGCAGATGACATGGCTCCACAATGCACCACTGACGGTGCAAAGTTTACACTGGACCTCAAGCAACTTGGATTCTTTGCCGATCCTCTATTCCTCCAGTCTCTGGGACCTTGATTGCCAAATGAAATACCTCTGACGCTGTCTCTGGTTCACGAGTGGCTTGCCACAAGGTATGTGACAGTCGTGGCCCATGTCCTGGATATGTCTATGCGTGGTGGCTTTTGAAGCACCGACTGCAGCCGCAGTCCACTCTTTGTGAATCTTCCCCAAATTCTTGAATGGGGTTCGTTTCATAAACCTCTCAAGGCTGCAGTTATCCCTGATGCTTGAGCACCTTTTTCTACCACATTTTTTTCCTTTTAATTTTCTGAGATACTGAATGTTGGGTTTCCATTAGCTGTAAGCCATAATCATGACAATTTTAAGAAATAAACACTTGAAATATATCAGTCTGTGTGTAATGAATCTACTGTATATAATATCTGGGTTTCACATTTTGAATTGAATTACTGAAATAAATCAAAATTTCAATGATATTTAAATATATTGAGATGCACCTTTATAGAGCATATACAAAGTCAGCCAAAAAAAAAAAAACTATAAACACGTCGGTACAAGAGAAATAATATGATGTATATTCACTCACTCATCATCTATACCGCTTTATCCTGCATTCAGGGTCGCGAGGGGGCCTGGAGCCTATCCCAGGAGGCTTAGGGCAAGAGGCGGGGTACACCCTGGACAGGGTGTCAATCCATCTCAGGGCACACACACATACACACACTCACTCATTCACACACTACGGGCAATTTGGGAATGTCAGTTAGCCTAATCTGCAGGTCTTTGGACTATGGGAGGAAACCGGAGTACCCGGAGGAAACCCACCAAGCACGGGGAGAACATGCAAACTCCATGCACACTGAGACGGCAATCGAGTCTGGCCAGGAATCAAACCCGGTCCCTGGAGGTGTAAGGCAACAGCGCTATCCACTATACCACCATGCCGCCATGATGTATATTATATTAATATAATATTATCATATTATGAATACAGTATATAACATATAGCAACAAATTTAGTATGAAAATATTTATTGAAAGTCCATGAAAAGTTTTTACTTTTCCTTAAGAAATGAAATTTAAAATTTTTTTTTTTGGCTGCCTCTGTTTGTATATATTTGTAGCTTCAGTTGGCCGATATGGATAAAGCTATACATTTTACAAACATTTAAGCAACAGACATACATACTTGTCAATGCTTCCAACCATGTAGTAGACCATTGGGAAACAGGAAATGGCTTCTAGGAAATGCTCGTCAGGCCTACAGAGAACAGGAAAGCAAACTTTCAAATAAGCAAATTACCCACAAATTTAAGCATAAAACATGCCACCTATTATGTTGACCCAAGGGATAAAGCATCAAGATTTTTTTTTTCATAATTAGCTGTCACTACAGCAGTGCTATGACACATGCAGTTAGCACAGTGTGTGTGTGTGTGTGTGAGAGAGAGAGAGAGAGAGAGATAGTGGTAGAGAACATGCATATTTTCTGATTGGCTGATACAGTACGAATGTGTGTCTTTTTAGCTGCTGGGAGTTGAATTGACTAACTTGTGTTGTAACTGAACTTTCTTTCAATGTGTCATCCAGTTTACTGTGAGAGTCGTTGTTGGTGATGATGAACAAACTCAGGTCTCAAAAAGATTTAAACTGAAAAAAGAAAAGATCAAAAACCTATTAAAAATACATGAATAGAACACAATGAATACAAAACACATGAATACAAAATAAGACAAATAAACATAATTGTGTGTGAGACGTTCATAAGGTAGTTATATAAATAAAAAAAGGTTTTGTCTCTACATTGGTCAGAACCCTTTCAATGATATCTGTATGTTTCATGCACTAAAGGAAATGAAAGCAGTCTCCGAATATTTTCTCTATATGTCTGTCTGTATGTCTGTCCAACCAGATTTTGTCACAGCATCACGCAAAACTGGCAGGACAGTATTTAATTCAACTTTGGCAGTATTTGCCTTAAATTAAACCTGCATTATAAAATCAAAATATTTGAAAGGACTGATGTTATGAGCAGTTCTGTGGACGCGTCTTAAATGGACTGCTAGACAGAATTTCATCAAACTTTTCCGGTACTTAGATATTTGCCTCAAGTTTAACCTGCACCATATGTGAAATAAAAACAGCGTTATGTGCCAGTTTTTAGGAATCTACTTAAAAAAAAGTTTCTGATAAGCTACTTGCTCAAGGTAAACAAACACCTACACCAATACATATTAATTAGACTATTAACTGAATATTTTCACTGGGATTAAGTTAATATTTTCCATGTTGAAGTATGAGTGAATTTTAACACACTGGTTTTAAGACAAGATTTTTATCCAATCTACTTTTTTGATTTCTCATCTGTGATTCGCTCTCCGAATACCGAACAGGGAGTGTATTTGGCTGATGACGAAAGAAGTACAACTTAGCATAAACATGGCTTAGAATAATCAACCATATAAAATTATATTTCTTTGTAGAGAGAGTTCTGCCATACAGAAAGACAGGCAAGTACATACGTTCAACCAGAAACAAGATATTGTTTATACACTCATTACATTAAAGCTGATCAAATTATTTCTAGCTTTAACCTTTTAACTATTTTTTAAAAACTCTTTTCCTGTCAACGACACATACTTATGCTAGTATGGTATATAGGTAGGATATGTACTGTATACATTTACTATGGTCATATTGAGTTATTGTTGGATCTATACAGTCAACCACCTAAACTCCGTTATACAGTAAGTACTATGTGAGGACTTTATACATACATACTTTGTATTTTCATATTTATGCAAGCCATTTCTACTGTTTTGCCTTAGTGTGTTTGCACCTGCTTTGTTTTATACAAAGATCAGCCCAGGTCACGGATTTTGCTCATAACCTGACCCCACTTTGCCTGTTCTCTTGCTTATGATATTGTGTACCTGAGTCTGATTTTATTGCCTTGGGTAATATTAAAGACACTCCAGTTATGTTCAATATCTAGTATCTAACAAGTGTACTTCATTTCATTTATAATGAAATGGACCCAAAAAGACCTTCAGTCATAGTAATTCACATTGCTGGGGTAAACTGCTATGTACCCATGACCAATTTAGTATGATAGAAATGTTGGGAAATTTCATGAAGGGAAAAGTTTAAAGTGCTCTTAATAATGAGGGAAATAGAAAAGTTGGTCCCTACTGAACAAGCCAGAGGCGGCAGTGGCAAAGGTGCATAAGGAGAAACCAGACTTAAAAGCAAACCCTTTCTTATTTGTGTGATAACGTTCACCATAACGTTCAGGTTATCAACTCTACACTGATAGAGACAGTAATGATAATAAGATTTTAAAATGTATAAGAGAGCCTATGCCATGTGAAGTCATTTACTTTTTCTCATTTTTCTAATTTCTCAAGTTGATCTTGCTTGCACTCTCTCTCTCTCAATGCATATTTCAAGGTAAACTGTGCTTTAAATATATTGCAAATCTCTGCTCGTATGTGCATTTAGGGCACTTTGATGATGATGCATTTGAAAGAGGGAGAGTTAAAAGAGGCTTCTTCCCACACACACACACACACACACACCACACACACACACACACACACACACACACACAATCATGCAGACAAGAAAAGGATAAACATATTCTGAGTCATTCACAATATCAATAGATTTTTCTCTTGGGAGTTTAAGAGCAGTGAGGAAGATTTTGAAGAGAGTGTGTGAGGGGGAGACTTTTTTTTCTTTAAATCTGAATGGGGGCTAAATGTCCTGAAAAGAATAGCAATATCTAGAATTGGATATGTTTAACGCCGTCAGGACGTTTGTCTGGTTCACATATGGAATGGAATGTTGGAAGAATGTTTTAAAATGCTTGTTTTTGGTTACTAAAGTGAAGGATTGAGTTCGGTTTAGGTAGCATTTACTGTATTTCAATTATTACATTTTATGGCCAAAAATTTGTGGACTCAGACACCCAATTGTGGGACTTTCACATACACAAATATATAAAATGTCTTTATATGCTGTAACATTAGAATTTCCCTTCACTGGAACTCAAATGCACAAGGGGCTTCCAGCATGACAATGCCCCAGTGCACAAGGTGAGTGCCAAGGATACATAGTTTGCAGAGGTTTGCAAAGGATAACTCAAATGCTATGACCTCAACCAAACGGCACACCTTTGGAATGCTGCCTATACTCCAGGCCTCCTCAGCCAACATCACGGCCAGATCTCAAAAAGTTTCTGGCTAAATGAGTACAATCCCAAAAGATACACTCCAAAATCTAGTGGAAAACCTTCCTAAAAAAGTGAGGGTTATTATAACCCAAAAGCAGACTAAAAATGGAATGGGATGCTCAACAAGAACATATGGGTATGATGATGAGGTGTCTGCAAAAATGTATCCATATAATGTATATATGTGTGCACCTGTTAAATTCCCCTGTGTATTTATGTACGGTATGTCGTGCATTTGAGTGACTGTAGGTGTGTGTATGAGTGGGTACACACAGGTTGTCAAGCAGTAGAACGATTGGGTTAAGTTCTCTTCTGTGTCTGTAATAGGCTCTCAGAGGGACAATAAAGTTGTACAGGCCATTTCCAGCGGTCTCAGCTGACACAATGATGAGCTTGTTTTTGAAGCCATATGCTTTCGCTTCCTCAAAGCTAACATGTTCACATGCCTGGAATAGGAAAAATATCTAAATAAATGCATCAAGACAAAACATTTCTAACACAAGTATACAGTGCCTAGCAAAAGTATTCATACTTCTTGAACTTTTTCATCTTTTGTTTCCATACACATTTCTGATATTTATTTGTAAAAAAAAAAAAAAAACATTTAGCATTTTCATTACATTTCACAATTAAAGTGCCACTTTGTGTTGCTCTATGATATATAATCCCACTAAAATACTTTGACGTTTGTGGTTGTAACGGGATGTGGAAAAGGGGTATGAATACTTTTGCAAGGTATTGTAATTAAGTAAGGAATAAAACTCCTTATGACATACTATTTTAAGGGAGATTTTTTTTCCAACATTATGTTTTTTCCAAAATATGTTTTGATTAAAGCGAACATATTCGTGGGGGCAACCTTAGGGGGTGTGTATTACAGTATATCGCAAAAACGTTAATGTATAATGAAGGTCGTACCAGTTGCCCAATCTCCCCTCGTAGCCCAATCCCTCCTCCCCCAAGAATCAGGTTCTATTACTTTTCAAAGCAATCAGACCAAAGGTTTTCCCGAAATTCCAGTTTATCTAATTCAGGGTAGAGAACAGTATCGCCTTTAATTTTGCAAGTATTCCCTTGAAATTTATTATAAGTTTTAGCCAGGTCTCCTGAGCAATATGGAAAATGTTGACTTTTGTAGTACATACAACATTTTCAAATGATCAGCATTGGTTTAGCACTTGTGCCAAAACTTTTTCTCCCACAACCCTAGCTTGCTCATTTTTCGTGCAATTGGAGACCAATACTAGGGCTGCCACTGACAATTATTATAATAATCCCTCATCTAATGGTTATTGAGACAATTGATCAATTAATCAGATCAATTCCATCACAAATATACAAAAGCTCTTATTCAGTTTTCCCACAAATGTAGCAGCTGTTTTGCTTGAGTTAAGAGTGAAACGTTCTGACACTCAGGAGATTTCTGCTTGTGAAGGTTAAGCCATTCCCAACCATCCCCTGAAATTGAATGTTTTATTACATTGTAGGGAACTTTTAGAGAAATGCTTCATCTACAAGGTGGGTGAAAATTAATTAGGCAATATTTAAATGCTATAGAACTTGCAGTCTCTAGCTATAAGCACCGCCCCATAGTGCCCCAGCCCATTTTGCTCTGAATGTACATGCAGGGTTCGACCAGCATATTCCAAGACGTTGGCTGGGATGATGTGAACCTCATGAAAGTCTCCAAGAAGTCCAGATCTCACTCTATGCAATTTTTTTTTCTGAGGGGCTATGGAAAGGAGGAGGTGTACAAGACAAAGCCTAATGCACTGGTGGACTTGGAGAGACGGACTCTCAGCAATATCCTAAACGACTTCCGGATTTTTCCTATGTAATAAAGTGCATGTGCAATTTCTTCCAGTAAATTTGTATTGGACTTTGTTACCAATTTTTAATGCCTAGCTACTTTTCACTAGTTAATTTAAAACATGCTTATGAGTGTGCAATTAAATTCCTAATTTAATAATACTAGGTATTACTAGGTTACTAATATAGAACCACTCAAACATTTGTGTATATACCTGCATTTAAAACAAGATATTAAAAACAAACAACAACAACAAAAAAAATCACAAATACCCTTTAAGGCATATAAATAAATAAGACACTTGGTTATGGTCGGCACTAAATGTTAAATTAAGCAAGAGTACTGGACTTAAATGCTTCAATGTCCAGGAAGGGGTTAGGTGAACATGGGTTAGGTTGTTGTAGAAATGAAAACCGATAGCAGTGGCTAACCTGGTCAAGACGCAAGCAGCAGAATGGAGCTTTATTGGGCAGGAGGTGGCACAGCGTTGGTGAGCTTCCTATGTAGGGTGAGTTAGGAGGATAACCCTTCACACAGCTGCAGGCAGGCAGGCAGGCATTTGAAACAAGTACATTACAAGCATTAAAAACATGTACATTCAAAATGGCAATGTTGCAGGGATAGGTTCAGTATCAAAAATTAATAAATTAATATTTGATTGGTAGGGTTTGTTAGTTGAATGTAATTGAGACTATTAAGGGAGTTCATGAAGTAGGCTAGCAAGGTGACTAATTCATACATTCAGCAAACATTCATTTTGTGTTTCCATTTAAACAGAACCCAAGCAAGTGATCTTATGGCCCTAAAAATGGTCATAACGTTCATGCATTCATCTCATAAACAAACTTCAATCTTTGCAGGGTTTTGGGAGGCCCAAGAATGTTAAGTGCAGGTGCACGCTTAAATGTACGGGCCTGATGGGACCCAAGTGCAGTGCAGGCTTCTCTTTATTAAACATTCATAACTGAGTAAACATGCAACTTTGACATAGGAACAAATATGTGAAATGGAAGACAGCACCATGTAAGCATTAGCATAGCAGTGCACAGCACATTTAAA
This sequence comes from Clarias macrocephalus, assembly GCA_011419295.1. Classification (NCBI taxonomy): domain Eukaryota; kingdom Metazoa; phylum Chordata; class Actinopteri; order Siluriformes; family Clariidae; genus Clarias; species Clarias macrocephalus. The sequence continues at coordinate 203,419 of JAAGKR010000184.1, read as the reverse complement.
AGGTGGTCCTGGAACATGGGATTCCAGTGGGGACAATGTCCTTCACGGGGCAAGAGGGGTTGGGGTGAGAAGGGGACAGAGTGGTAGGCCAGGGTGGGGTAGACTGTAACCTGCTTTTGGTCCTTTAGCTAGTAGGCCGAGAAGGCTGCTCTGTGAACTGTTCGCCTCTGGGGGGTTGTGGCTGGAACCTGGCTAGGCAAGACGGTATGGGCTTAGAGCAAGACAGGGGGTTGATACTCTCAGTAAACAAGGCAGGAAGTGCTGCTCTGTTGTCCTTCCATCAACACCAGGCTACTCTGCCCATGCCCCATGACCAATATGTTGGCTAAAGTGTTTTATTACCCCCACAAGTTTCCTCTGGCTGGTATGTCCCTGCGTGATAAAACTTTCTGCTTAAAGTCTCACTGGCCTGCCGGTGGAATCAATCCGGGATGAATTGGAACTTGTCATATGGGGATGGAATGTCCATGAGCCCTGTTTATTGGGGAAAGCAAACTGCTCTGCCTGTGCCATAAGATTCTCAGCACTACACGTTCTCTTTTCATCTGCTGCATTCTCAATGGAACTGTGTATTCTGTTAGGGATGAGTGAATAAAAGCAGAACTGAGACACTGGAACAGAACTATGAACTGGACCTTAGCGTTCGATTAGCATAGCAGTAGCACAAGCATAACGGGTGGGGTCACAACAATGTGAATAAACAGCACACAGACAGTTAACAAAACATACATCCACAGCAAAAAAAAAACTAAACACAGAACTTATCAAGCAAAAAACTCAAAACAGATAATGCAATATAGCTGCAGGACAGCACAGGGCTTTCCTGATAACCATTCCATAGCGCACACGTATACATTCACACCGTTAATCACATGTAGGTACAATTTAGTATAGCCAGTCCAGCGCCTAGCATTTATATGGGGTAAGAGGAAAACCCGAGAACCTGGATTAAACCCATACTGGGTAAAGCTCCAAACAAAAAAAGAGACACACTCAGAGACAGAGGGAACATCCTCATCCGAGTGTGCAGTTTCATCTTCTGATTGGTCACTGAGGAGGTCACATGGTAGTAAAGAGGCAGAGTCTGCAATCTCCAGAACAGGAGCAATGCTGGTTCGGCGACATTCTGGTCCATTCTCTGAGGGTGGCGCCAATTTGGTATTGTTAGTTGGACTGGTGTTCTGAAAGTCCATTGCAACAGTTCCTAGATGATAAAAAATAAAAATAAAAAATCCTTGTGATTTTGTACCTCTACCTGAAATGAAAATATATATAAGCTAAAAAATATTATTTAATAAAATGTATTATCATATTTTAATAATTAAAATAGTTTATTATAATATGTAAAAAAAATTATAATATCATAGTATAATATTTATTATTATAATAAAATTATTAATTCTCTGCATCCTCTTCACTCACACCAACTAACTTCATGTCCTCTCGCACTACATCCATAAATCTCCTCTTTGGTCTTCTTCTAGACCTCATGTCTGGCAGTTCCAACCTTAGCAACCTTCAACCCATATACAGTATACACAATCTCGCCTCCAAATGTCCAAACCACCTCAATCTGGCTCTCTGACTTTATCTCCAAAACATCTAACATGGGTTGTCCCTCTAATGGCCTTAGTCTTAATCCTACCCATCCTTGTCACTCCCAAAGAGAACCTCCCAAAGAGATCTTTATCTCTGATACCTCCAACTCTGCCTCCTGTCCTTTCCTCAGTGTCACTGTCTCTAAGCCGTAGAGCATCGCTGATCTCACCACTGTCTTGTACTCCTTTCCTTTCATTCTCGCTGATACTCTTTTAAAACACAACACACCAACTCTCCATCCGATCCAACCTGCCTGCACACGCCTCTTTTCACCTCCTTTCCCACTCTTCATTGCTCTGGACTGTTCGACATGTATTCTATCTTGCTGCAGCTAACCTTCATTCCTGTGCTTTCCAGAGCATACCTCCACCTCTCATACATGTCCCTGCACCACTCTAACATACTTCTAACATACTTCTCTGACATTCCAGACTTACCCATACAATACCACAGGTCCTCTCTCGGGCACCCTGTCGTACTTTTTTCCTCTGTATTTTCCAGAGGCTCTGCACATCTCCCTTGTTCTTAAAAATTGGAAACAATACACTTCTCCTCCAATCCTCTTACTCTCCAAGATCTTGTTAAACAGACTAGTCAGTAACTCTACATTCCCCTTTCCTAAGCACTTCCACACCTTCACAGGTGCACTGTAAACCCTAATGCTCACTGTAATTAACCATATTGAGTACTGTTAAGTTAAACAATTACAGTTAGTTCAAATTAAATGACCTTGATGAGTATTTAAAAGTTCTTAAAAGTTCCACCAACGTAAAATCTTTCAGCCAAGCGATTTTGTGTCTGACATCATCAATGCACATGTAAACTGCCCACATTTAATTGTTTTGATCAAGATGGTGGATTGGTCTGTCTTCACATGATGCTGTAAATATAATTTGTAAATATAAATCTGATTTGTAACAGAGCACTGGTGGCTCACTGGTAGGTGTTTCGGCGGCCATGCGAAAGGACCGGGTTCGACTCCCAGCCACTGGATGAAGTGCCTGTTCCAAGCCCAGATAAAAATGGGAGGGTTGTGCTCAGAACGGCATCTGGCGTAAAAACATGTGGCAAACCGCTGCGGAGAGCCATTTCCAGGAGCAGGTGAAAGACCAACAACAATTTATTTAATTTGCAACTACTAAAAATAATTCTAGTACGAGTTGGGCTACTCAGTAATGCAAGGAAATAACGATTCAAATGAATGAGTACAACAAACTCCAAAACTGATAGTTCTGTTTACTTAAAATTGGAAACATCATTACTTAAAAAATTTGATGTAACTGATTACCTCAAATTTTTTGAGGTTTGCCAACTTATTCGGGTTTACAGTGTATGTCTTCAGCACCAACTGCCTTTCCAGTCTTTAATTTTTTTAACGCCATCCTCATCTCACTCTTACTGATTTTCGCTGCTTCCTGATCCACAACAGTTACCTCTTCTATTCCTCGTACTGTTTCATTTTTCTCATTCATCAACTCAAAGTACTCCTTCCATCCATCACCCTCCTTGCACCTGTCAGTACATTTCCGTCCCTATCTTTAATCACTCTAACCAACTGCACATCTTTCCCATCTCTCAGCCTCGCCAACCTGTACAGATCCACCTCTCCCTCCTTACTGTCCAACATAGCCACTAGAGTCCACTCTTTGTTTGGCCTTTGCACCACTACCTTCACCTTACGCTGCATCTCCCTGTACTTCTGTCTACTTTCTTTAGTCCTCTCAGTGTCCCACTTCTTCTTAGATCTTCCTCTTCCTCTGTATACACTCCTTCCTCGTTCCACCACCAAGTCTTCTTGTTCACTTTCCTCTTTCCTGATGATACACCAAGAACCCGCCTACCTGCCTAACTGATTAGCTGTAGTTGTCCAGTCCTTGTGTGTTCCTTTTATTTATTTTTGTTAATCATCATTAAAAAAAGATACCAGGCTGATATACACACCTTCCTCAATACTTTGAAAAATGTACCAGTTGTCACATTTAAGGTCAGATCTTTTCTTTATCCATATGGCGTCATGAATGAATCAACAATTCAATTTGTTGCCAACTAATTTGATTATCAATTCTAGTTGATAATGTATATTCATTGTTGTCCACCTAGTTAGTTTACAGGCTGTTTAAGTAGCTGTGGGTAGATCTGTATAGGCTTGTGTAGATCTGTGCTGTTCTATATCGTTGTTCTATGGTCCTAGACGACTGCTGTTCTGCCTATATGGCACCTTTCTCACACTGGGCAAGCCATCATTCAGGTTCTATTACATGAAAATGATTTACATAAAAATGTTTATCTTACCCATGCTAGCAAGGATGCTGTGAACCGGGAGCTCAGAGGGGCTGTTCAGAATGTTACTTTTTCTTTGTTTCTTCCTGTGTTGGGTTTCCTGTCTGACAGTAAATGCAGAGTTTTCTTCCTTTGTGATATTAATGTAGTAGCAGGTGTCCGCAGCACACATTAGATGACGGGGACCAGGGTTCAGGAGGATGATTTTATTATCCTCTCTCTTTATTCCTATCAAACATACACCATACCTACAAACACACACACACACACACACACTGCTGTTTACATCCATATGTTATGTTATGGCCAATTATATTAAAAAAATTCTTGTACTGTCTTGCAGTGTTTGTATATGTTGGTATTAGAGCTGTAACTAATTAATATTATTAATAGATTCATCTTTCAATTATTGAAACAATTAAGAGATTAATCGGACTACAAATGTCGCATTTACTTAATAGCTCTTATTTAGCTAGCAGCTATTAAATTTAGTGTGAGTTTGTTTTGTGCATGTGGTCACTAATCATGAAGATAATAAAGATGAATACTTCATTGAACAATATGTCTTTTAATTAACTGTACTGATGTAACAAAGTCTAAAACCAAGAAAGTAGCATCAATAAAATATAACTATGAAATAAAGATTAAAGATGGTGGATGGCAACTATGTGAGTTGCATGGAAATATTAAGAAAACTGAGATTAGGTCTGTGGTGAAGGGCCTGAGAGTGGGAAAAGGACACACACCTGCGTAGCATATGGCTAATTAGCGTGTGTATGTGTGTCTGTGTGCTCACTTTTTGTGTGCATGAAAAGCAGCATAGGTAAAGCTCTTATTCTCAAACTCTCTGAAGAACATGCTGTCACTGAGTCGGATGTGATAGACTTCGTTCCCGGAACAGCGGCCATACATTCTCTGCCACTGCTCAGGAGACTGCTGGCCTTCCCTACAGACATTGCAAACATTTAATTATACTTCTTATTGTATGTGTGTATTAACCTGAAATAAAGAATTGTGGACAGTGTAGTTTTTGAAAAAGAGAAACAAATGTACCCATACTCATTCATGCAATTATACAATTAGGCAATCATTCCAACAGCACAACGCATAAAATCAAGCAGATAATGATCACGTTGCTAAAATGTTGACAACCAGCAACAATGGCATGGTTAAATTACGGAGATCACATTTTTCCACATTCTGATGCTCTTGGTGTCATGCATTGCACTGCTGTCACATTACTAGCTGATTGGGTACTTTTCAGACCCATTCTAGGGTCAACGTCTGACTCTATTTCCCAGAGTGCAGCAAGGAATATAAGCATGGCTGCAGTCTACTCAGATTTCCAGGCTGAAATAATACTCTCGTGATATCACAAACTGTGGTGATTTTTTTCGCTGCAATCCTTCCTTTATTTCATTGGTCAGGCGGGAGTCTTGGAATAAAACCAACAGCTTTCCAACAGTGACCTCAAGGCAGCCAATGCAGTCTGGATACATGGTGGAGATGATACACTTCCTACGACCAGTTTATTCATCATTTCAAGAGATTCTTCATTCATCCTTCAGTGAGTAAGGAGACGAATGAGAAACTGCTTGCATTCAACAAGATTAGCTGAGCACAGCAGATTATGCTGAGCAGTTCTACATGTTGGCTGCAGGAACTGGGAAGAAATTTTATAGACCGGGACACCGTAGCCAAGCTCTACTGAAATATGTTCCTTAACAACATTCTCCATGTGTGGGCCAATTGGACTGGGAGTATTGTTCACCACACAGACCACCACACCAGTTGTACTTCACTAAAGAGCACTTTCTTTGCAATCATGGTCACAACAAAATTCCCTATAATTCTGGGTCTCCCTTGGATGTGTCATAGTCCCCAGTCTGGTTCTATTCAGCAATACCAAATATAAGGTCTTGTATTTCAACGTTCCTATGCTTGCATCATGAAACTGCTTGCAGGATCCACACCATCATGCTAGAGAATAGATCTACTTGCCATGAAAGAATGCATATCCCAAACACTGCAACAAGGATACATCCACCTGTCTATGTCACCAGCCTCCAATGGATTGTTTTCTAAAAAATTTTTTTATGGCCTGTGACAACCCAGTGTTGATTATCATCGACTAAACCTAATAACTGTCACTGATCCTGGCTGACTTCAATGAACTTCGCAAATCTAAGGTTTTACTGAATTAGACATTCACAATGCGCACTGGTTAGTACGCAACAAAGAGCAGCATAAATGGAAAATTACATTTAGTCCCCTTCCAGGGCGCTATAAATACCACATAATGCCATACGGGGTATCTTCCTCTCCCACTGTATTTCAATGCTTAATTAATCATGTGCTCTTTTGCCCTCATAAACTTTGCTACCATTTTATATCAGGGTATTCAGTGTAATTGGCGCACTAATCACCTCGGTAAGAAACACTTTGTAGGGAACTCTGAGACAAGGTGGGGAATCTCCGGCCACCCACAAAGTGAATTAGAAACTTATTGCAGGCATGTGAATTACTGAGCACTGTAAACTGCTGGCCATTAGCCCTGAAAAAGTTCCCATACTGCCTACAAGGAGCTCAGCATCCGCTATCTTCACTGACCACCAGGACCTAGAATATGCAAAATTATACCGAGCAAGCTGTTTGGACGAAAGGCACACCATGAGTAGTGATAATAGAGCATGAAAGCATTGTGAACTCCATGAACCTATCAGTCCATGTCTCATGTTCACTAGCACTAGCATTCCATTTAACACTATTTGGGATTCAATACTGGAAACCCCGAAATTTGTCTCATATTCTAATGCCGTTCTCATAGAGTTCTCAGGACTGTCCACCGCCTCCATGGTTTATATTCCTCATCTTCTAAGAATTTAAACCTACATTCGTGCCTGTTAATTACACTGTTAGTTGATCGCCAGCTCAACACGAATTCTGCCAGTCGTATAAAAATATTTGTTGGCGGAGCAAAATAATTGGTTCAATTATTAAAGTGGACAAATCACAATTCGATGATAATATATGGCATTTCTATAAAAGCTGCTAACCGTGCTGATATTCGGTAGAACAGCAATTCCTTTTGCATGATTTTGCTTAATTAGCCAAACAACTGAACGCCCGGCATGCAAGGTGGCCTTTATTCCTCATATGGTGCAATTTCACTCTGTCCTAACAGCCAGGTTAACAAATGTACATTATCCAATTAACTATCATGCCAACATCCACCACCCTATGGACCCACCAAGGAGAGCATTTTTGTGAGTGCATTTTGCTGTGCACATCACAACTTATTGCCCAAAGGGAAAACTCCTGGCATCTCTCAAAATATTTAATCCTTTGGGCCCCAAACCTCAACTGCCATTGAAACCTTCAGCTTATTCAAGCAAAGGATTGGTACCCCATGATAGCCATGACATAAATAGATATGTCACATCCCGTTAGACATGCAGAAAGTCAAAAGTGCCTCACACATGTCCAACAGGAAGACTAATGCACCTACCCATTTCACAAAGACCGTGGAGATGATACAAGCCTGCCATGGTAACAACACCAACATATGGTTTAACAGCAAATATATTTTGACTTTTATTCTAGTATTCTTATGGAATGTAGAGGACTGGTTCAAATTAAGCCAGTGGTTGTGGGAGAACGTGCACCAACCAATCTCAAATGAGCCACACAAGAAGTTGGATTTTGCACAAACCAGCGGGTGTCCTATGCAAATTGAGTTTTAGAAAAAATGTCACTGGCCTTTGCTGGACAGAGCATATTATAAAGATTATGAATGTTGAGAAAAGTGACTACTTACTGTCCACGGGATGTGTGGACGAGCAGAGTGACGAGAGTGGACGTGGCCGGGCACAGACAGTTCAGAGCTAATAACGCGTACTTAAACTCCTCCTCACACACCACATGGTCTACAGCAGGAAACACACCCCTCTACTTAGAGACAAAATGGTAGACAATTATAGATAATATTTCTACATTATATCGACTGTACTGTCTCATGACACCCGTCCGACATGGAAGTGATGATCATCAGTCATACACACAATCTGACCTTGGTAACAACTTCAGCAATTTTGCTCATTGGTGAAATACTTATTAAATTATTAAGCAAAACTAAATGTATACAATCAAGTCTTCAGGTAAGATTTACAACAATCTATGGCCTGTAAAGTTTCAGAAGGAAATTCCAAAGACAAGTCAACAAGTTTGTATTAAAATCAGCACTGGATTACAAGACTCACCCGCAAACTTGACATGGAACTTGTTTTCAGGTTTAAGGATCTGGACATAGAGGGGGCAGTTTGGGGCAAAATCCTTTACTGCCCATGCTCTCAGTATTGTTTGATGATCCTGACAGAGTCAATTTAAAGACATATAAAATGACACAATTTCATGCTTGCAGAGTATTGAATAAAATTGCAGAACATCACTCTCCCTGTTTTTTTGAAAAAAAAGAAAAATTAAATATCTGAATATCCAATTTGCTTTCGTTCTTTAAATCATTCTTCTGCCATACTGTAATACAGTATGACATGACCCCAAACATACATGGTAAATTCTTGTCTTTTCTTTAACAACTAATGCCTAATATGGACTTGATTATAATGTTATGCATAATCATCCCCAACACCTAAACGATCCAGAATCTCTCTCTGTCGGAAAGCACTGATTCCATGAGTGTGTGTGCATGCGCAAGTATCATTAGAGAGGTTCCTTGTTAAAGAAGTTTCCCGGCAGAGCATTGTTTCCATTACAGTGTGTGAGTGTACACATGTCTGTGCGCGCATAAACACACACACATTAACGGAAACACTGCTATTGTCGGGATTCTTTTCAAAAAAAGAAAAATGCAGGTTAATTTGTTTTATTTTTACTTTACATTTTTACATTAATTATTTCACATTAATATTTTTATATTTAGTTTTCATTATTTCTCATGGAGAAATTCACTTTGATATACTAGCGCCGTGATATACAAGCATGCTTCCGGAACAAATTATGCTCGCAATCCAAGGTTCGACTGTAGTCAGTCTGATTATCAATTTTACATTTTAGTAATGTAAGTAAGAACTGAGACCGATCTATTCTTACTGCAGCCATTCGATCCGCTTCATTCCTGCTGCTCAGAATAAAGCAAGCCTCAGCATCATCCATCCTGCAGCAGCAAAGAGGAAAAAAGGACGTCAACAAAACAAAACACTCAGAGGAATATAAACATAAAAGAGCACTGACAATTACCTAGTCAGGGTTAGGAATGACACATCAGGGGGCAAATTACAGTCTTAAACTCTGAACCAGAAACAAGCTCTTACTGAACAAGTGGACACACACACACACATACACAGAAATGTGTATTATACAGTAAGACCTTGGATGCTAAAAATTCTTCACTGTTATTAACATTTCATGGCTGTAAGAACTCAACACCATGGCAACAGATGAAAGAGAGAAAGTGTAAATATAGGAATGAGAAATGGAGAGTGGAAATCGGATATAGAAAACACAGAAACAGTGATGAAGGACTGTGCAGTTTTCTACCAAAAAGGAATCTCCATGTAGAATCTTTAAACATGCATAATAGTTTTAAGGGAATCCCTGGAGGAGTGTTTTGAGCAGAGGAACTTGATTGCATGTTATGCAGTTTTGCAATTGCCTAATGAAGCTGTCACTCACTTGGCTCGAAGGAGGTCCTGATTTTTTAAGGCGGACCCTTGCAGGTATATGACCCTCTGAGACCAAAGTGGAATCTGGAGAACTCTTCTAACCTGACTGTCAGCCTCACACGGACACAGGATCACCACATAGTAGTCCTGCCCACGCATGCACACATACACATACACACACACACACACACACACACACACACACACACACACACACACACACACACAGAATTTGAGTTGTGTCGAGCTGTCTGAAAAGCAGAGGCAAAAAAGGGCACCAAGGTTTTTCATCTTTTTTTCTACTATAGAGGCACACTAGAGGCCACTCGCTCAGAGGAGTAGCAGCACTTCATCTCACTTTCTCACAAGTATGGAAGCATGCATCTCCTTTATTCCAGTGGATAGGTACAGATTACAGTACTACATCATGCTTCCTTACACACATGGAAACCCTATAGGGTACTGCATCAAGCTTTTTCCACTGTAAGGGCAACCTTACATGTTTTATGTAATGGCATTTTTACCATGTCTAAATTTAACCATAATAATTGACATATTTTCTTAAGTTTTAAGTCAAATGTCCCTACAACCAAATGAATATTCTTCCTATTTTTTTTTTTTCATTTCATTATATTTTTATTCCTAAATCTTACTTTGATGCATTGGATTAAATTATATCATCTTACCTTTGGAAAGGTAAGCATCCTTGATTGAAGTCCCTACTTCAAAGATTTAAAAGAGATGGTGGCATGGCTCTAGCCAATTTTCATTTTTATTACTGGACAGCAAACATTCGATGTCTCATCTTTTGTGCATATTTCCATAACCAACCTAATCATCCTGCCTGGGTGGAATACCTTGCGAGTGTGGGCTCAGTTCAGATTTTTGGGGGGCGTTTCTCTTTCTAGTCCTATCGTCTCTAACCATCTCTTTCAATCTTCTTTACATGATTCAGTGTCTCAGGAATGGTCCAGTAAGGGCATCAAGCTTCGCAAAGACCTTTTTTCTGATCATAAGTTTGCATCGTTTGAACAGCTGTCTGAAGGGCTTAACCTATCCAAATCTCACTTTTTCAGATTTGCAAGTAAGACACTTCTTTAGCTCTTCAATACCAAATTTCCCCGAGGCTCCTGATGTAAATATCATAGATAATTTCCTCTGTTTGTCCCCACTGCATAAAGGCCTAATATCCATTATGTATGGTGGATTATTGGATTTGAGTCACACCACTCTATGTAAAATTAAAACTGCTTGGGAAAAGAAACTTAATTTGACACTGTCAGATGATACTCAATTCTCAAGCTTGTCAATTCAACCTCGTTATGCACCCGACACTTTTTATTACAGTTTAAGGTTGTACATAAGGCTAATTTCTCCAAAGTCAAGCTCCCTTGTTTCTACTCAGATGCCTATCCTTGCTGTGATAAATGTAAAAGTGGATAGGCGTCTCTTATTCATATGTATTGGACACGCCCTAATTTGGAAACATTCTCGAGGGATGTCTTTCAAACCCTGTCTTACATACTGAATTACTATCTGGAACCAACCCCCTGATTACTCTCTTTGGCATCACTGGGGAGGACGATGAGCGTCTAACTCCAGCTAAACATTGTTTGATGTCTTTTTCGTCCCTCCTGGCCAGGCGTTCTCTTTTATTTAAGTGTATTAATTTTATTTAAGGATTCCAGGTCACCCACTCACACCCAGTGGCTCAGAGATATTATGTCCAGTTTGTCACTGGAGAAGATTCATTACTCATTACGTAATGGTTGGTTTTTCATCTGTATACTGTATGTTTTTTTTTTTCTCCTCTTTTTTTTTTGCCTGGACGTCTAGCTCCATATTTTGTTTCTTACCTTTCCTTCTTTAAATATTCCTGGTATTCTTAGACATGTAAGGCTGGCTTGGAATTAAGGATGGGTGGGGTGGGGAATATAGGGGTTTATAAACACAGATTGTACAAGTGTTCATTGTAACACTATAGTACATGTTTACTTTATGTCCCTGTTTAAAATCAATAAAAATATTGTTGAAAAAAAAAAATCCATACAACCCAAAACCTGCTGGTGTAAAAACAGACATCGAACAAGTTGGCCAAGAAAACAATAGCAGTGAGAGCTTTAAAGAAAACCCACCATGCAAATAAGTCTTCAAGAACTTGTAAATGAATAGTGGGATGAGCCACAAAGTCCCGGAATCAACATTAGGTTGTACCAGACTAATGGAAAGCCCAAACAGTAAAAAAAATCTTCCCATAATACAAAGCATTTTAAAAGTATTTACCTTCATTTACTTAAGACTATACATTTGGCTCACCTTGGATGCTCTGCCACTAAAGGTCTTTTAACGCATCTAGATAGAAATCTCAGAAAATAAAAGCTGAAATGATTATTTATCGTTTAATATTCCTCTTTTGAACTCAAATGGCCCTGATGGCCCTGCGATTCCAATACTTGCATAGGAGATTCTTATCCTGTATTTTTAGAGAGAGAATAGTGAGAGAATTGTGTAGTTGTCATAAAAAGTAATGCAGTTTTACCATTTTTCTTGAATAATAGTTTTTGTGCAATACAACTGCATTACATAACATTAAAAATAGATTCTGTAGCAGTAGCTTGTTTCATTTGACAAGACTTATACCTGTGTGTGGGGGTGAGCGTAGAATTCATTGAGGAAGTCCATGAGCAGGTCAATTTTAAGGGAGCTGACACAGAGAACAACATGTTTCTCCGTCTGTGCACGATGTCTGCTGTAGTTCCCTCCAGATTTCTGCCGCTCCATCCAGAGATAAATCAGTTCCTCAAACTGCAAAGAGCAAGAAATAGTGATGGAGAGAGGGAGCAGTGTAATGGGTGAATTTTTATGCATTCAATCTTTCCCCATTCCCCTGCCTGTGTTCACTCACAAACAAGTGAAGTCAACTGAATCAATCAAGTGAACTAAATTACTAAATGATTTGATAATGTTGTGGAGTAGTAAGTAACAAGAAACTTTTTAGTAATAATGACGCAGTCATGCTAATTTAAAAATGTGTATAATTTATCCACTAATAAGCTATTCTCCAAGAAAGAACTGTACGTACTGTAGCTTCAATGTAGATTATATAGCTCATAGACTAGCTAGTATCAATAGGCAGTGGAGGCAGTAAACTCTAGGAAAACTACAAGTACTTGTCTAAAAATGTACTCCGTTACAAATAGAAGAACAGGTATCCCTGACTTACGATCGAGATCCATTCCGGGAGCGTGTTTGTAAATCCGATTTGTTCTTAAATACGACAAAATGAGGCTTATACGCCCTTTGACACAAATATACAGTACAATGTAAAGCATACAGTACAAATCAACTTTAATTACTGTCTTCAAAAAGTAATTTGTTACATTACTGCGTTACTTTCTGATAAAAGTAATGAGTTAGAGTATTTTTCCATTGCAGAAAATGAAAACTCCTTTGTGTTTCCTCATGCATGTTGTTTTAATCAAGACCTTTATAGTCATTCTACCATCATCACTCAGCGAATTTTGGCCCATAATCTGTTAATTACTAATACCCCTGTTTTAATGTGGCCGTAAGTACTTTCATCATAATTCACCACGAGTTTTAGCGCTGTGATTAGGATTCCATCTTTCCGCGCGTCGGTCCTCACATAGTCCAACCGCATAGGTGAGATCGGGGTATAACAGCAGGAATAACAGAGGGGGGGCAGGTTATCGGGGACGGGGCTTGTAGGACGACTTCCTCTCACACACACACGCACACACTAATGGATTGGGAATGACTGCTGTCTGGCTCACGGATTACATAAACTGTCTGAATAACGGACTACATTTTCGAAAAAGTAACTAAGTAACTGAGTACTTGAATGCCGGACGCGTTACACCAACACTGCTAATGACCGACAAATTCAGCACACTTTAACACATCTTTACAATATAACTCTTTATTATTTTATATTTATATTAGATTATATATAATGTATATCACTGTCTCCTTAATCTTATTTTTTAATTGTTATTTTTATTTTGCATACATATACATTCTATTTTACAGTCTTTTTTACAGTCTGCACAGTCTGGAGTTTGTTGCACTGCATTTCACTACTGTTGTACTTGTACAACCATGTATGTGACAAATAAAAATTCTTGAATCTTGACTAAAAACCTTTCTCACCACTGCTTTCTAAAAAATATTGTATATAATTGGTGTCTGGTGCACTACAGTGTCTATTTTTTCTACAAAACCCATGAGCTACTTCTGTGACTGAACCGGAAGTAGAACCGCGGTCCGATCATATCTGTGGAAATTTGCAACTTGAATGTTTGTAAGTGGGGGACTACCTGTACTCCACAAAGAAACTAATTATTCTGCATGTCTGTACAACCGTCCAAGTATTTTACATGCAATTTAAGTTGACGTTGCTGATAACATGAATGTGCAAGTCTAAGGATTGTTAGTGACAAGATTTGACAATAATTACACGAATGGCAGCTAGCATTGTTACCCTCTTTGATTACTTCTGTAGATTAGCTAGCTCGCTAGCTAACCTGTATAATGCACATAGATTGCAAGCATACAGAAAACAATTAGGTTAAAAAAACTTCCAAAACAAACTTATAGCTTAAAATGATAAAAATGCCTTTTTTATTGGTGTAAAACACAAACCATATGCCTGAGAGTTCACAACTCTTTCGCTCAGCATGTTAGCTACTTGAATAAATCGCCCCTAATCTTCCCTTGACAAGTGCACATGTTTGAAAGCCTTGAAAAAGGAGCCAGAAGTGGGTGGCATCCGTTGCCCAGGTAACCGTCAATCACTTTGGTGCAATAACTAATTTGTGCTCTTATAATGATGTGCAGGTCATTTCTATAAACCTGGACTGCTTGTACTAGTGGAACCATTTTGTTCCTGTCCTTCTCACATGCGGTGTAGCTCAGTCATGCTGTGATGCGAGTGTTTAAAAGCAGGGGTTACATTAAAAAGTGAGAGTGAATTTGGAAATGAGAGAATTCATGTATATCAAAATGAAGTAATTTACCTTTTATAAAGGCCTGATACTGGTATGTACATATAGGTTTGTGTGTGCATGTGCATCTTCTGACCTGTAGGGGAAGCACCACCAGCGCCACACATATCATCACCACCACAAGAAGCTGTGAAGGCCAAATCTGTGGGGTCACATCACCAAAACCCACCGTGGAAAAAGTGACAATGCAAAAATAAAGAGCGTTAAAAAGAGAAAGGCGGTTTCTCCCAGCTCGCTCCAAATGCTGTATCCCACACGTGCTGAAAAAGACACACATGCACACACACACAAACTGTCAAACAGTAAAATTTGTCCAAAAAGCATTTGAGCATTTCATTTCAGTGTAGACTTTCCAACCAAAAAAATTGCCAATGCACACATGCAACAAGAAAGAAAAGACATCTTTAAAAAAAAAAAAAAAAAAAAATCTTAGTGAAATCTTATTTAATAACACTCGATGTTTATGGAAATAGGCATGTTTTTTTTGCTTTTCCGTGTCTTCATAATGACATGCATTTTCAAAAAATAGCATCAAATAAATAAACAGGAATGAATAAATAGTGTTGCAGAATGCCACCAAGGGAGTTATTTTTAATGAGACATGGCTACAAATTAATAAATTTAAGCCATTCAATTTCATTTGGAAGTTCAATTAAATTAAACTTTATTTGTATATCATTTTTAACAATGGACATTGTTACAAAACAACTTTACAGAAATAAAAATTCTGAATGCAGATTGGGGGGGGAAATTTTGATTTATCAGTTTGTCCAATTGTATTAAGCAAGCAGGAGATGATGGTGACAAGGAAAAACTGAGGAAGAATCCGAAGTGAAGTTTTGGAGGTGTCGTTTAAGCTCAAGGCCTTTAGTTTATTACTTGGCTTGAATGGGCAAATCTGACAAAAATCACTTGACGCAAGAATAATGGTATAGTACATGACATCATTTCTGTGACTATACTGTAAACCTATCCATGATTCTAAAACAGAAATTGATCATTATCTTCCTGTGACCACACTGATCTAAATAAAATGAAAGTCTCACTTATTTATATATAGTGTATATATTGAGACTCTTACCCATTAACTGAATCCTCGAGGTTCATGACTTTTTTTTTTTTTTTTTACTATTCCAAAAACTTTAACTTGATATTTCTTTCTGCATGGTCTATCAACACCAAACAAATACCACTTTTGATTGATGCTCATCTTATTGAACTCATTCGTGCTTGTGTAACTGGAGACATTATAGAGGCTATAAGATTTGACTTGTGTGGTCACACCTTAAAAATAACCACAAATCTGTACTATTGCACCATTTTGTCCCAAACATACAGGATTAACACAGTTCTCTTTTATTGTGTATGTTTTATTAGAATTCGTTTGTAAAAAGAAATGCAGACTAACCCAGTGAAGACAAGGCAGAGCAGCGTGCAGATGAGTATCAGAACCTGGTTAAACATGGCAGAGTGTGTCCTCTGAATGGCTCGGTGTAAATCATTCTGGAAACCGTGAAAAATCATGTGTCAAAATGATGCAAATAAAGGTTTCCAATTTTTTTTTTTTCACAGTTACAGATAGTGATGAAGGCTAAATATGTCAGCATTAACAATGAGATTTAATTAATAATAGGATTAATAATGTACTAACACCAAAGTCTGCAACTGTATAGATCCCATGGGTAACAACATCTGCAAATACTGCAAATAATCAGATCTCTGCTTCAACACCCAGGTGAGCACTTATTTAAAAAAAAAATTTGACTAACTGATTATTTGTCTGTTCCATGGTTGAAGCACAAATAATACAAAAAAAAACCGATCACATTATTTCCAAACATATGTACTCTTATACTTAAAATGCAGTGCGCATAGTTTAAGCTCATGTCCTTCAACAGAACACTCCTTATTTCACAGTCGCCTGCCATCTTTGGATGTTACGTCTCTAGCAGCGTCTGAGACGTGTGCGCAGGCTAATGATTACTTAAAAGTCCAACCACCATGTTTAACTGCCTCTGTCAGCGTGCATGAGTCACCTTAACCTACGTGAGTGGAAGTGGATGATGAAGTGGCACAGAATACAGTCTGGCACTGATGCAATTAACTTTGCCACAGTGGACAGGATTAGTCAGAATTCATTTGAAAGCAATCAGGAGTGGGATTGAACAACAGCCCCACGCACATTTCGTACAAAGTTATATTCAAGATTCAAAGACCTCTATTAATCCCAGTGGGAAATTGCTGAAATGTGAAATATGAATGTGAAATGTTCTATTAAAATAAATGAAAAAAAAAAAAAAGGACTTAACAGCATAGTCTGATGGAACTGGCATCATATACTGATATACTGTAGCTTTAAATAACTGCAGTCTGACACAGTACACTTTTATTTCTTTCCTTAACGTCTTCTATTTCTATTTATTTACCATCTGCCTCGCAGTTTTTTTTTTTCCCACCACAACAAGCAGTCAGCATTACTGTGATGCCTTGTATTATTTAATGGCTGGATTGGGAAGTGGTTACAAGGTTGCAAAGAACTTTAAAAGGAATTACATCGAGCACATCTCGCGGCGTGTTATAAATGCATGCATTATGATAAGATCACATATGAGGCCCTAACACAACTTGTTCCCTCAAATGATGCCTGGGAGAAAATAGCAGCTGGTTTTATAAGACCTTTCCACACTGATGCATGTGCCTGCCGGTTTGCCTCAACACTGATTCACTATTATACACATTAGTTGGTCAGAGGTAGCAATAAAAATTTCTTTGCTTGTAGCACAATAATCACTGAGAACGGCTCTCAACCACGCGATTTTAGATCATCATCAGTATGAGCCAGGACTGTGTAAAAAGTCAACATTTTTAATTAAATGTAAACTTGTTTTAAATGAAATATTAATGAAATTGAAAAAAAAAAGCGCACTTTTTTTTTTTTTAGCTAACACGTTGTCAGGTATATTCCAGATCTGATTGTAAAAGACATTAACCTGTATGTGATTACATGATGCTCCTTAATTTAATTACTTATAGACAGAAACCATGTCAAGTATTCAGACTTTTGAGGACATTTTGAAAACAAAAGTGAACATCAAACATAAACACTCTGAACTCAGATGAAAAAAAAAAACTTTACATGACTTATTTTAATTTGTCATGACTTTACATGACAAATTAAAATAATTGGAATTTTGCTATACTCCACAGTATCAGCAAAAGCCATATGTATTTGATATTATTCATATCTTACATATGACCATGACTGAACGCAACAAAACATCTAGATAAGAAAAAATAAACATTTCTTTATTATCATAATTTTTAACTGTAGAGGAAAGCGGGATCGAAGCCAAGTTATCCTTTAGGAATTTAATAAAAAATGTTGCATTGGTGCTTTTCAGATCTAGAAACTCACCATACTAAATAAGATCAGAAGTTAACATGGATGTTAACGTTTTCAGCCAACATCAGCTGTTACAGTATAGTTACATTAATAGTGAGATAGTGTCTATAAATAAATAGGTTCTAAGCTAAGACTGGTTAATGTGATGATAACACGAGGCACAAATTATTGCATAACACATTGTTCAGAATCATATGTAGTACACCTATCAAAAAGTAATAAAAGTTAGGATGTTATGACAAATTCATTTATGTACTTTAGCATTTATGGGGATTTATGCAGACACAACAGCAAAAATTAAACTTTTTCCTACAGTACAAACCGCAATCTTACAAGATTGAAAGCAAAGTTATTTTTATGAGTGAATGAGTAACTCCTCGTGCTGTGACCACCATATGACCTGCTGGCCTTTAGTCTGGGCACCCCATCAACACAAAACCACATGTAAGACTTTTTTTCCATTCACTGTAAATACTTAACAACAAGGGGACTTGCAAAGCATTCAGCAGAAACAGGAGAACATGAACTACAACAAAGGGCTGCATTGTGGTGCTAGACCATTCATGTTCTTCACTGTCTGGATAGGGAAGCCTTGATTCATCAAGAGTTGAGCGTCTAGCTTAGTCAGCCTTCCAAGTTATGACCCACAAAGACCCTGTTAGGAAACTTTTTTCTTTTCTTAAGAGGAAACTCCTTTATCTTTTTCAAACTCCATTACAATTTCACAACATCCGTACCAAAGACCGCTTTCTGCCCTTGTCTCCTCTTTTGCTACACAAAGACAAAGAGTGTCCGGCCCCAGGTGCTGCTTAAGAACTTTATATATATAGAATAAGCAGTAGACAGATGTTATATGTTATGAGAAAAGGAATGTATTTCTGCCAAATGTCTTGTCATGGATGGTAGCTCATCATCTGAAAACGAATCACAGCAGGAATAAGCTGCTGAACATGAACCCCAAGGTAATATTTTATGATATCCACGGACAATTCTCAGATCACCCATCAGACACTAAACACAACTACTAGACAGATCTGTACAAACAGCTATCCTTTTCACCCACTCTCCTGTCACTGGATCATCCAGTTGCTGCCCTCCATCCACTGGATTCCTGAAGTTGCCTGTACCAGATTTAAAACAATAATGCTTACCTACAAAGTTAAAAATAAACCAGCCCACTCCTACCTCAAGGTACCTATCAGACTTGATGTGTATGATGTGTAAGACATTCATTTCGTGCCTCAGCATGACTCGGCAGTGCCCACCATCCATCAAGGCTCAAGAAAGACAAGTGTTAAGCCTCTTCTCTGTTCCCACACCTTGTCGGTGGAATGAATGTATCCGGCTTTTTGAAAAAGCTGACCCCTGACTGTCTTTAGATGAATACTTATGGACCTGTCTCCTCAATTAGCCCTAAACCTTGCTGTGCTCTGCTCCCTCTTAAAAGGTTTTTAGAATGGTGATATTCTTGGTCCCCGTTTAGAATGGGCGAGCATGAGAATATGCTTTTGACATGAACTACAAAGCTTATCTAGAAGATTCACTGCAAACGGCTACTAAAAAGGCTTTAAATATAAAACCAGAGATATGTTTTCTATATGCAGCTATATGGGTTACCATGTACTGTTTAGTAAGGTAATTAGTTATCATTTAGACCTAGGCTATTTGCTAATCCATTTTTGAAAGACTTAAAAGAACTTGCTTGTGTTTAAAAGGGGATGGGATTAACATCCAACATTACGCCTACATGCAACTTCTACTAATGTAAACTAGGTCTCTAGAAAACCAACTTAATCAGTTGCTTGCATAATCCGTCTCTCAATATAAGTAATGTCACTTGTGTAAATATTGATGTCACTTTTTGAACAAAGGCTACCGTATGTTTGTTCCATCACATACAGTATGACATCGCTCAATTAACGTTTTATCGGTCAGATCAGATTTGCATGTCATGACAGTTCAAACTCCTAGTTAAAAGTGACTTTTATCTGACTCTAATGTCGTCCTCTGGAAACGACAGAGCATGTGCACGATCCATCTTTGCTCATGCTATCTAAAAGTACATCACAAGTTCATGCAACCCCTCATTCAATTCAAACCATTAATGTAGTTCTATCAAAAACTATGCTTGGTATTTTGCTCTGATGGATGGCAAATTTTGTTGAGGTACAGAAGAAAGAAGGCCCCCTATTTAGCTGGTTAAGCACCTCTTACGAGCACTGCTGCTGCTTACTGACGTCAGCAAGCGTACCATGTATGCACAGAAGTAAAAAGTAAAAATTCGAATCTACTCGTTGTCATTCAAGTCGTATGACTGTATAGCGGATATGTACCCAATCTAGAACCACATGCAAAAGTGACTCCGATCTAAAAATATCAGATTTGCATGATCAGACAGCCACAAAAAATCTGATCTGCGCCACATGAGGGGAAAAATCAGGCAGGTAATGTGAGACTTGTGGTAAAGTCTCTGATTCTGGATGTTACCCTGTTACATGTCACTGTATGCATCTGACAAGGCGGATCCATGTGTCAGTCTCAATCAACTGGGTGGGACAGGATTGGTCGGTGGTAACACGTAAAGCTGACCAAAAGAGGCGGATCTACTAGTTCAAAGGCACTGCATTTATTTGTATTGTGTTATTGTTTTACCTTCCACCCCATACTAGCCCTCTTGGTTTGAAAACAGATAAGATCGTGTGCGCACCTGGTGTTTGTGAATATTTAAGCACCCTAGATTAAAGGGCAGGTGCCACCCCCTGTATTTCTTGTTAACGAAGCCTATTGTAGTCAGATCGTTTTGGTATCTGGGTTAGTTTTAACTTTTAGCTACTTTTTACTTTGAAATATTAATGCATTTTATGTTCATTTCTTTGGCACCATCCAGGCTCTCTCTCCTACGTGAGACTACTTCTCCTATTGCCTTGGTTTATTGCTTGTCCTGTTCCTACAGTCTATAAATGCCGGTCCTGTTGTTGTATTGTATACATGTATAACAATAACTTCTATGTCCTGTACTAATTGTCTACCATGTCACATACAATCACAAGCATACACACACATATGCAAGAATAACACAACATCTAAAGAGAAAGACAGCAGCACTTATAAATGTGCACACTTACAATCATGTTCTCCAGAGCATGCTTGGCCAGCCAGCAGTTGAGAAACACGGGGATAAAGAGGTTCCTCAGGGTCGGCCAGAAGATCTGAAAACAGACATAAGAGCTTGTCTTGGAGATTTGCAGAGGTCATCAATGTTCTGATTTATTTTCATCTCTATAGAGAGCGGATGGTTACCGTGATTATGAAGGGGACGGTATTTAACATTTCCAGTAGGAATGCCACCTGGAATATTTGCTCCCAGATGTTACCCTGAGAAACACAAACGCACACAAGTAACTACACTGACTGTCAGTATCTCACCATAAAAACATCAGCAGGTTTTAATACATCAAAATAATTAAATCGTTTTTTTATATAGTCATTACTTTTAACCACCTGCTATCACTATGACAATATTATGGGTGTTATTGGTCAATGAATATTTCACCGCACAAGGTGTAGGCAACTGTTGAGTAAGCATGGGCAATATGGCCTTCGATGAATATTATGGTATTTTGGATCTTTTTGCAAAACTAATATTCTATAACAGAGTGGCGAAAGTGCTTTGAGAATATTTAATTTTGCCACAAAATATACAATACATATTACATCCAGCCAGCTGTAACATTTATAGCTCCATTAAATCAATTCTACAGCTTGCTGATGCACCAGATATGCTTGTCTGAGTTGGTTTGGTGACTGAAGAACTGTTAGGAGTTTGTCGTGAGTGTCTGTAGAAAGCCTCCTCTTTGCACTTGCTTGTTTCTTGTTATGTGTCATGAGCACAAGTGACTCATTCTTACCAGGGTTCCACTGTAAACTTTTCGCTAAGAACATACGCTTGTGAAAAAGAGGAGCACAGAAAAATCCACAAGCATATTTCTGATAAACGCTTTTTCATTTTTTACAGTTATCATCAGACAATCTGACGATTAGACGATGAAGCCTCGTCTGACTAGCTATTAATTACTAAGCTGATAGCCAAACGTTGTTTTCCAGCTTTATTATAATCGAGATTGATTAATACATATCTGAGATTTTTAATTGGCTTACTGTTGGGTTGTTTGTGTCTCATTAGTAATACTAATTAAACCATTCTTCACATGTAATAGTACTTAGGAACTTGGCATGCCTTTTCAGCATGGCATGAATAATTATGAATAATTCATCTGCTTATTATCAACAACAAAGTCACCACCCCCCAAAACAAATTCTTGCTAAAATCTTGTAACGACTTTAAAAAGCCTGACATATTTTCATTTGTGGCAAAACTGAACAGCACTTGGGGCTGCATTCAGAGTGGAGTTACAGGCACGGCCTGGGGACTTAATATGGAAATTGTACACATTAGTATTAAGACCTCATATGAATCTTTGGTCATAAGCTCTATTCAGAAGTCGTGCATGAGATGGAATTTCCTGATAGTTGATCTAGACTAGTATTATACAGTATGTATTTAAGAATGCTTTTAATTGTCATTTTACAGGTCTTAAAAGGTATTCACAATGCCAAGCTCATGAATTTACTAACTTACTCACTCAATTTCTGTATCATTTTATACTGTATACAGGTTCAGGGGGGATCCAAGGGCACTAGGCAAGTTACACCCTGGACGGGGTGCCAATCCATCACAGCGCGCACACACACGCGCACACACACACACACACACACACACACACACACACACACACACACACACACACACACTATGGGGAATCTGGGAATGCCAATTAACCTAACCTGCATGTCTGACATGGAACCCGGATGGCATTGGTGGCTCAGTGGTAGGTCTCTCGCATGCCATGCAGAACGCCTGGGTTTGATTCCCAGCCAATGCCCAAACGCTTAGCCACTGGATTTCGTGCCAAACATTTAACGTTCCAAGCCCTGATAAAATGGGAGGGTTGGTTCAGTTAGGGCATCCAGCAGATCGAATTGTCCACTGTGGCGACCCTTGATGGGAGAAGCCGAAAGAACAATTAGCTTAACCTGCATGTCTTTGGACTATGGGAGGAAACCCGGAGTAACCCAGAGGGACCCCACTAAGCACAGGGAGAACATGCAAATTCCACGTACACAGACCTGGTGGGAATCGAACCCTCGACGCTGGTGGTGCCTGGTGACAGTGCTAACCACCACACCACCATGCTGCGTTCTAGCATATGAGATGCCCTGCACATCAATACAAATTTGAACAGTTACCTTCTCCAGTATTACCTTCTCACTATGCACACAAAACCTGCTTGTTATAATGTGAAGTAATAAAACTCGCTAATGACAACAATAATAAATAAAAAGCTGATTGAATTTGTCACAGCACTGCTTGAATTATGATCCTTTGTTAAAGGGTTTACAGACAACTTCCCGCGGCGTGCAAAGGAACACTGGCAGAACAGCAAGCAAGCTCGACTGAGAAGTCAATTGACCTTTCCATTCATGCCCGGAAAGGCAGAGAGCCTCTTGATAAGTGAAATGCATTTTAGACAATACAGAATTTTGTTTCTAAACTACAGATATACCCTTAATGCACATACTGTAGATCACTGATACACAGATCAAAACTCACTTATTTGTACAGGCATTGTACCCATACATGGTACAGGTATGCACCAACCACAAAAATTTACACCTAACGCCTTTAATATGGTTACCAAAACTTACATTAACTTTTTGATAGTTCCATACAAATAGCAACATTTCTTAACCTCTCAGTGACTTCCCAAATTCACAAACCAACTGACAATAATGCACATTGTGGTGGTTTAAGGACAATTACTAATTCCACTATCACTGATGCACACTTGCTGCATTTTTCCCAAGGTGTATTGGTTGAAATATACTGTTCCCTTTCTAAAACCTTTATATAAAAAAAACAACGATAGTCAATGATAGTCAGGCAGTGGATATGTCTCATGAACAAGTTTAATATTTGGTGCACATCGGGAACAACAGCCGGATTCATTATTTAATTAAAAGGTGATAGGTCTATATTATTTAGCTCAATATTTTTATTTCTTAAGTGTTATTTGTGTCAGACAATGACAGAGAAACGGAGGCAACACAGCTAACTGGGGAAAACACCAAAGTAAAGTTTAAGCTTTAATTCCAGGGGCTTAAAAAATGGTATGAACCGGCTCATAAATAACAAAACAAATAACTGACAAGCAGCTGCATGACCAGATGTGGCCTGTTCCCTTGTTTCTTAATGACTAATCAAGCAGATAAAAGGCCTGGTGGTGGTTCTCAGCGTTAAACATGCAACTCTTAGCATGAGGTCTAAAGAGGTGTCTATGCAATGGAAGGAGGCCATCATTAGGCTAAAAATAAAAAATAAATAATAATAATCCTATCTGAGACACTGTTGACGCAAAAACATTGGAAATGGCCAATACGACAGTTTTTACTTTCTTAAAAGGAAGGAACTAACTGGCAAACACAACGGCAAAAGCCCTGCTAGACCATGGAAGACAACGCAATTAGATGACCAGAATTCTGTCCATGGTGAAGAAGGACTCTTTCACATCATCTTGCCAAGCCAAGAACACTCTTGAGGAAGTAGGCGTGACATTGTCAAAGGCTACAGTCGAGAGACGGCTTCTAGAAGTAAACACAGACATTTCACTACAAGGTGAAAACCACTGGTAACGCTCAGGAACAGAAAGGCCAGATTAGACTTCTGTGTGTAGAAAATGGCTCACATAATGAGTGTTTCATTTCAAATTCAATGTGAAGGAGTACAGAGGCCAAACACCAAAAAACTTCCACACACATCTTTGTTCCACAATTTATGGACCTGACTATATATACACACAAGAAGGAAAAGAAAGATCAATAAAGATCTGAATCTTGTAATTGCTGGTCTTTGTCTTGCATCTGTTGTGTTCAGTTTCCACTTCATTGCTGCTGTTATCTTGTTTTATTGAGTTTTTTTTTTTTCATCCTCACGATCAACCTTTGCATCTCAATCCACAGTGTAGCCCCTGCGCCTGCATGTGATTCGTTTCGATTATGTTTAATATGAGGAAAGTCTGCATCCGCACCTCCTTCAGCGCCTGAGATTTGGGTGAAAACTGCTTAGCACAAAGCACTCGAAGGAACCATAGAATAGATCACTTGAGTTGCTATGTGAGGTAACACAATTAGCTGATTTAGCAAAGACAAAAAAAAAAGATAACTCATAGATAACTCTGCAGGAACACACACACATGCGCACACACACACACACACACACACACTCACTCTACCTTGTAGCTGAGGTACATGAGCAGCATTGCCTCCAGGAAACTGATTGATGCTACTATGACCTACCAAGTACAACAACACAATAAAGGGCAGGAAGATCAAATGCAAGCTTTTAAATGACATATTTATTAAACAGCCCTAGACATTTATAATTTCCAGCTTACCTGAATTGCCCACACAGGAGTTTTTCTATCCACCCACAAGATCAGCTCCCTGAGGAGGAACAGAATAGGTACACACAAATTCAAGAATAGACACAGATGCAAACAGAAAGAAAGCATTTCATACATTATACATTTAGATCTAGTGCTATTTTAAATACAATGATTCATTTCAGCAATTAAGCAAAGTAACCTCACCAGTTTATCTCATCATTCTGATAAGTGTTGTTACATTTCATACTGGAGACAGAACAACAGATAGATAAAAAGACAGACAAACAGATACAAGTAAAAAGGTAAACATTCTTATATTATGTCATTCATATTGAATAATTTATTGAACACACACACACACACATGCCCACTAACCTTGTGTTGCGAAGATGAGCTGGGTTATCGGTCATCACTCTTATGATGTAAAGCACGCAAGTCAGAACCTTCAGGCAGAAGTTAAAGATTCGAATGCGCAGACCTGCATGACCAAACAGGCCAAAATTCTGATGAAACATGTGTCATGATCTAAAAAACTATTGCTATGGAGGCTAACGCAAGTCAAACCATTTTTGTAAATACACACAGTCAGGATTTTAAGGTTATTTCTCTTTCAAAATACCAAGTAGTGTAATGCCAGCTCAGCTGTAATGTACATATGGGGGCCGATTGCACACGTTAAGTGCAGAAGTGAATACCTTAATAAAATGAAACACAAAACAATGAACCAGCAGAAAACAGAACAGTAAACAGAAAATCGATAAACTGAACAGCAAGACGGTTTAACTGGAATACGGCCTATAATTGGGCAAAGTCATCAGACATCCCAACTAGGTGCAGGTGAATACAACTGACATGTGACTAAAGTGCAGTGCATACAGGGATGTGAAGTCTGGAACCAACATTAAAATGGAATCAGTCTTAAAGACCCAGTTATCATAAAGTTCCAAAAACCACAAAGATGAGGTCCTTGGGAACAGAGCACCCTCCAGTGGTTATCCCTGACATGTAAAACGGTGCTACTCCAGAGCGCCACAAAAATATTTTGTCAGGTTCTCCGGCACTGTGGCTGCAGTGTACAGTAGCTCATTGGAGCCGTGACTGAAATTTGGCGCAAGGATGTAGCTGGGGCTTGGAGCGAGCATGGCAAGGACATGAGCACGTCATTCTATGCTTGGCAGACTGGGATGTACTGTAAGTGTGACTTCCTCAAATCCTTGTGGAGGCACAAGTATGACGCTAATGAGGTTGGAGTTTGCTGTGGAGAAAAACTCAACAGGAAATAGGTGCAGTGACATTACAAAATAAACCCCTCCAAGCCAATACAGTATAAAGAGCTAGGGTTTGACTATTTCTGCTGTAATATGCATAACAACAATCAAATATAATGCCAACTTACTGGAGCGCTGATTTTTAATGAAGAATAATTTGAGTCTCTCCTTGAAGGTGTTCTCATTCACGTAGAATTCCACATGCACCCTACGAAGACACAACACAGCAGCAATATGAACATTTTCATTTGTTACAACCAGAAATATATGTCAGTGTACACCAATATGATCCACCATATGATGTTCCCTACGCCATCATTCCTGATCAACCTCACTCGGGGTCTGTACTGTTCTCGTCAAGTGTATTCCTGGACCTCAAACTGATTCCAGTTAAGTCATTAAATCGTGTATTGAAAAATGGGTTATGTGCATATTTAAGTTTATTTGCTTGCTGCACCATTTGGAATATTACAATTATTTGTATGTACACCTCAAAAATTGCCAAAGTTTGTACCTGTTCAACTTCTTACTCAAATGTAGAAAAGACTGATTTGGAAAACATAGTTTTTCCTAATTTCAGGCTATCAGCATATGCAAACTTACAAATGTTTTATCGCATCTTAATAAAGTAATTAGCAGTTAGAATATTTCTGTGTTGTTCCAACTTGTGAGATTCTATAAAACAGTGCCTCTTTGCAGTTATTATCCACAGAGGGAAGGAGGCTCCTGCACAATACACTGCATAGTTCTCAAAACTAATACAAAGTGATATATCAATTCCTTGATCAACAAGATGATAAGAGGCATACTGAAACCGTGTACAACTCGTAACGTTTATGGAATGACACACACTTACATCATACATCATAAATGCCTGCGCTAGAGAAACAAGCCATTAACTGATGTGTGTCATTAACTCCTTGCGTTCAGATATCAGATATAGAACTGTATGAAGTACAGCTTGTTATTAATAATAAAGAGAAAAAAAAAGTGAGGAAACTTTGGCACAACCTCACCTCGAACATTTCATCCTTATATCATTCGTCTATTCCCACGGAATGGGCACGCAAAGGAATCTAATACCCCTCCTCAAAGATCAAATTTCAAGACACTTTATGTTATTAGATTTGTACACATGGTCTTCCCTCTGCAATTCAAAAACCAGGTATCTATCAGGCATAGGGTGTTGCTGAAAATGTTTTTTTCTAACGTGTCACTGTGTTGATGTTTGGGGCCAAAAATACAGAATGATTAATCTAATGATGTTTCAATCTTTCTGAGATTGCAAAACGTACCATAACAGTGATCCAATACAATCCAATGTGGTAAAAGACCGACATATTACACATGATCGCACAGTAGTGAACCTCACAAATTTTTAGTATCATGCCCTAACATTCTCATCACTACCTCTGACCAGCATCACTGCCAAACGAGTCAAGTCTCCACATGACTGCAGCAGGGTTAACCCAGGATGGCATGGTGCTCTTCACCTCCATCTCGTCTTTCTGTAAAAGTGCTATGGAGCGAATGACTCAGAGGAGTGCAGGATTTCAGAACAGCTCGCCCACACATACAAATACACACACTCTGCTTCACATGGGTATGTGTGTGTGTGTGTGTGTGCGCGAGAGAGAGAGAGAGAGAGAGAGAGCGGGAGCATAACAGCAGGAGCCGTCAGTGGGCTTGACTAGCATTCCAGACAGTCAGCGAACGAGTGTATGAATAGTTGAAAGTCTTTCTTTCCTGGATAAAAATCTATGTAGAATTAAAACACAGAGTCCTTCTCCTTACCCCTTCATCTCTGCCTCAATTAGTCTGCAGTTCAGACTGGTTGCCACAGCAACATGGCACATACTCGACAAAAATGATCATCAACACAGTTGGGCTCGAGAATGGCACAGTGTCACTCTAAAACAGTGAGTGTGAGAAGCTGTGTGTGTGTGGGGGTGTGTGTGTGTGGGTGGGTGTGTCCAGTTTATTAGGAACACCTGTACAGCTGGACATTTATAAGCTCTTTAAGCAAATCATGTGGCCGGTCAAGAGCTTCACTTGGTGTTACTGAATTAAAGAAGTGATTTTCGCTGATCTCTGCGATTCTCTAGATTTTACACACAATGGTGGGAATATCTTACTGATGAGAGATGTCAGAAGAGAATGACAAGAATGGTCTGAGCTGACAAACTCTAGCAGAGGTGGGTAGAGTAGTCACCCAAAATATTAATCAAGTACTTCAAAATAATATTTCTCAAGTAGAAGTAAAAAGTAGTCATCTAAAATATTACTGAAGTAAGAGTAAAAAAGTATAAGATGAAAAGACTACTGTGTACTGAGTAACTGTTTCAGTTGCAATGTCTGATTTATTTAAAAAAAAATTTTTTTTAATTATTATAATTATATATTAGTGTGTATATATATATACACACACACACACACACACACACACACAGTATATACAGTACAGACCAAAAGTTTGGACACACCTTCTTATTCAAAGAGGTTGAATTTCTATTATGGCAAGAAAAAAGCAGCTAAGAGAGAGAAAAAAAAAAAAAACGAGTGGCCATCATAACTTTAAAAAAGTCCAAAAACTTTGAAAGTGTCCCCAAGTGCAGTCACAAAAACCATCAAGCGCTACAAAGAAACTGGCTCATATGCGGACCGCCCCAGGAAAGGAAGACCAAGAGTCGCCTCTGCTGCGGAGGATAAGTTCATCCGAGTCACCAGCCTCAGAAATCGCAGGTTAACAGCAGCTCAGATCAGAGAGCAGGTCAATGCCACACAGAGTTCTAGCAGCAGACACGTCTCTAGAACAACTGTTCTGGCGATTAATTCTGTACTGAAATATACTCATATATTCATAGACTGTACAAGTGACATTATGTGTACAATTAAAGTTAACATATCATCACACAAACATGAAAAAAGCATTCTATACCCACCTGGCTGCATGTGTAGAATAAATGGTTAAAAAAGTAACGAGGTCGAGTGTAGCCGAATGTTGCGCAGTAAGAGTAGCGTTCCTTCTTCTCAAGTAAAAGTAAAAAGTATGGTGCAGTACAACTACTCATTGAAGTACATTTTTTTCAAAAAGTTATTCATGTAAATATAACGGAGTAAATGTAACTCGTTACTACCCACCTCTGTAAGTAACTCTAAATAAGCACATGGGCTACAACTGGCTACAGCTGGGATAGAGTACAACAGCACAAGACTGTACCAGGATCCATTCCTATCAGCCAAAAACAGGAACCTGAGGATATATATATCTTTTTTTTTGTTTTTTCCTCAAACTGAGCATCTGACTTGAGAAAGAGATGTGATTTAAGTGACTTGTTGGTGCTAGACCATCTCTAGATTTTACAGAGAATGGTCTGTAAAAAGAAACCGTATCCAGTGAGCAGCAGTTCTCTGGGAGAAAATGCCTCATTAATACCTGAGGTCAGAAGAGAATGGTCAGACTGGGTTGAGCTGAGAGGAAGGCAACAATAACTCAAATAACATCTCTTTACAACCAAGGTATGCCAAAGAGCATCCCTGAATACATAACACGTCAAATTGTCAAAAGCTGTTAGACTACAACAGTAGAAGACCACACTGGGTGCCATACCTGTCAAGAAGCTATAATTTGCAAAAACGTTGCCTTGTCCGATGAGTCTCAATTTCTGCAGTGCAAGTTCGACCATCTTGTCTTGCAGTTCAGCAAGCTGGTGGTGTGATAATGCTGGGGATATTTTGGACTAATTGAGCATGATTTAAATGCCACAGCCTACCTATTATTGTTGCTGGACATGTCCACCCTTGTATAGCCACAGGATAATACATCATGTCAGAAAGGTAAAATCACCACGAACTCAGTTCACAGCTCAATTCAATAGAGCACTTTTGGAATGTGATAGAATGGAAGACTTGCATCATGGATGTGCAAACGTCAAGTTCGCAGCAACTGCATGATGCCATCATGTCAATGTGCACCTTGCGGAATTTATGCCATGAAGAATTAAGTCAGTTATCAAAGCAAAAGAGGATCCAACCCAATAGAAAGGCAGACCTCTCCGAGGGGCGCAGTGGTAAAGTGCTCGCCCTATCATCCGGAGATCGCTAGTTCGAATCCCGGGTGGTGCTGTAACCTCTCGCAGCTGGAGGTCTAGAGAGAGCTGATTGGCCGACCTGTCTCAGAGGGGAGGGATGAGAGGTACTTAGTGCTCCCACATTAATCATGGCTCTACAGCCAGTCAGGGGAGTCTGTGAGCTCGCGCAACGGAGGGAGCGGATGGCGCTGTCCTCCGAGTATGTTACGCCGCCCCCAACGATGTGCGAGCGAGCTCATCGAAAAGATGCGGTCGGCTGGCGTCACGTGGTTCGGAGGAAACACGTGATCGTCTTCGGCCCTCCCGGCTGAGTGGTAGCCTTAATGTGGGAGCCCCCTAGTGACGGGGAGGAATTGGACACGACTAAATTAGGGAGAAAATCAGGGAAAAAAAAGAAAAAAAAAAGTCAGACCTAATGAAGTCACCATTGGGTGTACAGTATACAAGTCATATCGTTTTTTTGACTAATCAGTGCAGAGAACCTGCTGCCACTTTTCTGCAACCCAGTACCTTAGCCTTGTTTCCATGTCACAGGATTCTGGACAGACTTCTCTGGACAGTAGATGTTTTTTTTTTGTTTGTTTCAAATTTATTGAAACAACTTGAACATGTACTTTATTACATAGGAAAATGAAACCAAATCTTTAAATTTCAACATAGGGACCAGTCACGTCTTGCATCGTTTACCGAGTCTATGGTCATCAGCCTCTTTTTTTTTGTTGTTGCATTCCTCCCTTTCACTGTACACCACTATGACATAATTCTGACATGTAATATGTGTAATGCGGCATTTGTTTGACTCTGAATTGATATCTGAATCTTTAGCTTTGAGATACGTAAACGTCTGCTGACTTTATATCTTGAGATTTTCTTTTTTAAATGTAAGTGCGCAGTGATCGGTAGAAACATGGTGTTTAGGAGGTGGTTAACGGTTTTAATGGTTAACTGATTTAAAAGTTTTAAACATCATTCATGAATGAATCATTTAAATATGTATACAGTAGATGTGGACATTTACAATCTCAATTAGAACATTTTGCTTAATTTGCTTATTTTGTTTGTGATTAAACATTAATTCTAATTAATTTAACTGATAGAGACAATCAAACAGAATTAGTTAAATTCAGATCACAAGCACAACAAAGCGAAGTCCTGTACTGATCATTACACAAACTTTTCCTTTAAATTTACTGTAGGCATGCCATGTTTTCACTTCTCTGACAAGTACAAATTTTTTTTTTATTTAATAAGCATGGCCTCTGGCGCATTGCTATCAACATTAGGCGGAAGTATCTGTTGAGGATGCAATCAGTGACTTTGTCACGGTTGTCATCCTTTTTTCTTTCACGGCTTGACAAAGCTTATCCTGAAAAGTCACCCTGAAATTATGAAATTAGTTACACTTCTAGCTCTGCCTCAACAGCTCACGCACTGTTGCATGCAGACAAGATCTCTGGGCCACATATCATGCAAGAGAATGCCGTAGTTGTACACCTTTTTTAATTCATGTATTTCGGGGGTAAAGCCATTGTCATACATTTGATCTTATGCAAACATCACTGTATTATTTGGTTGGATTCCATACAGATAGTATTTTTTAAGCAATAACATGTAACATGCGGTTGCACAGCTCTAAGCACAGCCACTGCATCCATAAGCCAAGAAATAGACAGATTGCGGAATCGTGCCATTAGAAACCACTGAGATTTTGGGTGCTGAATGTGCGATTTGCAAATGACATGAGCGTGTGAGTGCCGTGCTAACTCACTGCTAATGCAACAAGAATGCCATACCTGTCCTCACTCTGACACGGCTGCTCACCCAGCAACAGTTCCCGGAAGCGAGCACGACCCTGAAGGGGCGGGACATCAGGTTCACCAGTGGCCATCTTCAGTCCCTGAACATTGAGCACAACCCCACTCAGCATTTGGGAGCAGTCAGAAGTCACACTAAAAGATGGAGCAATCAGGAAACAGAAAACAAGCTCGATCGGTAACAGAGGAAAATCTAAATAATAAATTCTACTACTTCCAGAGAAAATGCATGTGCTGGGCTCATTTATCAATCATGAAATTGCGTGCATAAAGTTTTATATTTTTAAGTTGAGTTTTATATTATAAAGTATAATAATAATAATAATCAGCTAAATTTACAAAAACAAATTATGTTGAATTTCTTCTTTTACTTGAAAGTGTATGCTGTAAAGTGTATCCATTAAGGCTAAATCACCATACAATATATTCTTGACACAGCTTATTTTTAATTAGTGTCTGCTACATTACTTCATAAAAGGTCAAGTGCACAAAAAAAAAGAAAAGAAAAAAAAAAAGACATAAGTGGAAGTTATTCTGACTTGTGCATATGCCAGTTAAAAATGTTTAGCTGTGTAAGAACACCTGAGATATACTAGACGAATTACATATGTTGATCACATACACCAAGTGCTTTCTTTGTGTTTTAGGTGTTACTCACTCACTCATCATCTATACCGCTTAATCCTGTATTCAGGGTCACAGGGGGCCTGGAGCCTATCCCAGGAGACTTGGGGCACATGGCAGGGTACACCCTGGACAGGGTGCCAATCCATCGCAGGGCACAGACACACACACATACACTCACTCATTCACACACTACGGGCAATTTGGGGACACCAATTAGCCTAACCTACATGTCTTTGGACTGTGGGAGGAAACCGGAGTACCTGGAGGAAACCCACCAAGCACGGGGAGAACATGCAAACTCCATGCACACAGAGACGGGAAACGAGCCTGGCCGGGGATCGAACCCGGACCCTGGCGGTGCAAGGCGACAGTGCTAACCACTATACCACCGTGCTGCCCGTTTTAGGTGTTACGTACAATTTAAATATCATATGCATTATGCTACACTGTCAAGATGCCAGGGCAAATGGAACTGATTTATAAAACAGCTTTCGTTGTCTCGGAAAATCATACCGGACGTCTTATACTGTAAGTGTCATCTTACTCTTTTGCCGCCTGAGGCATTTTTAGACAGCAGGCAAATATGGCTTTAAAGGCTGTTCATGCATATATAAGTGCCTGAGCAAAAAATTAAAAGTCCCACATTCTAAGATCACCTTTAGCTTTAATCAACTTTCGCTTTGTGACCAGTTCATGTGTAAAAATGATTTCATGATCTCAGAATCAAACTTTCACAATTTGAATTCTGGAACGCGCCCATTCGATCAGGGAAGAAAAAAGTCCATAGACGTGATAACCTGGTCATTCAGTAGATTCAAGTAGGTCAGCCTACTTCATTATATTGCCACATGACGTTGCATGTGAACAACTGAAGCAACCCCAAATCATAACACTGCTTTCAGAGGCTTGTACAGTGGGCACTGTGCATGATATGTGTGTCGCTACATGTGCTTCCCTTCTTCCATCCCTGATTACATTTCTTCTACAATGTTGAAGCTTCAGCACTGGTTCTTAGCCCAATTCCAGCTATTTCAAATCTGCTTATTTGTCTTTGGTATTTGATGCAGGCCAATAATTTAAACTTTCTGAAGTGACTTTTTTTGGCCAGGCAGTGTATATACACGAACACATTTTGTAAAACAGTTAAACCAATGAGCCTATTCTGCATGTCTTTGGACTGTGAGGAGTAACCGGAGCACTCATTGGAAACCCATTAAGAGGTTCCAGTTTTAAAAAATCTTTCGATCTCGATGGGTTCCCATCAAAGTTGTGCAGACACACCTCAATATCCTTCTCTGAGGTCAGCTTGGTGGAGAGGAGTTGTGCATCGTGGCAAGTGCTATACGTTCTCTGTTGCTACAGTTATGCACTCAGCTATGCTGAGCCAGGACTCTCTGCTCCTAATGCAGATCCCAATTCAGCATGGATTTTGCATCTCATACTCTCTGACTGCTATTCTATTTAAAAGTTCTATCTGCACAATATCTGGCACAATAACTCAATAGCTCACATTTCTCTCTCTGCTTTTCAGTTTAGCTTAAGGTTGTTTTTTGGACGTAGTAACTTACAATTAAGATAATACAAATAAGATGACCACTAATACATTCCTGATGAAAAAATCTAAAAACAAGAAAAGCAAAGGAAAAGTAATAAAATATAACTATTAATTAAAGCTTAAGAATGGTGGATAGCAATTGTGGGAATTAGGCTGAAATGTTAAGAAACCTGAGATTGTGGCCAAGCGAAGTGAAGTGTGAAGGTCCGGAGAGTGAAGTAAGTGGGAAAGGTAACCTGAAGAGAATATGGCTAATTAGTATGTGTGTGTGTGTGTGTGTGTGTGTTGCTGCAAGCTGAACAAGGCTGAGAAAGTGCAACTGTGTGACAGAGAGAAAACGTGCGTGCAGAGCTCAAAAGACAGCAATATGTTGTGTGTGTGTGTGTGAATTTCACTTAAAAGGTTCATTGAGGAGAACAGACAATAACCAAACTCACAGCAACACTAATTATTCACATTCTCTTCAGGTGTGAGTCCTTTGCCACTTAGCTGACTCTCGCATCCTTCACAGTTTGGCCACACCCACACCAGCACAAGGACAAACATCAATTTTATGTCCACACGTAGCTTTTTTAAACTGAGATTTTTCTACTTTGCTTTTTTAAATAATTTAAAAATATCTTTGTCCACATGAAAACGCAAAACACCCTCCTAAGTGCTGTTAGGAGCATCGCTAATCAACAGGGGGCCAATCAGAAGCCTAGACAAAACATTACCAGTCACTACTTAAGTACTGGTACTTAAGTCTACCATTGCACAAAATATCCTCATACAAAATACAAGATGACGTCACACCAAGGACACTAGCACACAGACATTTCCCCTGTCCACACAACACCAGTGAAAACAGAGTTTTGGAAAATCTTCACTTTGGAATTTTTTAACGACTAAAACTGCATTTGAATGTGGGCGAAAGGCCAAAACCGCAGATAAACATCTCTGTTTTTAAAAAATACCCGGCTACGTGTGGACAAGGCTTTTGTCTATAACATTGATTAATCGTTGCACCCCTAATGCATACACAACTGTGAAGGAACAAAATGTTTACCTTATATAAAAACCTTATATAGTCATTTCAAACTATAATTATTTCGTGACCAATTTCTTTCTCTTTAATTTTTCCCTTTTTAATATCCATTGTATTTGGATACGGTTTTGCCTTGCTCTGTTTGTTTGTTTGGTTTGCTTTTAAAAAAAAACATTTGGCCATTTACTTTTTACACTTTTGCCTGCTGACTCAAAATGTAATAAACCCAACAGGCAATTTCTGACCACTTCACTGAATGCAAGCATTTTGTTATTTAATAGCTATAACTTATAGTGACACACCTCAATCTGTGAGAAGCTAATGAATAAATATAAATGCACTGGGTCTATCTAAGGAGACTTAGGGAACAAGGCAGTGTACACCCTAGACATGGTGCCAATCCATCGCAGGGCACACACATACACACAGTCACACACTACAGCCAATTGATTTAACCTGCATGTCTTTGGACTGTGGGAGAAGCCCGGAGGAAACCCACCAAGCGCGGGGAGAACATGCAAACTCCATGCACACAGACTCGAGGTGAGACTCGAACCCAGAACCTGGAGGTGCAAGTTGACAGTGATAACCACTAAGCCACTGTGCCACCAGTTACAGTGATATGATTCAGTAAAACATCTGCCAAAAAACATTTTAGTTTTTTTATTTGTTTATTTTTGAGTTTTAATGCTGCTTCTTTTTGTCCGCCAGTCAGCCTAATTATCCTCCTGTGTCAAATTACTTCAGAATTATTAATGCAGCTAAATATGCTACGCCTCTACCTAAACGCAATAATGTTGTTGGTGTTGGTGGTCCTTTGACACAATAATGTCAGTAGCAAAAACATAAATCTGTGTTTAAATAAAATATAAATTAATTAAATAATTAATTCAATAATAATAATAATAATAATAATAATAATAATAATAATAATAATTCCTACCAATAGTTCACATCAATGCAGAGACATCTGGGCTCTCTCTCTCTCTCTCTCTCTCTCTCTCACACACACACACACAGACTTTTCTCTTACAGAACATTCGGTTCTACATATTACACATCCATGAGAGAGTTAAGAAAAAATACTAAATATTAAATACTGAATACTGAATAACCACCATCTGATAATGTACCGAAATGAAACAAATACTGACGCAATCGCCACAGCTATAATATACTTTTAGATCATATGTTTTTAAAGCAAATATGCATGTATATAAATACATTATATATACACCCCCCACCCCCAGTAATATGTTAATTTATAAAATAACTTTGGAGCAGTTAGGCGCCAGGGCGGGTGCAGTGGGGTCGTGGAGCGCGCGGTACCTCCGTGCCGGTGCGTCTCGCGCTGCGCGCCCGTCGTCATCCACGAAAGTGCGGTTGGTGTAGCACGCGCCGCGCATGGCCGGTGTTCCCAGCTCCGTCCGTCCGCAGTTTAGCGCGCGCAGAAAGATGCGCGCGGCACCGTGTCTCCTCGCGATACAGCAGCTTTTCCTCGCGAGATTCAAATACTTTCACATCATTTTAATTTGAAGTGGAGTCTATTCGGTCCAACAATCTGCCTTAATCTGTAAATAAGCTATAATTAATAACCGACAGTCGGTCTGTGCGCCACGTGAACCCTCTTTGACTTGCTCACCATAAAGCACCAGCGCAGACGCTGCCCGATGTCAAAGAACTTAATACTTCAGGCAAACTACATTTAGTACACCATTTAGTATACTCAATAAGGATTTCGCCTGTGCTAATAATTAGAGACAAAGAGCGCCATCTTGCGGACAGCATCGGATTGTTCCTTTCAGCCGATCACAATGTGATACTGCAACTGTAAGAAAAGTAGTAGCTAAACAAGTGCGCAGTCTCTCTTGAATATCTCGACCCCTATACAGTACACCTTTAAGCCTGTTATATCTTTATTCACTATATTTAAATATATAGTGAAATGTAACAGTCAGCATCACAATGTATAACTTATACTTATTATACTTATGTATAATATAATATCTATATACAGTATACACACACACACACACACACATTATACACATTCAGCTCACTAAAGTTTCACTAATCACTAAAATTTCCACTGCATTTATAGTGTATTAAATAGGGTATCTCAGTCATTATTTCGTATTATATGTAACAACGCTAGGCAATAATAATAATATAACAACATAGCTTTTATTGTCTCAACCAGATACATTAGGTACAGTACATTGTGGGATCACAATACTACACAAAGCACAGAAGTACACAAGACTACATACTGTATACCTAAATGTTATACTAAAGGACCCTAAACGCCACAAAGTGCACGAGTGCAACCATTATCATTTAGCCTGAATTAGAAACCTCAACTTACCTGGATCCCTGAGTAATGTCTATACATACACACATACACCTAAGTCAATATTAGTTTACTTTGAAGTATACCAACACACACTGACCTGGCCCCCGATTCATAATACATAGGCCCCCGAAACTTTATAAGATTACAAGAAAACAAATATAAGATTGTCAAACATAGAGCTATAAAGTGGTACAAAAATCTGGATTGAACAATAGCTTCAAAAAATATTATATTTGGTTTTGGAATTGGAAATACCAGATCCCTTGTAATAAAAGTCAAGATATTATCATTATTATATTAATTAATTAATTAATTTATTTATTTATTTTATTGACTGAAACTGGTTTAAGAACCCTTCAACACATTATCAAAACCTGGATAGATAGTACTGAACTGTCAACTTGAAATGTAATGAGAACTCGGACTAATCAGTTGAGTGGCCATAAGAAAACCACTTGTTAGTGAGAGTAATCAGAAAAAAAGGTTAAAAATGCATTAGAGTAAGAAGGGAAGTGGTGCGTTTCCTCTAGGTACTCCGGTTTCCTCCCACAGTCCAAAGACATGCAGATTAGGTTAAGTGCCATTCCCAAATCCCATAGTGTGATTGTGGATACGTGCTCTGTAATGAACTGACACCCTGTCCAGAGTGTACCCCGCATAGTGCCCGAAGTCCATGAGGAATCATTTGAACTGAGGAACTAGCAACCACATTGTGTGCTGTAGTCAAAGTTAAAGGTAATTGAATGATATCTTAGAATGTGGGACATTTTGGGGGGACCAGGCAGTGTATATTACTTGAGAAGGACACAATTCTTACACAACTACATCACAAATGCATTTTGCAAAAAGTCTTACAAAATGAAATACAAAAGAAAAGCTAAACCGGATTATTGCAGAATCAGTCATATAACAGAATTTATTCACAGAAAAGAAAAGTTATTTTAGATGATTTGACATGTTGGATGCACACTGGTGAAGAAGGTTGCCTTCCATCCCACAGCTCAGTTATCTGTAGTTTGATATTGAGCTTCTTTGATTTCCTTCCATCATCCAAAAAACACCTGTAGGTGGGTTGCTATGGTAGGTTTCCTGTAGATGTGTGGTGGGGTCTATGACTGTATGCATGTATTATGGCCTCCAACAGGGAATCTCACCAAGGGTGAATCTTTCCTCTGCCCCAGTGTTCCCAGTGTTAGGACAACAAAACCACTGCCACTGTCACTGCATGCATTGCATCCTGATTCCGATGTATTACTAATTGATTAATATGGGTTATACCAAAATAAGTGGCATATTGATTTTATGCAGTGTAAGTCAAATTAAGTTATGTTGTAAAAACATGTTCTGATTTCCCACTGTGACAATCTGCTTAACTTAGCTAACTACTGTTAACTTGGCTGTATTTCATCCTCATTATTTCATTAATGACTCAGAGCAGCCTGTCTGTATCCAGAAAGGTATAGTGTAACCACTGTGGTGTTAGCTTACATGGAAACAGGGCTCAGGTGAATGGTCAATGTGTCTGTGCTCGCTCACACACACTACACACACAGTGTTTATCGGGGAGACAGCCCAAGAAGGTCAAGAAGAAACAGAGACAAAGAAAGAGAAAGTATTTATGGGACATCATGAGGGTGAGGAAAAACTTTTTTTTTATTTTTTTTTAATTTATTTGATCTCACAATTTTTTAAACTTTTTCTGAAGACATCTTCCCCCATTTCTTTTTCTTTCATAGTGTTAGACTGCAGTGAAATACAGTTAACTGCAATATATAATAAGAATACAAAACTGAAAAATCAATATTCGGTCCATGATGCATTTTGAAAAGGTAATTTTTAGAAGATGTATTAGAAAAAGTTTTTGCTCTTTCATGTCACGGTGTGCTCCATTACTTCAATCGATGTTCAGTCTTACTTTTTCTGACAAATATCTTATCAGTGAATCAAATGGAGTATATACTTGTCTAATTAATTGTTATACGCACCTATCATCAACGAACTTTGTGCAAAGATGCAGGTTCATTAATTTGGGAAGCACTGCCATTTAGTCTATTCATTAAGAATATTGTGGCTATCATCTAGTAGACTTAGATATTATTATTATAGCTGTCAGTCAAGTACAGGTTTCATGTATGTGTACTTAACTTGAGTGGTATTACTCCACTACATCCTATATCAAATATCTATATCCTATATTAAATACCTAACAACAGAGGTGAAGAAGTCATTTGTGTGTGTGTGTGTGTGTGTGTGTGTGTGAGAGAGAGAGAGAGAGAGAGAGAGAGAGAGAGAGAGAGAGAGACTAAGTACTAATTTAAATAGGGATTTCTACTTTTACATTAGTAATTGTTAATATTAGCTAGTAATATTTATCTATTTTTATTGAAGTACAGGATTTGTGTACTTTGCCCACCACTGTTCATGACCAGTGTCTGATCCAGTCTGTTGACAAGTAATTTTTCTTTCCCTTTTTCTTAAAATAACATTTGTTCCTAAATGTCCTGATATTTATGTTCTTTCTTAAAGCTTGTAAGCCTCAAAGTGTCTTCATGAAAATAATATATATGTTACTATTTTGTGCATGATTAACCTTAATGCAAATGTTTTAAAGTCACTGTAAGTATTCACATGCATCTCCCCATTTTTATAATAATATGTCACAGAACCCATGTGTGTTCCTCATTCTCTTAAATGAGGAAACTTGGATATCAGCTCATCAGCTGTTATAGATTATAACAGTACAGATTTACTGTCCTTTGAAAATATCTCAACATTGTCAAAAATAGCAATTGTCAAAATAGTTGGAATACCTGAACCCTATTGAGCACCTGTGGAACGTCCTCATGGGGAAGGTGGTGAAGCGCCATGTGTCTAACATCCAGCAGCTCTGTGATATCATTATGGAGGAGTGGAAGAGGATCCCAGCAATAACATGTGCAGCTCTGGTGAATTCCACGCCCAAAAGCGTTAAGGCCGTGCTAGATAACAATAGTGCTCACACTTTGGACACCGTTTTGACATGTTCACTTAGAGTGTACTCATTTTCGTTTGCAGTTATTTAAACAATAAAATCTGTATGTTGAGTTATTGTTAGAGGGCAGTAAATCTGTACTGCTGTACAAGCTGCACATCGACTAATCTAAAATATATGCATTTTTTATTTCTATAGTATTGTCTCTTGAGAACATATAATCAAAAGTAATCAAAATAATCTATATTTACTATGATCAATTAGGTCAGGTTGTGGAAGGGGTGCTTGGCCTAAATCATCCTGGTGTACTAATGATACAGTAAATAATACGTGTGTTTAAAGAGCCTGAGCAGTCTGGTCTTTCTTATGTTTCCAGTCACACTAATATCTTACTGTTCTATGTACTGTAAAGAGGATTTATTTGTAACCATCGTAAGGTGTTTATTATCAAGGAAAAGGGTTTGTGGCAAAATTTTACACTGGTGACGTAACGTTTTTCAGTATGAATTCTACATGTGTTATGAAATAAAAATCCTATTTATTTACTGTAACAAATGAAATAACCAAATGCATTTAATAGCCAACCATGCACTTTCTCCTCTTACTCAAGTTTCTTCTTGTTAAACTCATTAATTCATACTGGGCTGAAATACATAATTCAAATTGGGCTTTTATTTCTCATTTTTATTTTCAGCATCATATTTTCTCTTAATTAATAATTAAAATCTCTCTCCCTCTCTGTCTCTGTTCAGGTCTGTGTGTTCAGGCTACACACCCATCAGTGGTGTTTCCTACTCTGTAATGTTGTGCTGTTCCATGCACTGTTGTTTGGTGGGGACATTGTGGAAGAGTTCCTGCTCCAATCTTCTCCAGCTGCTTATACTGACCGTGCTGTACTTGAGCTCCGTGAGCGTGCACGCAAACTGGATTTGAGCCACACCATAACCAACTCCTCGCAGATTTACCCCATTAACTCCAAGCCCTGTCTTTATCAACAAGACCTCCTTTTCCTTACTATTGTTTTTAGCAGCCCAAATAATACCAGTCACAGAGACGCAATCAGAAGTTCATGGGCCAATCAGACAATGGTGCAAGATGTGGCAGTACGGACAGTGTTCTTTCTAAACCCATCCACCTTGGAGACAGAGCATCGGCTGGTTTGGGACGAGTCTGCTCGACATCGTGACATAGTACAGTGTGAAGGGCCTTTGTCACAAGATCACTGGGGTCAGGTGAAACTAGCTCTGCGTTGGGTTCTGCTTTTCTGTCCTCGTGCCCGATTTGTGGTTTTGACAGAGGATACAGTTTTTTTAAATGTTCCAGCACTCGGCACCTACTTGCTTACACTCCGTACCCACCCTGAAGATCTATACCTGGGCAGGGTCATTCATCATGCCTCACCTGAACGAAATTATATCAAGCCTCACTATGTTTCCCTCCACCTCTATCCAGACCGGTCTTTCCCTGATTACTGCTCTGGCCCTGCCTTCCTGATGTCGCAAGATGTAGTGCGTAAAGTTTATGTTGCCTCTAACGATGTAGCCTTAGCCCTGCCGGCAGATGTCTTGATTGGTCTGTGTGCAAGAGCAGCAGGCATTGTGGCTACCCATAGCGCACGCTTTTCTGGAGAACGGCATGTGCACTACAACCCCTGCTGCTACAATTTCCTGTTCAGCTCAGCCTTAGTGGATGCAGAGCTGATGGACATGGCCTGGAGAGATCTGGGCAAAGGAAGAGGACGGCACTGCAGCCTGTTACAGACATATTATAGCTTGGTAGTATGCAAAACTGTGACTTATCTAAACAGTGTCACCTTTTTCAGTGGAAACAACACTAAAGTCTAAATATGTCTATGTAAATGTTCATGTTTAATATCGCCTTTAGAGTAGGGGTCATCAGTCATGTTCCTCGAGGGGGTTTCTCAACTCCCAGAACAAATGATATAACTAATGAGCTAATTAATAGCATTTTTCTGAATATATGTGGGTGTGGTAGAGCAGGGAAAGCACTAAAATGTGCAGGACAAGGGGTCCTCCAGGACCGTGGGTGGGAAACACTGCTTTAGACGAATCTATAGAAGTATACACAAATAAATTGCATTATAGAATAACAGAAAAAGCAGACGAAAAACAAGAAAATGTAGCAAGAAAAGTATTCAAGATTAGAATTGTGACCATAGATAAAAAAATAACTTAAAAAAAAAATCTCAAATAGTTTGCAAAATAAAAAATGCAAAATTGTCCTATTTTTAAAGATTGTGATAATATACTAGATGCGCCCGCGCATGCAATTTAATTGCACAATCATAAGCACGTTTTAAAATGTACAATGCCATCTGTTGATTTTTGAGATGAACTAATGATTTTTTAAGTCATGTTTTTGAAGTTATAAAGGTATTACTCATCTTACGCCCCCACAAATTCTTTTTTTTGCAAATATATTGTATTAATGTACAGACAGGCCAACTTTACAGTTTTATTACATATATAAAT
The DNA here is from genome assembly GCA_011419295.1 of Clarias macrocephalus. Taxonomy (NCBI): domain Eukaryota; kingdom Metazoa; phylum Chordata; class Actinopteri; order Siluriformes; family Clariidae; genus Clarias; species Clarias macrocephalus. Next base: position 159,732 of record JAAGKR010000184.1, on the reverse strand, counting down.
AATATGATATGCACTTATCATACTGTCCTAACATTTAAATGCAACTATTAAAAATGACCACTTCATAACTAATGTTGCTTTCACTGGCCAACAAGTGTTTAGAGCTAAACTCAAATTTTAAAAATTGAAATAAACCCAAACACAACAGAGACATCCTGAAAATGGGCACAGGTTGAACAGGCACAATAACAGTGTGTAGTAGTAGAAGTAGTGTGTGTGTGTGTGTGTGTGTGTGTAGTAGTAGTAGTAGTAGAAGTAGTGTGTGTGTGTGTGTGTGTGTGTGTGTGTGTGTGTGTGTGTGTGTGTGTGTGTGTGTGTGTGTGTGTGTGTGTGTGTTTGTGTGTGTGTGTGT
>JAAGKR010000184.1:0-158629 GCA_011419295.1 Clarias macrocephalus | reverse complement strand
GTGTGTGTGTGTGTGTGTGTGTGTGTGTGTGTGTGTGTGTGTGTGTGTGTGTGTGTGTTTGTGTGTGTGTGTGTGTGTGTGTGTGTGTGTGTGTGTACACAATTTATATTTTTGTTTCTATAGATACACTATATGAGCAAACATTTGTGGACATCTAATCATGACACTATCTTGAACACTGATGCTGATTGCTGATTAATTCTTCCCACTAATCTCTAATTTTCTAAAATAAATAAATAAATAAATAAACAAACAAATAAATAAATAAAAAGACCTTCCACATGATTTTGGAACATGGCTGTGGGTGATTTGTCCATCCAGGTATTGATTTTGTGTGAGAAGGTTTTAAGTGAGGTTGAGGTCAGGGATGTGTGCTGCCCACTTACTTTCTTGCACTCTAACCATGTCTTTATAGACCTTGATATGTGCCCAGGAGCACTGTCATGCTGGAACATACTGGCCTCTTAGTAACAGTGAAAATATAAAGAAAAAAAACCTTCTGTACAATTTTGGCAAAGGTTTAGGGAACACCCGTATATGCATGTGATTATCAGGTGTCCACACACTCTTGGCCACTCTTGGCCTTGAAAAAAGCAGCTAATTGAAGAGAAAAACGAGTGGCCATCATTATTTTAAGAAATGAAGGTCAGTCAGTCCGAAAAATTGGGAAAACGTTGAAAGTGTCCCCAAGTGCAGTCACAAAAACCATCAAGCGTTACAAAGAAACTGGCTCATATGCGGACCGCCCCAGGAAAGGAAGACCAAGAGTCGCCTCTGCTGCGGAGGATAAGTTCATCCGAGTCACCAGCCTCAGAAATCGCAGGTTAACAGCAGCTCAGATCAGAGAGCAGGTCAATGCCACACAGAGTTCTAGCAGCAGACACGTCTCTAGAACAACTGTTAAGAGGAGACTGTGTGAATCAGTCCTTCATGGTAGAATATCTGCTAGGAAACCACTGCTAAGGACAGGCAACAAGCAGAAGAGACTTGTTTGGGCTAAAGAACACAATAAAGAAAACTCTTTGAATGAAAAAGTGTGTCCAAACTTTTGCTCTGTACTGTATATTGTATCCCCATTTTCAAGTTTTCACTTTTCTTTACGCAGTATTTTTCAGATCACATTGTATTAGGGGATATATAAAGATGTATATTAAAGATCTTATTTAATGGGAGATCTATTTTACCTGTATACTTTCTTCTAATAATTTGCATGGCTTGTAGTATTTCTCCAAGTGGTGTAACCTTGAAGTGGTGCAGTGTTTGCAATAAATGCCACTGTCATACACAGACATACATACACCATTGTATATACCATAGCTTTGCAAGTATTTCAAAGCTGATGATAGCCTCCTCTCATCCTTTAAGCACGTGATTGTATATTTTATATATTGCAATTGTTTTCCTTGTGAAATTCTATGCCACTTCCTAGCTTTAAGTTGGTTTTAACAGGTAATCAGCATCCATATTACTACAGTCCACTAGGCTGGATAGACTGCCATGTGATTTCAATAATGAACCAAGACCTGTTAATCCACAATTCTGGAACTGAAGCTCTTACTGCAAGTGACTCTGGGTATTAAACATCTCCTGCCATTGAGCCTACTAGCAGGAATGTGGCTACATATTGCTAGACTTTACCATTATGTAATATAACCTTTGTTCTTTCACAAACCAGACTGGCTAATTAAAGCCATGCTTTGCACGTACTTGAATGCAGCAGTTGTCTCAAATTCCTTAGAACTTATAGATAGACATCAAGTGCTCCATGTCTTGGTATACATCATTTTTATGCCTCACTTGGACATTCCCCATGTTCTCCATCATGTGCAATGATGCCAATGTCAGTACAGTATGCTTGGCTGGCAGGTTTAGAACCAGTTTCAGTGTCACAAATATGTTAAATCATTTTACTGCTTCATTGGAAATTGATGAGAGAAACTTCATGAGAACTCCTTTTGTAAAGTTCATATTGGTGCTCATGCTGTTGTAGTGCCTGAGTTCAGTACTTAAACATTAACAAATAGAGAGTGTTGTTTCCAAACCATCTTGCATACAAAACATTTTTGAGCTGACTGACATCTACAGCATTTGAATGGTTTTTCAACATCTAGCAGCTCAGGCTTGCTGGGATTTAATTTTAGCTATTAAAAAAATGCTATTCATGGTGAAATGTCTGTTAGACATGCTATAATTCCTACAAAAGCATCGATGTCTGAGGAGGAAAAGAAGAGGACAAAGGGTCTCCAGCATAGCAGTGGTATGAAAACTAGGAATGGACCAATGGTGAAATTCCAGGCCAGTTCCAACACTGATCCTTAAAAGTTGGCCGATAGCCAATTGATGGCCAAGGCCTTGTTCATACATACGTTGGTATTTTTTTTTATAATGGAAGCTGTGTGTTTTCAAGAACATACTATGTACAACAACATATTTTAAATGTTTATATTAATTTTACTGTGTAGTCAAGCTGACATGGTTTCCACAAGCTCGTGCAAAACCTTTTGATCCATTTTAGATTAAACATATCAGCTTGTCATTCTGAACACAAGCTTCAATAGAAGAGATTAGGCATGAGGAACAGCCGAGCTTTTGTAACCAAAAAGTTAACATGATCACACATTTGCTTAAATTTAAATAGGAACCTGGAAATAATGCAGAATTTTGAATATTAATGATAACAAACGTTAGCTTTGTTTTAAATAAATAAATAAATAAATAGATAGGTTTTTATAATGTAAAACAAACAAACAAACAAACAAACAAACAAACAGAATTTCAATGTGGTCTCACTTTTTGACCCCATTATATAAAATTACTAATTCAGACTTTGCAAATTTTTAAAGTTTTATTATAAAAAGAGCACATACAAAAAGGATAATGTACAAGCTTTTAAAGGAAAAAAAAACAACGAACAAACAAAACATTTTGGGTTTAGCGATGCAACTTTTTAAAATCATTATTAGTAGTAGTAATAAATAAGGTACAAAAATTCCACCAAAAGATAAATTCACGCAGAGCTTTTTACTTGACCAGACATCTAACAGCAGTCTCTTCAGCAGGAGGCGCTATTGCTTTAATATGAATGATAAATATTCTAATTCTATTTTTTTCTCCTAGAAAATCCTCTAGTAAAACCAAAAATAAACAAACAAACAAAAAACACCCACAGCTGGACAGCATGTGGCACCCCTGTCACTGGCACCTTCTTGATTTTTTTTCTTATTCAATGCAAGCAGCAGCAAAAAAAAAATAATCAAAAAACAATAATAATAATCTTCTGGAATATTAGTAGTAGAATATCTGTGCTTTTTATTTTAATTGTACATTTCTACTTCTGTTGTGTAATATATTCAAACCTGAGTAAAACATGCAGTTTTAAAAATCATTTGTGCTTTTAATGTTAATCCTGACCCTGCACTATAGAATGCTGATGTCCTCTGGCAGACAGTGTGTGTGTGTGTGTGTGTGTGTGTGTGTGTGTGTGTGTGAGAGAGAGAGAGAGAGAGAGAGAGTTTGTCAAAATGCCTTTGAGAAAGAAGAGTACATGAAGCATTGACAGGTGAAGATAGTGCAAGAATGTGAGGCAGAAAGTGTAAGAGCAGTAAGAAGGGAAAAAGAAAGTGAGCAAATGCAACTCTAAGAAGAGAGCATTACCATAAGAACATAATATGATTTTGTTAAAGGAGAGAAAGAGAAAATTAGAAGTAAAATATAATGGAGGTTGCCAGAGTGGTAGGAAATATGCCAGTGAGAGGGTGGCCCCGAGGAAACTAAGAGTGCAAACAGGACAGCGAATCAAAACCCAGAGCACTCGCACTCCGCCACCGTATATGGTCAATCAGCAAGCGGAATGTCAGTGAGGTCACAGCACCAAGGAAGAAACACGCACAAAAACACGACCACCCGCATGCGAAAAGCATTCCTGAAAAACCAACTCAAACATGAGGTAAGAGTCTGACTCCATTTTTGTGTTTTCTCTAAATAAATAAAATATGGTTCAACTCACAAAAAAAAATGACAAAGAAAAAAACTATACAAAATTAAATATGTACCCACAATATCTACAGTTAGTAATAAATTATGATTGTTAAATACTTAAGGCATTTCAACGGACAAAACCCTGTGTAAACTATCAACACGAGCCAACATCCACCAATCAGCACATAAGAAGCGAGGCCAGACAGGAAGGGATCGAGTTCAAATGAGAACCTCCTTGGCAGCAAACAAAATGTAGTGTTGGGAAGCACGTTTGTTAAAAAAAAAAAAAGAAGAAAAGAAAAGGTTTAATGCAGCCATTTAGGATGGTCTGGACTCTGTAATATGGCATGAATAATAATACTGTCGTAAAGATCTATGGATATCGAGCCCATCCAAAGGACAGTGGCACAAGGTGGCAATACACCCTGCATGGGACACCAGCCCATCGTTGGCCACCATGCACATGCGTATTCACACAATCATTTGCACCTTGAGCCAATTGAGCATAGCCAATTCATCTACAAGAATGTTTTGGCAAAGGAGAAACAAGAACATGTGAAACTCCATACAAAAAAATCCAAGTAGTGTTATTTGGCCACTCTAGCCAAAAGCAATCATATAAATGAATCATGACAGCTTTAACAAATGCAAATACTAAAAGTAAAAAAAAAAAATTAAAGGCAGTCAACAACTCTCGATCCTCGTTCCGTCTCCTTGCTCGCAGCATTGGTGGATGCTTCTCCATCACAGCACATTCTAAAACAGTTGTTCTAGCAATACAGCATAGCAACCAACATAGCAACCAGCATAGCGACCAGCATAGCGACCACGAGGGGAGACCCGTCAGACACAAAAAAGAAACGCACACCATTTAATGTACAAGCATTGCTGCCCCTCCCCCCCTCCCCCCCCCCCCCTCAAAACACTGCATGTTTAAATACCAATAATAAATAGTTTAACCATGGCAATAAAGCACCAGAGAGAGGCTGGACGCTTTAGCTACGCTCACATGTGCTTCTTCAGTAGGCATTTTGGGTCAAAGATCATGGCAGGGTTTTATGCACGCGCACACACACACGCGCTACATCAGTCTGCTAGTATTACAGATCATCACAGCTTAAAGGGGCTAATTTACACTCATGCCAAATTTCTCTCTTGCTCACACTCACACACACACACACACACACACACACACACACACACACACACTTACAGAACAGCCCAAACACAGGCATGCAGCTACTACACTGGAGAGCCCCGCCCCTATCTACACACCCACCAATCACAATCTCCCCTTGCCTCCTAACTTCCCAGGTTGGAGATGTTTGTATGCCCCCTCACCTACATTATTTCTGAGAGATGCTTCTGTTATGTTTCATTTTTTTTGCTTTCCTTTCTTTGATTTTTTTTTGTGTGTAATTTTGGCTTTTTGTTAGTACACAGCTTACTAAATTCTATGATCATCCACATTAAAGCACACATACAAGGTATGCAGTCTCACACATACACACTACTGAAATAACTCCAGTGTGAAAGAAATGCGCACACACCTGCTCTCAAGCAGCAGTTAAGCATATGTGTGTGTTGTCTGCAAGCTCGGAGTCTTGCAGACCCTGACGAGAGCTTGTATAAAGTCTTTCATTAGGGACATGGCTTTAGAATTAAACAAACACACACACACACACACACATATGCTACTAATACACACACGAGAGAGACCAGAGTTCTCTTAATATCATCCTTACGTTAATCTTCAAAACCTGTGTGTGTATAAGAGAACAGTAATAGAGTCTCATTGTCTCAGTAAAGTGTATGTATGTACGTATGTATAACTTAATGGATTGTGTGTGTGTGTTTGACTGTTGTACATGTAAAGTACAGTATAATGCTTAACTGACCCTGTGTATATAGGCAGAGAATGTAGTGTAGGCCACTATGTACACTAGAGAGCAAGTCTGTGTGTGTAAGTTTTGCCTGTGTGTACATGCGAGTGTGCGTGTATGTGTGTGTTGGTATTTAGGCTTTTGATGGTATAAATGGGTTTTGTGTCTATGTGAAGATGTCTTTAAACTGTTGCCATTAGGTGTGTGCTCCTGTGCTCATTTCTGAGCTGTTTTTTGTGTCTATGTGCTTCAATTCATAAATGTGAACTGAGTCAGTGCCTGTGTGTGTGTTTCAGCTTTCAGGTGTGAGCTGTGTCTGGATGTCCACTCTGCATATGGGACACTTCCTGCTGGTGGCCAACCACTGATCCACACACACCTGATGAAAGAGATGCATGCAGGGTAATCGCCTAGAGAGAGAGAGAGGGAGAGAGAGGGAGAGAATGGTGATTAAGACAAAATGGTTTTACATGAAAGTCTCCAACTCAGCTATGCAGTTAATTTCTAGCATAACCTGCACCTACACTGCTGAATTAAACAGAAAGTAGCAAAGTATTTTGAAAACAGTCAAATGCATTTACTGTTCCTGTTCATAAGATTGCAGTAAATCAAGTATATGATTAATAAATGTATTTATGTAGGGATAAGATATCATCACGTATCGCGCTTTTATAAATATCCCGACAGGATATTACATTTTCACCCGATTTTGTTACAATTTTACACCATTAAAAAAGTTTAATGCTTAATTAAAATGTATCCAGTTCCTTATAACAGTTGATAAGTGAGAAATGCTATAACAAGAGCAGCATTTAAACAAAAGACAAAGGAGTTCAACATTTAACCGAGCTCCTCCACCATAATTATGATTTCCGCACTGGATGAACATGTTTAAATAGTTTACCTGTAGGATTACAAAGAAACTGTAATTTTTTACTTCATCTAACCCCTCCAAATTCTCAAAACTCTCGCGCGGGTCGAGCGGCTGTGAGCGCGCGGATGCGTGCGTCTCCTCACACGGGCACGCGGGGCTTCTAATACACGCGATTGTCGTCTAATTAGCCGTCGCAGTGTTTTGAGACTGGTGTAAGCGTGTGTAATGAGTATATTTGAGACTAATTCGTTTACAACGTTAGAAGAAAGAGACAGATCGAAGGCTTTTTATACGTTTTGATAACGTAACGCTGTAGAAATACGTTTCTGTACTGCCACGCGGAAGCTTCTACGCTCCGTACACAATCGCTTATATCTGAGGCTGAGCGGTCGATCACCAGTCATGGCCAATCAAACTGAAAACCACCCAATTCTGAGCCCTGGCCGATCGACTGGTTCATCTCTATTATAAACGTAAAAGCTTTTGTTTTTAAATCGATTTTTGCGTTAATGTCGCTATACTGAATCGCCACACAAAGAATCGCGATTCATAACTGAATCAATTACCCCCATCTCCATTATTTCTAGTCACGTGAACCATTTAACTGTCTAATTGAAATATTTAAACTGTTTGTCTGTATTCAAATATTTCACCTGTTTAGGTTAATTTTTGTGTGAATTCTGCCCACAACATAATTTGTTGTATTTGCTTCAGTAATTTATCCAAGCGCATACATAGCATTTACTATCTCCGAGGGACGTTCAGGGCAAACAAGGACTTTTGATTGTGCTTGATAACACAACACAGTTATGACTCACTTTTTGCGAGAAAACACCTCTGAAAATGTTGTCATTTTAAACAATGCTATATACTTAATAATTGCGTATAGGTCATTCCAAATGGCCGCGGTGCCGTTTTATTTAAGCGCTAGGTGAGCTACGACGTTACTACAGAAGCTTCCAACACAAAACGGAATTCCAAATTCCTTTCTAACCCCTAATCAAGGGCACTATTTAGTGTGTTGAACAAGGGATTGTATATCCTAGTGAACTAGATTTCCAGTAAACGCTATTTGAGATTTAACCCTGGATCCCAAAAATTAACACAGACCCTCATGCTGCACCCTCATGCCTTTCGACTGCATCACAGCCCTGTAGTGATGAAATTTGAATTATTTTAGTGACTCGGTTCTTTGAATCTCGTTCATCAAAATGAACGAATCTTTTAGTTCATTTTGTTCTTTTGATAAGAAATAAAATAAAATGTTACATTTTCAATAAAACAGACCCCCAACATGTCTGCATATACAAAATTTGAACTATAGTTCTAGTAATGAAAATACTACAATGCAGCCAAGGACATAGTATAAACAGAATGAGCAGCTCAGCATCATATTTTCTAGTCCGAGTTGTTTGTTCTTTTGAATCTTTTGCACTTCAAAGCATCTATGGGAGTCACGTGACAAAAGAACGAGCGACTCGGACTTGGAAGATTCGTTGAGAACCGTTCGATTCTGTTTCCTGATTTGCGCATGCGCGCCCAGTAGAAAAATGAACGAATCACTCTCCGAGACTACTCGTTCTTCTGAGTCACGTTAAAGATTCGTTCAAAAAGAACGAATCGTTCATGAACGACCCATCACAACAGCCCTGAAGTATGGGTATTCAAAGTCAAACAGTATCCACCTTTAAAATGTATATCTTTTCAACTGTTTAAAAACACTCCAACACCTTCATTCATTAATTTAAAATTTAGTTCATAAAGTTAGTCTTTATTTAAACTTTGTTTGACTTAAGCAGAAGCTGTTTTGATTCAAGCCTAGCTCTTCAGGGACTGAAAGTATTCCTGCAGTGCTGAAAAGTCACTGTCATTAAAATGGAACAGGTTACATCTGGTGTGTTTTGTGCTGATTAATGTAAGACCAATTAGCGTGGTTGTGTGCAGCTTCATCTGGCATTGATGTGAATTTGATTGGATTTCTTAAAAAACAAGAAATTCCGTAGTAAACTAACAAATTTAGCAGCAAGTATGATTCTGCTAACTGTCGTATGCGAGTTAGACAATTTACTATCCCATGAGTGTACTTCATACCTGACGTCCTCGCCATCCTCCAGCATGGAGAGACAGATGGTGCATTTCTCATCTACGTCAGACTCCTCATCATCATCACACAGCTTCATCTCCAATGGCTTTCGCTGCAAACAGAATAGTATAGATACGAGATGACCAACGATAAGGGAAAAGTTCTAGATTTACGTGTATTTGATCATTTCTTTGCAAAAGGTGTGTATGTGTGTACCTTTTTGTACTTGTGAGGGAAGGTAAACCTCTCAATGGTGGTCTGGATTGCACCTCTGCTCACGCTGCCCAACCGATCCTCCAGCTGAAGTAACTCCTAACACATGCATTTATTAGTGAATGCACCTTCATGTGTAGATATTTTAATTTAACTGTGAAATGTGTCAAATAAGGTTCATGTGTATGCGTGTTACCTCATAACTCTCTCGTACAGCAGAAGCATGTCGGCTGGGACTTAAACTCTGCAAAGCCAGGAGATGCAGCTGGGGATATGGATAATTCCTAACCTCATGGACAACCTGCACAAACAGGTCATGGTCAACCAAAAGAGAAATATTGCCAGGAAATTCATGTTCATGAAGGGTGTACCTGTATGTACCTTACATAAAAGCAATGTGTTTGGTTACACTACCTCCATCTGAGGATATGCCCTCATACATTTGTATACAAATACAGTAACACTTATGCGTCCTTTTACACCCATTTGTGTTTCTCATATACACACACTTAGCGCTCACCACTTGCGTAGATGAAGTATTCCGGGGAAAGTGGTGCATTCTGGGAGAGGCTAAGTAGTGCTGGTAGGGCTGTGGAATCTGCTGCAGCGAGTACTGATGGGACAAACCTGCATCCACGCTCAAATCCCTGGCAGGAAGACAAAAATTATGGGGAGTAAGTATGGACCCGAGCGCTCCAGTCATGAGTGCTTGTAATTATATACACAAAACTCACCAGTCTGTGCCCTCTGCCAGATATCTGGGCTGTTGTGTGATTGGCTGAGGAATGTGCATGGGTGGAGAATAATCATATCCTGGGCGTAACCGGTGTGTGTTGAGAGGAACACGTTCTTGTGTGCGTCTGTCAAAATTATATAATTACGTTATTATTTTTTTACACACACACACACACACACACACACACACACACACACACACACACACACACACTGTATAATAAGGGATTGCTATGATGGTGTGTGTACCTGCGCTGCAGTAGCTGCTGCTGTATGAGGTATTGCTGCTGTAAGGCCTGAGGTAGGAAAGTGGGTGGGACCTCCTGGTACTGTGGTGCCGCAAGGCCAGTTGGCGGGAACTCGGTAGGAAGGGGTGTGGCCAGATGGAAATGTCGGCAGGATGTAGCATGGCTGTGTTGATGCCTGCTGAAATGAGTACCTGTACATTTAAAAAAAACAAAAAAAACAATCAGAGATGAATAAATGAGGAAGGAGAGATCTGTATTTGCTGAGAGCACAGACATTTTCAGAAATGGTATGCCTCAAGGGGTTTCAGATTGTCTCACGTTCTTGATCTATCCATCTACCACTAAGACTTAAATACTCAGGCTATACTTTAATCCTTCCATCATAAAAATATTTGTCATCCACAGTTTAAAGCATAAGAAAAGTAAAGATGTGACTTAGTCATGTTTACTGTATCTGTGTCAGATCTGTTCAAACAGATACAGAGCAGAGTTTGAATGTGCTGTCCAAATACCTCTTTGGGAATGAGACACAATCCCAATGTGAGCCAAGACTAAACTGTGCCAATTTAATTGAACAGACTGTTATAGGTGTACAACATGGCTGATGAACCTCGGAGTGATATTACTCTTGATATTATTACGATGCCTAGGGGCTGAGTTGATCTGTATTGCAATTTTATAAGTATCACAAGTTTATAAATATCCCAGTTTGGTATTATTACAAATGTTTTACAATTCTAAATAACCTTAGCTCTGTTGCCTGCTAATATGGGAATAGTTAAGAGTTTACTACCTGTAGGATTATATAAGAATGGCTACATTTTACCACCTCAAATAAATTGACCATACTGGCATATATATTTTTTATTTATTTTTATTTAAAAGATTTTTAAAAAATATTGCCACACCAAAGAATCATCTTTAATTAGGAATGACTAGGACAGGTGCTTGAAAACAAGCAATTTAATACTTACAGGATCCAAACGATCATGCAATTTTAACATCCAAATAAACAGACTTGTGTGATTGGCTGAGGAATGTGGATGGGTGGGGAACAATCATATCTTGGGCATAACCGGTGTGTGTTGAGAGGAACACTTTCTTGTGTGCGTTCCCTTAAACCCTTCCTATTTACCTTTGCGGAACAAAATGTTTAATTGTGGTAAATGCCTCATGGTGGTGTGATGCACCTTAATGCTGTAACTATAGTACATGCATCTGCTGCCTGCTGGATTACACACAGTGAATGCAACTTTAGTGGATTGATTGGTGCTCATGGGTCGCTGAATTTTAGCTTTTTTTTTTTTACAATCAAGAACAAGAAGTTGGAGAAAATACAGGAAAAAAATCAAACCGAAGTCCAGCGCCTGCTGTTATATCATGTAACATTTACACTAAACACATAATTCAAGACATAATAAAGACAAATGGTCCACTACTACTATTCGGATATGGATTAAGGCTACATAGTCTGCTCTCTATTAATAGAATTAATCTATGTATTTGTTTCATTTGGTCTATATAAATGCATCAACCAAACAAATTAAGTGTCTGGCCACTTGTAAACATGACAATGGGCAGCAAATTTGAGTTTCATTTGTCTAGTAGTCCATCTAATGAAGTAACCATTTATTCATCACTGCTTCTTTAACAGTAGCTGTAAGTATGAGTCAGACAGCAAGAAACAGGTGAAGGAAGAATGAGACACAGTGAGAGGAAAAAGGGGAGGGGGGGGGCGGGTCAACAAAGCACATGGTTTTACAGCTGTTGCTTAAAGTTACTGTAAGCTTTGCATATAACTCGTGCATTTTTTTGTGAAATACTAGGCTATACTGAATTTAAAATTAGAAGTTGCCACTAACAACTAATTGGCATATGTAAAATTGATGTGTAAAAGTCATGTTTGCTTTTGATAAAACAGAGTTCATGACTTAATTTTCAATTTCAGTCATATTATAGGAACATACTAGTGCACTGTAACTTTCTTAATTGCTTTTATTTCATGAATAATAGTAACGCATGAAGGCAATTTTTCAATAATTATTACAGTTGCATAATCAGGATTATGGTTGCTTAAATCCAGTTTTATGTTAAATGCATTAAGTGAAGTGTCATTGTAGACCACAGAACTCTTGACTAAGTCAATTTTGCAGTTAACATGGAAATTAAGGCTATGGTGCATCTTGAAAAATTTGAATATCGTGAAAAAAGTCAATTTAATCATAACTAAATTTCAGTGAAATTTAAGTGAAACGAGATTCCAGATTAATTACATACGAGATAAATGAATTGAACGTTAAAGATCTTTTATAATGATGTGAGATTTCCAGCACACCTGAAAGATTTTTAATGCAGTTATGGCCTGGACTCGGTGGCTAATCCATGTAAGAAAACGAGGGCTCAAGGTCCCTGAACTACACGATCATAATTTGAGCCAGATGAATCCTGGCATCATCTTCGAATATGCCTGTGACATCAGAAAAGAAAAAGTACTATATTCAAGTTGTCAGCGCATCTCATTTTGGGCAAATAATGCAGCTGAACTTAGACCTGATCAACAGAAACAACCCCAGATCATAACACTGCCCCCAACTTAGGCACTAGGCATGATCGGTGCCTACCACCTTTTTTATTACTTCGATGCACCCATCACTCTGGAACAGGATAAAAGCGGTCCTTAGTAAATTGAAGTCTTTTTTTTTTTACCCAGATATCCTCACTGATAAATGGCTTTCTTCAGGCTACACAACTGTTTAGTCCAAATCTCCCGAGCTCTCTTCGCATTATGTATGAGGTGCTTTAACTTTGTTATAACTGTTATACAGTTTGTTTACAATTTTATTTCACCAAATGTTTAAGTGATCTCTGATAATGATCATTTAATAAAAAGAAATAAATAAAAAAAATCAGACCAAGCATTAAAAGATTTTTTTTTAATTTAGATGATTTTGGCTTACCAAAAATTCTAAATATTATAATATATAATTTTGAGTTTGAGTAGATTACTATTCATACATCATAAATATAGTTTATCTTTCGGTCTAGTTCAGTACATTCATGGGGAACACTGGTGACTTGGCACTTGTTCCAAGACACGATCATCAACAACTTCCACAAAGTGGGCAGGTCCTCGCTAAAAGGGCTGACTGCTCATAGGGTACTATACTGAAGCATGCTTGAGGAAAAGGACTGGAAGGGAAGTATATGGTAAAGATGCACAAGCAACGAGCTTGGGAATGCTTCACACGTAATGGAGTGAAGCTGTCATATGCTGAAGCTGAAGTAGTCAGTGCATTATGAACCCCAATGCACTCAAGCCCTTCCTGAGCTAGAGACATCAGAAGCCTCCTACCTGGGCTAAGGGGAAATAGAACTGAATAGTTAATCAGCAGTCCAAGGTACACTTTACAGGTGAAAGTAAATTCAGCATTTTATTTGAAATTCAAGGTCCTGGAGTCTGGATTAAGAGTGTAGAGACACAGAAGTCAAGTATGAAGTTTACTCAGTCAGTGATCATTTGGGGTGCCGTGTCATCTGCTGGTGTCGGTCCACTGTGTTTTATCTAGTCCAAAGTCAGTCAACGCAGCTGTCCACAAGATTTTAAAGCCTTTAATACTTCTGCCTGCTGACAAGCTTTATGGAGCTGATTACTTCCTTTTTCACTAAGACTCAGCACCTGCCCACAGTGCTAACTGGCTTGTGCTTGACTGGTCAGCAAACTTACCTCATAGAGAATCTCTGTGCTATCATCAAGAGGAAATAAGAGAAACACCCTGAGCTAAAGGCTGCTATCAAAGCAACCTTGTCTTCATTAACACCCCAGTAGTGCCACAGGCGTATTGGCTCCATGGCATGCCACACTGATGCAGTAATTTGTGTTATAGAAGCACTGGCCAAGTACTGAGTGCAAAAATTACCATAATTCTTCAGGACTTTGACTTTTTTTTTTTTTTAACTTAGGAAATGTTAAAATATTTTTGAGATACTGGATTTTTTAGTTTAATGACCTGAGCCATGATAATCAAAATGAAAACTTGAAATATTTCATTTTTAATGCAATGAATCTACAATATGAGGGTTTCATATTTCAAATTAAATTATGAAATTTTTTTTTTCCCCACTCGAGATGAATTGTATATTAAACGTGCATGGGTTATAGTGATGTGCATTTAGTGCACATATTGATAATCACATTTTTGAAAAAATACACTACACTGCCTGGCCAGAAAGGGCACCACTTAGATTTAAATAAACTTGAAATTCAAAGCCTTTGATTAGATAATTACAGTTATAATAAAGGTTTTATTTGGCTTTTAATACTAATGGATGCAGTAAGTAACGTCTTATTTCTTAAACAACCAGATGATGTATTCAGTGTGTTTTAGAAGAGTCAGATTGTTGGCCTGCATCATGCAACAAGAACAAAATGTGCCGACATAACTGGAATTGAGATAAGAAGTGTCCATCACATTGTTAAAATGGGGAAGCCGGACAGTCAACTTATAAATGTGGTCGGAGAAAAAAAACAAACAAAAAAAACAAGCATGAACAAACGGAGATCATTTAAACACTTGAAGTTGCATCATGAAATAAAACAGACAGTAGAAATCACAGCTCTGTTGAATAGTGAAAGTAAAAGCATTCCCATATGTACAATGTGACGAGAACCCAGGGAATTGGGACTAAACTGCTGAGTGATCATAAGAAAACCACTTCTTAGTGAGACTAATCAGCCTGCTAGAAAGAACAAATATTGGACTTTGGAGGACTGGAAAAAGGTCATGTGGTCTGATGAGTCCAGACTGACCTTATTCCATAGTGCTCAGTGACAGTACATAAGGTTTTTGAAACAATGGCATGGCAAATGTATACCATAATTAAAACTAAATGTTACAAGTTTTTTTTTTGCCAGGCAGTGTAGCTTTAACGACTGTATATTCCTATATTCCCATATGTGCACAAGTATTAAAAGAAAAAAAAAACTGACTTAATAATAATTAATAGCTATATAGAGTATAGACTGAAATAACAACAACAAAGAAAACTTACCTGCTTGAACTCGCAAGTTTAAAAGTTGAAATGCAATCATTTGCTGGTATACCTTTATTATACTGTAAATTAATGTGGTGCAAACTGAATTGAGAAGAATTTAGCATAATTATGGTAAGTATTACATAGTACTGTAAGTATTAAGTATTGCTTAAAATTAAATTTCATCACCATATAAAATATATATTTGATGTTTCACAGTATTTTACAAAAACCTGTAAATAAAATAATATTGTTCTTAATATGCATATTTCAGAATACCTATGAAAATACATCTTCACCTATATATTTAATTTATTATTATATTTTGTATAATTTAATGATGACCTCAGTATTATATGGTTCTATATTATCTACAGAAAATGAATTTCTTTGGGTAACGTTATTCTCCTCTGATATTACTATTATGGAATTGATTAAAGTCTTTGTTGTAACATTTAAAAACCTAAAAGTCTGATCTCTGAACTTGCATATAAACCTTATTTATAAGTATTTATCTGAAACCAGTTACATAAAAGGTGACCAGACGATGAATGTAGAAAAACAGCCTTTAAATCATAGTATAGAAAAAACTGGATTGGAAGGTTTTAGGTGAAGGTGCTGTGCATCTGCTTCATAAGAGTACTAAAAAGTATAGTAAATGTACAAAACATTTACAAGACTACTCTACTGGACTCAATGGCTTTATGATGCCAGTGGTTCATAAAGATTTTTACCCTGAATCTTCATTGTAAAAAAAATAATAAAAATAAAATTTACAATGAAGATTCAGGGTGAAAAATCTTTATGAACCACTGCAGATTTTAAGAAATGAACTTGGATTCAGAGATAATGTAACATAATGCTTGTGTCAGACACACCCTGTCTTAAAATACAGTTGAACTTTTAATTTATTATGCTATAAATATTGTCATATTGTCTTTAGTAATTAGTGTTTTGTTATTTTTATTTTTATTCATTCATCTGTCGAGCGAGTTATACATCAACATTGACTAATGGCCTCCTGTCGCTGACCACAAGCACAATGAAAAAGCCTTCTGGACAAAGTTTTAACCAAAGTGCCAGTACAGTGCAAAAGTCTAAAGCACCCCCTCATTTATTCTTAATAAATTAAATTACATGATGGAGATTAAATAAAAGAAATGGGAACAAATGTTTTATTGTACCAGCCCCTCATCTGTTCCACCCACTCAGCATTAGCATTCAAGCCTTAGGATAAATGGTTTTTCATGCTTAAAAGATTGTTTGATTTGGTCAATGTTTGGCTTAACAAAACCATTCCTCTGAAAGTGGTCAGATACAGGGAATGGACTGAAAAATGAGAGCAAAAAAAAAAAAAAAAGTTCTGTAAGGGAGCCTGAAGACTACATTAAAAATACCATAAAGTCTGGCTCTTTAAAAGCGAAATACAAAAAAAATAAGAGGTGGCTCAAGACGCTTGCACAGTACTATATGTTTGGAGGGGTGAAGGTAAGGTATTCAACCCCAAAAACACTGCAATGGCTGTTAAGCATGGTCATGCTTTGGGGCCTTTTTTCCTCCCAGTAGAACTGGTGTATTACACAAAGTGGATGGAATAATAAAGCAGGAGGACATCTTAACAATTCTTCAACATGATCTCAAATTGTCAGTTAGAGGGTTGATACTTGAACAAAATGGAGTGCTCCAACAGCTCTAACACTATTGAATATTTTAGTCTGTGCTTTAAAGATGGGTCTTTGTCAGGAAGCCAACAAATTGAATGCACCACAGCCAAGAAGAGGTTAAATTAAATATCTAACAAGAATTCTGTCAGAAGCCTGATAATGGCTGCTAAAATCATCTGCAAAAAGTAAAACCTGCTATGAGTCTTTCAGCCAAATATTATGCTCTATGCTATATATATATATATATTTTTTTTACCATGGATGTATTAGTGTGTATGTATTAATGTATTGCCTGTGTTAATTTTGAAAATCCCAAAATAAATTTAAACTTGTACACCAAATTCTTTGGACTTTCTTCTATTGTATGGTGGACAAAAAAACATTTATGGTTTTGATAATGGTATGTAAACTTCTGTCTACAAAATTATGTCCTTTGTTCCTTTCTTAATGGGGATGTACTCTCGGGAATGTGAAAACAAAGGGTTCTCCCACCAGGATTAATGTAAAGCAAGGTGGTGAAATTGTAATAAGCTTTAAAATTGGCCTATTGTCTTTCACTTATTAAACTTTAGGAAATTTGTTTTACCCAAACCCTGATTGACATTTCCACAACTTTGTTCTAGATTTCTTTTGATAGCACTTTGGTATTCATGATGTTGTTTGTTTAGGTGTTCACATCTCATTAAAGGACACGTTACTTTTTTGCAATGTATATCTTGCATAAGCATTCACCAAAAATAAAAAAGGAAAGAAAAGAAATTGTAGTCGTCAGTCCAGACATAGTCCGTGAAATGACTGATGCAAGTGCTGATGTAAGGAGGGTATTAGTAAGAAAATCAACAAGAAGCCAAGGGTAACTTTGTTGGAACTGCATAAAATGACATCTCAGATGGAAATTGTTGTTCATGGGATAATCATAACCTGGACACTCCACAAAGCTGGGCTTTATAGAAAATTAGCAAGTCATATGAAACCTTTATAAGGGTTTGCCAAAAGGCATATTGGATACTCCGCCGACATGTAGACGGATTCTCTTGTCTGATCAAAATGAATCTTTGAAGGCTTTGTTACCAACACTTAATCTCCCGGAGAGCTTTGTCCTGACAGTGAAGCATGTTGATGGTAGCATCATATTTAGAATCACATTGGTCTCTTGTTTGCTTCTGTCTAATGCGCTCCATACTCCATCACTTACGTTTGAGAGATTGCCTTTCTAGGCCAAGCAGGGTAACAGTTCTGCCACATTCTTACCCTTTTAACAAAATGTATATTGTTAGGATTAACTTATAATAAAACTGATATTTTTCTAAAATGTTGAAATGTTTTTCTTATATTACAAACACTACTGATAAAGTTAGGTGAAATAAACCCTTTTACTTTTGATAATAAAGAAAAACTTCTAGATCTAAATGTATAAAATTAACATTATTTTGAAACGTTTTAGCCATCTTTGTAAGGTGAAAGGATCATGTGCTTGCTGAGGACATAAATAGGGAGATAAACTAAGGAAATAAAAGAGACAGATGCAAATGGAGATGTTTGTGAACTAATTGAATGTGGACGGATCGCCTATGTATTTTTTGTGACAATAAGTTTCCCATGATTCAGCTTGGCAAGTGAGAGAAGCCGACAAATGAATCTTGGAGGGAGGGGCCAAAGAGGCCAAATAACTGGAAAGGGATGAGATTTGAAGGGAGGTCAGATGGAAATCAGCAAAGAACACACTGAAGGTTAAGGAAAAAAACTACAGTCTTTATTGGAAAATATTAGTATGAGTGGAACCATGTGATACGAATAATAATAAGAATTTTACCATGCAAATAAACAGAAGAGCCAACCATGCTCTGTAAGGTTAAAACAACAGAAGCAGCATCCAATGGGTAGATGTGTATGCTACAGCACATATCAGTACAGCAGGACATCTCTACACAAAGATACATTGGAATTTGCTGTTCAAATGTCAAAAGAAAAAAAAAGTAATGAAAAATAAACATGAACATGCATTGAAAAACCTAATACACAAACAGAAAGCCAAGAACCACAACCAAGGAAATAAAGACATTTCAGAACTCTAAGAAGATTTCTACAGCAGTGCAGTTTTAGGGATTCCTGTGATGTGGATGGCGTTCGCTGTCACCGAGCTTGAGGCGCTAGGAACACTAGTGAAAGGCTAAATAGAAATTTTAATTTGAAAAGTAATCAAGGGAACCTGTAATCAAGACCTTTAGTTTGAACACTTCCTGTTTTTAAAAGTCTTTTCATGTAATCTCCTTGTTTATGATTGTGTATGACACCATCACTATACTGCATAGTAAAATACTACATATACCTGCACTTTTTTCTCATGGTGCAGCCTTCTGAACATAATAAAAGTGACATTTGGCTGTACATTATACATGTGATGCTGCCTTTTAAAATAAATCATAAAATCTGCTTTATTTCTGCCGACTAGAACAGTCTAGGACACTAAAACAAGAAGAATTGTAATGAAATCCAGTGGCTATTAGTTCTTTATTATGCATCTTTAATAGCTGGAGTTGTTGAAACCTTGACTCCTATTGATTAGGAGGTGATGATTATTTTTTGTTATTACATTACGTTTTCTGCTACTGAAAGTCTTCTAAACGTATCTAGGGTATACTGTATATCTACTTTTATGTACAGGCTCACGCTATCATTCTAACTACAAAACATGATGACTGACTACTTGGTTGAGCTTTGTGTTTTTACATATGGCATGGTGGTCTTTTAAAACATTATAAATTTAATCCCTCATGCTTTATGGATTTGTAACCAAGTCTGAATCTTTCAACTTTAATTCTGTCTGTTAATTTTCTGTTCAGTGAAAAGCCTGAACTACAAAGAATGTTGGCTTTTGGGTCATTCAACATTCAACAGATCACTTTCATTTAACATAAGCTACATTCACACTACAAGTCCATCGCTCAATTCCGAATTTTTTTGGTCAGATCTGATTTGCAGGTCATGACAGTTGACATTCACAATTACAAGTGACTTCTATCCGTCTCTAACATGGACACATCTGTCCCCAAAAACATCAATGCTCATGCTGTCTGGGTTAAAATATGTCACAAGTTTATGTGACCACTCGTTCATTTTAAACAATGGGTGCAATTTTAACAAAAAATATGCTTGGGATTTTGCTCTGGAGGACGGCAAGCAGTCAGTCGACTGTATTTGTTGAGGTCAAGACGAAGGAAGAAAGCTTTAGTTGTTTTAGCAGCTGTTACTAACACTGCTATAAAATCCCCACGGTGCTGGTGCTGCCTGACGTCAACGAGCACCCCATGCACGCATAGAGGTAAAACGTTGCAAAATTTCTGATCTTCGTGCTCTCATTCAAGTCAAATGACTGCGTATTGGATATATATCCGATGTTGGACCACATACTAAAGCGATTCAGATCCGATATGAAAAACAACAGATTTGTGCTTTTAGATCAAAAATCAGATCTGTGTCACATTAGGGAAAAATAATAATTAAAATTGAGTCACTTCAGGCTGGTAATGTGAACATAGCCACACATCCACTTAACGCTTTATTTGATTTGGAACCATGAGCCAAAGGCTTGTCTATGGTTACAAATATGAGTGTAGTGATTTTTAACACAAACAGCTGAAGCTCAGTGCGTACCACTCAGTGCTTGTGACAGGAAGGTTCAAGTTTGAATCTTTTAAGACAGGCTAAGATGACAGACCTTGGCATTGTACAAGTGTCTGGAAGTCTGGATGAAAGCGCTTAGGAATTCTCTTTGGCTCATGCGCGCCTTTGAATTATGAAATATTTGAAAGAATTAAACGCCAGTTTACTCAGGACAAGAAGCGACTGCATCCACTTCACAGAAATTTACAGGCTGATAAAAAGATGTAAATTTATATGTTGTTGCTGAGGGGGACAAAAAAAAAGGGACAATCACAATGATATTTGTAGACTGCTACAATGGGTTATCATTAACAATGACAGTTTTGAAAACAAGACAGGCAGTGTCTTCTCAAAAAGAAGAGAAAGGAGTGTGTTATTCGGCAGTCGCACACAGAAGGATACTGGATGAGTGGGAAGTAGGTTGGTTTTGTTTTTTTGTTTTATTTTTTATTATTATTATTTTAATGCCAATGTCGTCTTCGGATGGAAAGAGGGGATGAAGGCAGAGGAAGGCAGAACACAGGCAGAGAGGCGATCGCTATAGCTACACAATGGAAGGGGGGGGAGAGAAAGAGAGAGAGGGGAACTGGAGTGATGCGGCATGTAGAGGAGGCCTCCGGACTATGGAACAAGGAAGGGTAAAAAAACAAGAAAACAGAAAACACAAGCACAATGAAATGCTACTGCATGACCTGTACAGTACGTACATCATATCATTATTAGAAAAAAAGCACAGATCCTGCACATGGACTATTGTTTAATATTCTATTGTGTCTTGTCTCCTATAAAAAGAAAAAGATATAGCTGCTATAATGAATGCATCCGTGTACAGCTGAGTCTTGTGCGGGTTTGTGTATAAAGGAGCATCTACATGGTGGGGTTTTGATGGCAACCTGGTCGCGGTGCTCAGTGTTTTAATAAGGCATTATGACCAGAATTTAACTTAAAACGCAAAATGGTGATTTATTTTCTAATAAACAACCAGTAAAGCGTAGACTGCAGCTGGGACACAAAAGATGCGCAGTGCAGTGTTTTTTTATAGCCTTAGAGATCAAATGAAAGCACGGAATCAGATCAGATTTGAAATGCTTTTGCATGTCTACAATATAATTTTACAACAGTGTAATGCGTTGTTTGGAGCAGATCGACTTTGCCATTGTTGGCTAGAGATGCTAAAACCAACAACCTTCTGCTAACGTTAGCCGACGTGCCTCATCTTTCTCGCCAGTGCAATGTTCGAATTACGAATGGTTGACTAATTAGTGTACTAAGTAGGGTTTACACGCCACTTTGCTCATACCCTATGTAGTGCACTGGAATAGGGAAAAGACAGCCGTTTCGGATTTAGCCGCTGTCGTTAGCGTTCTCGTTTCGGCGCTTTCTTTAATAAGATTGTTAGTAAAGGTAATGGTAATAATAAAATAAATAAATAAAACATAACGATACCTCTGCTTCTTACTGAACCAAACACGGGAAGAACCAGATATCCGACATGAACTAACACCATCCTGACTCCTTTCTCCCATGGACGCCTTCAAGCTCCTCAAACGCAGGACCATTCAAAACGCAGCTGCCGAGACGCCGCGCGCACAAAGAGAGCATCGACCAATCAACGAGCACGTTCAGGTCTTCTGGAACCCCAGTCCCAGCCAATTAGAATCGTCAGATCTCCCTGGTCGTCTCTGCAGTCATTCAGCTCGAGCGCTTTACATACTGCAGCCGAGGGAAGCAGCTGCTCGCGCGCACAAAGGCAGCGAGCGCCAATCAGAAGCCAGGGTTTACTTCCGGCAGCTTCGGTTTTAGCCAATAGGGTCGTTCGCTGCCGGACAGCGCAGTGAGTGTGTTGTTGAAATAGCCACAGAGCCAAAAATACAGCGTGTTAGTGTGAATGACGTCAGCTGCGTGTGGGTTAAAAGAATACTGAAGGACCCACTGTCAGTCAACAACAAGTGATTCAATTATAATCAGCGCTTAATGACAAAAAAAAAAAGCCATTATATTACTTCAAATACAACGACCTGTATGCCACTTTGGACAAAAGATGTCAAAAGTGGTCAGTCTTAATGGAATATCCCAACCCTGATAAAAGGAAGAGATTACAAGACTTAACAATGGATCATCTTCAGCTTTGTTCAGTGCCTGAAAGGTTGGGTGAAAATAGAGTGTAATGCTCTCATCTCAAGTGGTTGCGAATAAATAAAAAAATATATAAAGCCAATTTGCGCAGGATGAAGTTAGTTACGTTCCAGTGGACTAGTGGAAATAATTTTAAGTGGTGTGTATCTATTGCTATTTCTTTTATGCAGCTGAAAGTGCATATAAGGAGCTGTCCTAAGGAAATCTGAGTGGTGGGCTTCCCCTGACCACAGCAAAACCCATATGGCACCTTTTGCCCATCCCCCATTCTCTTAGACGCGCACGCACACACACAGTGGTCTGATTATCGCTGCTCCTTCTGTCCTTCTGCCAGACGCAACACATGGTGCTCAACCCCCCACCAAACACACACACACACACACACACACACACACACACACACACACACACACACACACACAGATACTGTACTAAAACATAATTACCTAGGAACAAAATGAATAAACTTTATTGCCAGCTGTCTACATATGCTGTAACTGCAGATGTGTAATTATACCTAGTAATAATTAAGCAATTCCATTTTGCAACAGTCTTACCATTTTTGTATTTTTCCAAAATGAAATGTGAAGAATCTATCATATTTATCTTTGGCATTTGTGTTTTATTAAATTTACAACAAACATAAAAAAAAGACTAATTTGTAGTAGGTTTTGATTCTTTGCTAATACCATTTCCATTAGCTGATATAATATCGAGGGGTGAAACTGGAACTTTTGTTCGTGTAGAATAACAAAACACAGTTATGAGGGTAAAATTATATTTATTCCTTTATAGAATCCCCTGCTACACTAATGCAATTAACCCAAAGTTTCACTAGTGCTTGGATACATCATGGAAAAAATTAAATCATTATTAGCACCATGATTAACTGCCTGCTTCACATCTGAAACGCTGGCATTCCAGGAAGTCCTTGAATGGCCACAACATGTAGAAATGGCTTGCAGCGAGGTCAGGACTGTAAGGGAGATGTACCAGTAACTTCCAGCCAAGTTCCTGTAACATGCAATTGGTGTTCATGAATGACTGTGTGTACATCTCCACAGACAGATGTGCCTTTTCTGTATGTTTTTGACAAGTTATCTAACAATTTTCAAGGATCAGGATTCCACCTGCTTAATGTTCACAGGAACATCTACAGTGGGCTCTAAACCACCTTGACCAGGATCATCATTCATATGATCATCAAACATTTGCACCATTAAAATGCTTTATTAAGTGTTTAATGACTGCACTGTGCTTGAAGTCTTCTGTTAATGTCTATCTGTTTTACACCTTCATTCATGAGGAATTTCACTGGTTATTCAGTACATTCTGGTTGTCAGCTGACTTCATGTTATTGCCACAACATTGATCAACTGAAGCAGCTCCAGGTCATAACACCGCCTTCAGGGGAACATTGGGCACTTTGCATGATGGGTGCATCATTTCGTGCGCTTCTCTTCTTACCCTGATGAACCCTGGTTTGCTAATTGTCACAAAGATGTTTAGTCCAAATCCTCAACAAGTATACCCTCCTAATTGTTTGGCCCAGGCAGTGTTCATTCACTATTCACCACTTTATGTAAATGTATAAACACTGTGTACTGTAGTTATTTAAGTATATTTACTTCATAATCTTTTATACTCATTTTCTATGCATTGTACTTCCTACTCCACTGATGCCTAGAAATCTGTTCAAGTAAACAATTATAAAAGACAATTGTCAGCTACAACATCCAAGATACTTTTTTTTTTTTTGCTTCATACCAAAACACAAACTTGAGGCACACATTTGAAATGAATAACTTTGCACTCTAGTTCTATCAGTGCAAAAGACTCAATACACATTAGCATACAGCTGTAGTGTGTGTGAGGGGTTTTGTCCTGAGGACTGAACAGACCAGCTGTCAAGCCCGAACTGCCACTCCACAATGCCTGAAGGTCAAAGTTCATGAGCTGCTTTCCCACGATAGTGGCATGCTCAGGAATGTATTTGGTAATGCCTTGGATGATTTGCTAATAGGATATTCCCTGCATAACAACAATAACCATCAGAAAGCACAGATGGTCAAACAAATGTAGAGAACAAACATACACATTACATATTATATAACTTTATTAATCTTAAAATATTGCCCTTTATTCCAATATTCATACTTTGAAGTAAATAGAGAACTTAGAGAAACAAAAATATGTAACATATACGGTCCATAATTTAAAATACTGCCAAAAGGTCACAACGTAAGCAGAATAGAGGATCATAATTATTTTCCTGGGATGGTGTATAAAATCCTAGTGCTGTTAATTTTTGAGACCGCAAATTCATGACCAGGGTATGCACAGCATTACCAAGCCCTGATAAAATAATTTTCTTTGTCTAAAAAGACAAAAGAAATTTTACTATAATTTATTATCTATTAAATAAATGTATATGCTAAAGTTTCAACCTGGATACATCCTTTGCTTCACTGAATCATCCAAACACCTCTGCCTAAATGTTTTTAGAATCCAAAAATACACCACTACTTTGAATACTTTCCTCCATAAGCAAGAGTTGTCATCAAAAAGTCATCAGATTAGGTTATGTCTGTTTGAGATCACAGACTTGAGTACACAGTGGATTTAAATAGTTTATTGTCTTACTTAAATATTTTAGTGTCCTATAAGTTTATTATACTAACAGTGTTGTTTATAAAACTAAAGTCCTTTAACAGGTATGGCCTTGCCTCCAGTTATCCAGGTTTTACTAATAGCAAAGAATGAAGAACATGATGAAAATGAAGGATGTCAACAACATGGCTCGACAAAGATGTAATTATCCTTAGAAAGGTGTAAGCATAGTTATTGTGGCAAGCCAAAAGGGGCAAAAAGCATTTACCTTGACAAAAGTTCAATATGAATAAAATCATAACGATTTCAATGTAACTGTTTACAAAGACACTGATCTGATAGAATGTGCTTTTACATGCTTAAATTATTTAATCAAATAATGAGATAAGGTTGTGCCTTGCGGGAAGCATTCCATCTGACAGAAAAATAACATGACCAGGAATGAAAGCTAAGTGTCCCCACCAGAAACTTGTGAAGTCAGCTAATGTTACCACTATGTGGAGATCATGCGGAGAAAGAACATATGTATTTAAACAAGAGAGAAACAATTGAATCAAGTGTTTATATGACAAATTTACCTATTGAACAGATTATCTAAAGGTCTACACCACACCTCTCAATCCCACAGAGACGGATCGAGTCAGAATGCTCAGATTGAGGTGTTTACCTGATATAATTTTAATCTGATTGGACTGTCATTCCCTTTATTAGTGTAATATTATATCCAATGTAAATGTATTTGGTAAAAGGACATGGATCTAGAACCTCTCTAAAAGAGTGATATGCACAAACAGAAAAAGATTTTTCTAGCTCTTTATCCTGCTAGATATGTAACCCATCTCACTACAAGAAGCAAACCTTACACTTTACATGGGCCATTAAATTTTTTATACAAAAAATAAAATAGTACAAGGCATGTTGTTATGAGACACAGAACTCTGGTCCTGTAATATTCCCTTGCATTACACATTTTACTATTTTGCCTGCTCCAACACAAAATAGACTGTTAACTAACTCATTAGTTGAATCAGGGAGAAAAAGTTCTAAACTCCAGGACCAGGGTTGAGAAAATGTGTTTGAAGACAATAAACAATGACAGTATGGTGTGATATAGCCTGAAGAAAAGTCTAACCTGAAGCTGATTATGTTTTAATAACAGCAGTTATACAAGTGTATAATTCTATTTACACCACAGTAATTTGGCAGGAGATTATCTCCCATTATTATTTACGTTATAATAGCGAAGAACTTCTTCCCTTATCAGCATCTCATTCTTCTGTTACTGAGAAACTGAAAAGTTCAACCTTAGCACTGATCCCTGAAACTCCTTAAATAATGTTAAATAGATGTTCCGTTACAGAAATCATCACCATATTAGTGAGTTTGTTAAATCCCAAAACATTTTTTAGGCTCAAAATACATGGATCATCATTTAAACACATCCCAGTGTTGTAGCTGTTAATATAGAACTAATATAATAATGGAAGGAGTGCATTAATATAAACCTGCAATATGAATTATTGCTGGCATTACTGCCAAAGTTATAGAAAATTTATTAAGTAAGCAGTTTCTGAACAAAACCGATCTGGGAATTCAAAAGTGCTGTGGTATAAGGTCATGTTTAGTTTCAAAATGAGTTTGCATATCTTTCAAGCCGTTAGTATATGTAACCAAGTTCTAGTTCAGGAGCATCAACCTATAAAGATTTCCATTTCTCCCTTCAACATACCACATTCAGGCGATGAACGTTTAGGTCGGCTTTCAAATCAAGTCTGACACTCCTTATGTATTCAGAAATGACACACTGAGAAAAAATACACCTTATTCTTTCCACATACTATTATGCAAATATAATTCCTGTATCAGTAACTGCACACTTCTGTTTCTAGAAAGAAAACCATGTCACATGCAAGCCAGATAAATATTGCTTTGCTTTTATAAACATCCACACGATTTTAGCAGGAAGAATGCTGCTGTCATCTTTCACTTACTCGTCCTTTCAACACTCATATACAGTCTGAAGATCTGTCAATCTGAAGAGGCAGCTAAATGATGGGATTGGTTACAAACAAAAGAAACATCAGTAGCCATGAAAAAAAAATCTATAAAAGGAAACCACAGCAAAACATTATATCTATTTTTGAAAAATATGTATCTCTTTCAAGCATGTCAGAAAAATACATATTTTAAATAATAATAGGAACAACTAATGCTATATTATAAGAAAGCAAGATATAGCAAAACTAATATACAATCTTATAGATCAACGTGGACAATAAGCACAGTTTAAACTAGACTCAATGACTTAATTATTTAAAAAATAGTGACTAAAAATGTCTAAGAATTTTCACAAGCTGATGCTTTTTTTCCCACTGGCATATAAAGGCCATAATCTTTGCTAAAATATATAAACAGAAGTGTGCCTGAAGATATTCTCCACTGCAGAGAAATTTTGTCTTTCATGCACTCTCGCGCTCTCTCACACACACAGGCGCGCGCACACACACACACAGGCAAATACACTCAGGCAGCAGCACTGAAGAGTTTGATAACACTTCCTTTTGTAGCGCTTTCATATTTCTAATTGAAATATTGCTATTCTCAGAGTAAAACCTGTTATTTTTTGCACTATAAAGCAGCTTTGTTACAGCAAAGGGGTGAAGACACCTGAGGCAAACAGCAGGCATCTGTGCGTGTTTGCCAAAACTACAAATAAAAGACATTTAACCTGATAGTCTTATTAGAAATAGGGAAAAGGCTAATTTCAGTGCAGATATCATAAAAAAAAACTATGAAGTCATACAGCATATGTCTAACAGTAGTTTGGACAATTTTGATCAGCTGTGCATTTGGGTAAACTGGACTTAAATCTGATTCTTCTCCAAGTTGTTTCTTTTTTTGTTCTTTTAAAGGCAAGAATCTGACTAGACTTCGAGCTGTTACAAGAAACTTGAAGCTTGTGTCTGAAGTAAGCTATTTCATTACATTCTATTACAGTACTGCTGCAGGTCATACATGACATGGAGTCATACACACAAGGAGACTGAATATACATTACCAGTGTATCTACACAAATCTTGATGTGGCCTTCCTAAAGCTTTTAAAGCCTGATGTATGACAGCACTGTCTGTCATTCAGTTCAGTTCAGATTGTCACACCAAAACATTAAAAGAAATTGTTTCTGAAATGTCATTATACCAATAAAGGGAGAAACTTGGACATGTAATGTTTGATGTTTAAAGACACTCAAGTAATGACTGGGTTTGAGTGCCTAATGTGTGGGATCACAACAAGAATCTATGCCTGTCTTCATCCAGTGTCAGATCCACCACCTCAGGGGTTGGAGGCCAGTCAGGCTGGGCGGAGACTGATGTCCAACGGGGCATGGCTGTTTGCTTCCATGCTGACAGAGACTGGATCACGCCACCTCTTGGAAATCTTGACACAGCACTGGAGAGGACATGATAACCCATTTAGAGAACACAAAGCCAAATAATCAATCAACATTTGTTGAATTACAACAAACATCACAAATAAATATTTTTTTAAACAGTGATGTTGATTTTTGACACCAAACACTAAGTTTGTTAACACCTGACCATATGTTCTTTGTGAACACTGACTTCCAGGGTCACCATTTGCTTTTACAACAACATCCTCCCTTTAGGGAAAGCTTTCAACTAGATTTTGGAGCATTTCTGGCTGTGGGGATTTGTCTTCATTCACCTTCAAAAGCATTAGTGAGGTCAGGCACTCCTCAGGGTCGGATGTCGGATGAGGAGACCTGGGATGCCATCCCACATTGAACACTAACAAACCCTTTGGGGTCGCTCTGAGACCTTTGTTAACTTGTTAAATTTTTTTTAGATTTACCACCTTTAAAAAATAAAAATAAATGACAAAGATAAATCAAAATCCAACAATAACAAATAAGGACGAACACTGGAAGTGATTAAAAAGCAAAGTATGTATGGTAATATAAATTAATAAGTAAGTAGGGTAATCTCCACTTTGTACTAAAAGATGATCATAATCTACAGAGATCCATGGTAATATAAATTAATAAACACATGGCTAAGTCAAATATAAAGCTAATATTAATATTTAGAAATGTTTCCCAACATTTGTCAGCTACCTTGCAACATGATGTTCCATCATTGGTAATAATTTGAACTACAAGATGATCATAATATACAAGTCACTGTTTAGCAAAACTATGTTTATAAAGTAACTACGAAAATATACCATATACAACATGGGTAAGTAAAATAAGAAGCTAATATTAATATTTAGAGGTGTTTCCCAACCTGGTATTTTCCTGTACGCCAACAATCTCCACTTCACTGTCAGACAATGGCAGACTCACCTGGGGAGGAGCCACCTCTACTGCACCTACGGCAACACAACCAGGACAAACATTCACTGACTTTGTCAAACTATGTAGGATTTTGTAATGTTTGTTAGTGGATGAATACAACAATGACAAAATATAACCAAAAAAGCACATTTAAACAATAGAACAGAGACTTAAAAAAAAAAAACATTTGGACTTTGCCAGTTATCATCATATAATGGAATTGAAATTAAATAATAGCTTTTGGCACTTCAAAAAGTGGAAAGACATAAAATGTGCTGATTCCTATACCACACAAATTGGATGTAAATAAAATTCAAGTAAAGCCAAAAGTCAATAGTCATTAATTAATTTTAACTCTAATATACTGTGAGGAGCTAAAATAACAATAACTTTGTCCAAATATTTAGTTGCATTGTACCTAACTGTATAATGAATTCTGCTCCATCATAACACATCACTAAGAGCATTTATAATGATTTTAACACATCACTGACTTTCTTCTTGCAGTTTTTCAGGAGCAGCTGCCTTGTGACAGTTCTTGTTAATGAAGGATTCTGAGAACAGTTACAGCATCTGTTGTGTTGCTAAATCAGGACTTGGCAAGCATGCAGCACTGGCTAGTTTTCCTGAAGCACAAAACTTATAGCCATAACCTATTGTGTTTTTGATGTTTATACAAATATTTATACTTATTTTACGTTTCATTTATTATTAAAGCTTTTTTTTTATGCTTGCATGCACAGGTAAGTGACATGTATGAGAAACACCTGGTGCAAAATGAAGGCTTGGGCTGCAACCATGTACTGCATGCTCCATCCTTAGTAATAATTTGACCTACAAGATGATCGTAATTTACAGGTCACTGTTGAGCAAAATTAAATGCATTTCCTAAAAAATATTGTGGTTGACCTCAGTGTGACTTGTGACTTTTTTTTTTTCTAAAAATACCACACCAACGATACTTGAAACTTGCTGAATTCAACTCTGTTAAAAGAGTTTGGCAGTGCAGTTGAAATGTGGCTATAAAGAGGAGTCCATTGATTCATCAATTTACATTAAGCTTGGTAATCTATCCTCAGCTCTATCAAGCTCTATCCATCCTCAAGCCATTTCTGATAAATCATTTAAGAAAGTGTACACACCAGCATCAAGAAAATTAATTTAGTTCAGCAGAGGTCCACAGCAGCAAATGCAGCCCTTTGTTGATAGGTTTTAATTATCCGTAAGCTGTGCCCTTCTTGCTCCTGAATTTCCTTTCTGTCTATTCTTTCTTTTAAATATTTCATTTACTGAACCCTGTCCACTGACCTGAGTGTGTGTGCAACTGCTGCTCCTGTTCAGAGTGTGTGTCTGACACGTCATAGTGGCCGATGACCTCTGGCCCCACTGCACAATACACAAATGCACACATTGGCTTTAGTTTTAACTTACTACCGCAATCACCAGCTACAAAAACATGTCTCCCTATGTTTCTTTTTTTTAAACATTTATTTCTGTCTAAGGGTTTATAGATTTTTCCCTAAATAGAAAAAACTATCAATATTACTATAACTTGTTGATCAGTCAAACAGCATCAAACTATGTGTACATTTTTCTTTTGATTACATGGGAATTATTATTATATATATATTTTTTTAGAAGTCAGAGACAACTTTCAAATTTTCATACTTGTTTTTTTTTTTTTTTTTTCAACCTTACTAAAAACACCAAGGTGCAAATACATGCACACATACTGGACAAAAAAGAATGAAGAACTCCTAATCTTCCTTAGTTGCCGCCTTTTTTTTTATGAATATGTAGACCAGCTCCACACCAACAAAATACCTAGTTATGGGTTATCAACACTTCAATTATCAATTATTCAATTTTCAATGAAAAGCTAAATTAAGCCACTTATTTACCCTGCATAATCGATGGAAGTTTCCTTTTCTATTCTCATTTTCCAATACTTCAGATTCAACAGAACTACTCAAACCAAGAACTGACAATAGTTGTACACTATATAACTAACTTCTTAAATTGTCCATCAAAAAGTCAAATATACCTTCACTGGCCACTAACAAAAAAAAGTAATTCATGCAATTATCTGATCAGTCAGCGTGTTTCAGCGCAGCTACAGGTCAAGTGCTTAAGACAATGTCAATATTAAACATTAGAACAAGAGGAAAAAGCATCACCTGGTCATTTGTCATTCATTAACTGTCCTATTTGGATAGGTCTGTGCTCACTGTAGTCTCAGTTCATTACCCTTGGCTGACAGGAGTGGAACCCAATGTGTTCTTCCCATTGTTGAAGCTCATCCTCCTGTTGTGTGCTCCAAGATGCTTTTCTGCTCAGCACGGTTGTAAAGACTAACTGAGTTATTGTACCCTTCCTGTCACCTCAAATCATTTCCCTCTCACCCCTCTCATCAATAAGGTGTGTCCACTAGCAGAATTGTCACTCACTGTGTTTGCTTTTTTTTTTTGTTGGTACAATTCTTTGGAAACTTTAGAGACTGGCATATGTAAATATAAAAAGATCAAGAATGTCTGCGATACTTAAAACAGTCCAATTAGCATAAAAGACCATGCCATGGGCAAGATCACTGGTTGCATTTTATGCTTATGATGATATTTGACATGGATTTTATCTGCAATTTTTGACCTGGGTATCTGCACAGTTTTATGCACTGCAACCACATGATCACCTAGATAATGAGCAATTGTACATGTTCTTCTATTAATGTACTGTATGCACTCCAGGCAAATATGAAAAATATGAAAATGATGGACAGAAATCCATGACAGCATTCCTCTTTTTAATTTTGAACCAGCGACATTACCAGCGGATTATAGGACTAGGAAAATCAAAATCAAGAAAATGGTTCATTAGTTCCATCAGGTTGTTACTGTTGCAGCTCATTACATTTGAACACTCTTTAAAAAAGTATGTCCTTATTTTGCACACAATTTTAAAACTGTAAACCTTTGAACTCATCCATGAAGTTTGTAAAATAAACTCTCTTTAAGGCCCTTCTGTGAGAATAAACAAAGATTGCTTTTTGGTGTGTAATACTAAAAAAAAGCTTACAAAATAACTAACCCATTGAGACTTGTGTTAAACTGCCAAACATTTACAGATGTGTGTGCTGTGTGTGCATTTTACAGTGTATCTGACTGAAGAAACGGCAAGCTTAAGTATGAGCCACGGACACACAACACTTATGCGTGAGGTTAGCTTAAACTTCATAGTATGTGCATGGAGTCACTCTAGCTTAGTTATATTAGTAGTACAACGTCACAGTGCAGCTTTTCATGCATTATTGCTTCTTCTTATTATGTTTTTGTTCATTACATGCATGTGATGTAACAAAAACAAAAAGTAAAAGCACATCAATTTCTTCCCCAAATGACACAGTGACATTTAAAATGAGTCCATTCAAACAATGTGTGCTTGTGTGTATACAGTTGTGTGCTTGAAGAATAAAATCTGTCTCTTTTGTCTGGTCCACAGAACCTTCTCAAGACACACACACACACACACACACACACACACACACACACACACACACACACACACACACACACACACACACACAATAAGGGAAGATGTGTACAAGGATACAACTTTAAATGTCCCCACAAATCTTGAGACTGTCTTCTCCTGAGCATGTTTGGAGATTGAAAAAACACCATGTCTCTCCTTCTGTATCACATTTAGTACCTTTAATGCTTAACTTGTGGTTAAGCATATTCAATAGACAAACTACAAGAGGCTTGGCATATCAAAGTGCACATGCTAATTAAATTCAGATGGTCTAGATGTGCACAGTAGAAATTGGACAAAGAAAAGCTTTTTATAGCCTTAATCTGTGGAAATGACAGGCTTAAAGCAGGCGACACAGGCAGCTTACTTCTACTTTGGGTTATAAATTTAAAATATTATGTGAAGTTTATGTAAACTAGGCCACAGAGAAGTTCTCAGAGTAGACTAACAATCAGTTGCAGTCTATCAAGCCTACATGCATAAAATTAAGCAATGCATCATGGAGTAAAGTGGCATCAAAATCGAAGATCTGAGCTCAGTGGATCGAAAGATTTTAACCTTCTACTTATTTCTCCTCTGACTTGCTATACTAAGGCTTTATGTCACTTTCCACCCCACTAGCCACCAATGTGTTCATCATGTATGATAACTGGC
Source organism: Clarias macrocephalus (assembly GCA_011419295.1). NCBI lineage: Eukaryota > Metazoa > Chordata > Actinopteri > Siluriformes > Clariidae > Clarias > Clarias macrocephalus. The sequence goes on along the minus strand of JAAGKR010000184.1, from coordinate 124,972 downwards.
TGGCAACTAGAACCTCATAAACTAATGCTATAATTTAAGTAATAATAATAATTAAAAGGAAAGAGGTGGATTTGACCTAAGAAAATCATGTAAACAAAAAGATACATTAATTTATGCGTCTTCTCTTTTGCCAAGCAGTCACAACTATGTTGGTAGCAAACCTGAGATCCTTGCTGCAATAACATTTACTAATAATGAGTTTATAATTACTATAGATTACGATGTATATTACATTATAACTGTTGGCCATTGACAGACTACTTCATGACTCATGTTTGTTGCACGTTCTGCTGGTTAATCTGATGGAAACAATGGCAGCTCCTACAACAGCAATATGAGTGGACTGTATTTTATGTTACCGTGAAATTTTGGGTCAAAATGATTTCCCAAGTAAATGGAGAGAAAAAGAGAGATAAGAATAACGAAAATTAATTAGCAAAATAAGGAAGAATCCAAGATGAGACAAAACAAGACAGGACCTAGTGTACTGTATCAAGCATCACTGACCAGATTTCTATTTAACGCAAATAGATATATTTTTTCTCTCTCAAGTTCTCAGTAGCTTAGCACATTGTTCCGTTCAAACATTTAGTAGATTTGGATCCAGGACACAGCTGTGCGCAGAGTTCAAAGTGTTGGAAGAAGCTTCATTGTTCAGCCGGATGATCCGATAGGCTGCTGGCGTTTCTTCCGAGCTGATGCGACTTTGCCCTTCTGGATTCCCACTGTACGACTGATCGTCATCTTCACCAGAATGGAGACGGCTAATTCGCTCCATCCACGCACGGAACCTTTCCTCTGTACGCCTCTGGGCGGCCGCCACTCGGGTCAGTGCTTCCTCCAGGACTCCGCCCATGCTGTTTCCGCGGCGGCCAGCTTAAAAGACAGACAGCAAGCGCCGAGAACACACACACATACAAATGTCAGGCACACACTAGAAAAAAAATGTTGGACTTCACGGCGGCCATGCTGACAAGCTTAATGGGAGTCATGCAGCATTCATGGTGCATTCTGGGCACTGCAGGATGATGTGTGAATATTTGACAACTCTTTTAAAAAGAAATGCTCTTACATATGTAATGCATATCTCCATCTTTAATAAAAAAAATTAAATGCAATTAAAATGCAAAGGATGCAAGAACCCTTTAAATTTGCAAACTATACCCAATCTGTAGTTCGAGATTGGGAGAAAGGTACAGTACCAATGTGTCATGGGTAGAACACATCAGTAAAAAGAAATTCCTATGATGTACAGCGCCATCTGTTGGGTTGCTGTCAAATCTCAGAATCTATTTTACAATACAATATAAAGCAGTGGTTCTCAACCATAGTCCAGGAGGAGCCTCTGTCTTGCATATTTTCATGCTGTACCTGCTCAAGGCTATAACAACTTAATTTTTTAAAATAGTTAATCAATTGGCTGATTAGGTGAATCAGTAAGGAAACACTAAAACAAGCTGGGCAAGGTTGAGAACCACTGGTATAAAAGATGCAAAGAATAATAGATTCCAGGCAAGTAAAGATAGTTAATGTTGCTTGTTTAACAGCTAATAACAGAACTCCTAATGACTCACAATTACAGCAAATCCTATTTAGCAAGACAATGCCTTGACTGTGACCTCTCATCTGCAACATGCAGAGGATAGATCCAGCATAAATGTCCCCAAGACAAAAAGCATGGACTGTTGTCCTCATGCATTGCGAGATCATAAATAATGTTCAGAAAATGAGAATCTTTACTATTCATCTACATGACTACTTGATTGAGCAGGGAAACCACAACCAATTGTGCCAAGCCTCAAACAAAACGCTACATGAAGCACTGCCAAGGAAATTTTTTTAACCATCTTCAAAATATTGAATCTTTAAATCAATCTTATATTAGACAAGGTACTTAGATAGAAATAGAATTTAATTGCCTTATACATCTTATACATTACATGAAATCCTGCAAAACAAAAAATACAAAAACAAACAAAACTTGATAGAAAGATATTCTCAATGTTAATTATTGAAATAAATCAGATACCGCAAAATTTGTTTAAACAGCCGAACATTCTTATTTTGTGAAAAATACCTCAAACGAATAAAAAGGTCCCATATTTTCTGTAACAAGTTACCACAGGTCTATTCCACAGGTTAATTGCTCCATCTAAAATACCACTCAGACAATGCATTCTCTATACCTCAAACAGCCACTGTTTTTATCATCGTCTGAACATGCCACTTCAGGGACTATGTAAATGAGATACTGCTGAGCCATAACCCTCCAAAAAATAGCAAAGCAAAAATCCAGGGGAAGGCCAATACACAAACGAAATTAATTTCTCTCACTTCTTTGTTTGTACAAACACACTGGAGAACTAAATGAATGGAACAAAATTATGGAACTACTTAAAAAAAGGTAGTTGTTGCTTGTTTGCAGTCACTATTATCAAAATGGAAAGGACGTAAAAGGAAAACTATACAGGTAAACCAATGAAAACATAAAAACGTCAAGAACGTTAACTCAAATCAATATAGCTTGAAGATGCACAACAAAAACAACTGAGCAGAAACCTACTCAATAAAATGAGGAATAATCATTAAAACCTAAAGAGAAGAAAACAAGCCAACAATGGTGGGCTAAAGAGGAGGAGAACCATGGCTTGTGGAAGATTGGATAAAAGTGATATTACATTGAGGAACCACAAATCTGCTTTGACCAAGACATGATGTTGGAACCTTTGACAGTTGGTTCCTGACATTTTTCGTAGTTGTTTTATTTTAAAATAGTTTTATGCTGATGAAGTCATTTTCAGGATGATAATGCAGCTTTCTACAAAGTAAAGTGTGTTAATGTTTTCCCCCAGAAAATATGGCATTATTTAAAATAATAAAAATTTTTGAGGTATATTTTCACATAACCAGAAAGTAAAGCAATTAAACTAAAGCCTTGTTGTTTTGCGCCATATCTGTGATTTGTTTATTTGCTATGAAGCCATTATCTTCTGAAGTGTGGGGATTTCATAATTATTGCCAGGTGGTGTAATACCAAAAGAACTGAAGCAAATTCAGCTGCCAATTAAAAAAAAAAAAAACTTCACCTTGTTACAAACATTTAAAAATTACTACCCATTTTCTTTTGTAATTATTCCAAAAATCTGGAGTGCTTGGCACACTGCAAATATATCTATAGCTACATATTCTCATAAATAAATAAAAATTGCCCATGGACATATATACTGTGAATAGGTGCTTAAAGCCATAAAATTAACTTACAAATGTGTTACCCAGTATGGCTTTATAATCATTACTTTCACCTCTGCTTAAACTGGTTTCATTTTTGACATTTGCATTTCCAATGTAAATAGACAGACTGTGGAAACTTTTCCTCACATGGATAAAGCTTTAGGGACCTTTACATTCACCAAGCATGCATGAAAAAGTGAGCACGCATTTAAAAGTGTGTGTGTGTGTGTGTGTGTGTGTGTGTGTGTGTAGGTGAAAGAATGAACAAGAAACTTCATGCATCTGCACTTTTTTTATGGGCGGCAATGTGTGGAGGTGTGCAAAAAACGAATCCTGCATATTTCCGGCTGGTCCACACTTAATTTGATTTCTTTATATGATTTTCAAACGAAGACATGCTTTTTACACAGGTGACATGTTTATAAACAGCGACAACACACATTACGCTCCATTATTCTTTGATATGCAACAATTACAGTAAATAGAATTTTACGTACAGTAAAATGAAACCTACAGCAAAATGGGATTTGTTAGAATTTGCCTGGAGCTTAATGACAACCTCCTGTATAAAGATGTTGCAGCATTATATTCAGTGCAAATACCTTTGGAGTGTCAAGAGCAGCACGCATGAGGTCATTCAGTCAACATGCACCAAGAGTCTACGTGGGAACATTTTTAATTATCCTAGCCAGGAATATCTAAAAGCCATAACAATGCATATGCACAATACCTTAATCAAAACACTTACTTTTACTGTTTTACTGAGGTTAAGGTTGGATTTAGGTGTGACTAAGCATTAATCCACTGGATTATACTGATGTCAGTAAAAGATCATTCATTAAATATGATCACAGTCAGCAACCACGATGTGATTCTAAAATGATTTTCGATGCATTGATCATTAACCGGTTAATGTTTGTGTCAGCATAGCAGGTTCTGTGAAGAAACACACTGTCTTTTTGAATGCACAAAGAACTGCCTAAAGCTGCATAGCTTCAAGCCTGTATAGGTATGTACTTTTCAGAATCGAATGAACTGTAAAAATAATCTAAAAATAAAGCTTTAGAAGTCCATTGAGAATAATGTTGTGGTTGTCAAATCACAGGAAAAGCAGCAGGAGGTCCCTTGATTCCTTAATATTGAAAAAAGGCTTTCATTTCTTATTAACCACCTCTTAGTCATGTTCATCACTCATTCTCATATGTCACATAAGAAATTGTTCTGCAGAACTATTAAGGCAACAACAGCCATGGTTCTTGTTGAAGCAAGTACTGGCACCAGTATTATTTGAGTGCCATTGAAGTTAGCCGAGGAAACCCTAAAAAATAAACTATGCCAAAAGCTTGATCTAATTGGTTAAAACCCAAACAAAACATTAGAAATTAGGATTTTTGAGACTTAGATGTAGATCACTGGCTTAGCACCAAGCATGAGGTCAGAACCGATATGGCTGACATGAATAAGGTGACTAAAGTACTATTAAGTATACTAACTGACTTGCCAAGCTTAAGAATTTCCATTTAAACTCAATTTTTTAAATCACCATCGCCACACATTTTTAACAGGGAGGAACAACTAAATTCTCTATTTTATAGTGAAATTAAAGGAGTTTTTACTCGCAACGGTGTTCTGTTATTCTTTACGATATAAGTATGACTTGAACATGGCGCTAGTCAAAAGTGGTAACATGTCAAAACAAAAAAACTGCCTCGCATACTTAATTCTCTGATCTACACTGATAATGCATTAAACATTGAAAGGTAACTGTTACTTATATGTACTATAGCAGCCTTAGCATTTTGGCCTAGAGAAGCTCAGCATCAAAAAAAGTGTGGGTCCGTATGCAACAACAACAGGTTCATATGCACAACTTGCCACAATAGTGGCATGATTCCAACTTAAGATTTTAATGCTATTATATGATTAAAAAAAACAAACAAACTGTACTGGATGCACATCCTTGTTCATACACCAAAACATCAAATCCCCTTATTATTGTTCTCGAAAAAGGAAAAAAAAAAAAACATTAACAGCAGTGTGCAGTCCTGCTCTAACAAAAATTTACAGTTGTTTTAATGGTCTTAATTAGAAATGGTAAGCGATGCTAAAGTAAATAGTCACCTAGCCAAAAGGTTTTAGGTGTAGTCCTCCTCCTCTGTGCAGAGAAACAAAGCTAGATCTAGTATGATTTAGGTCAAGTCTAGACAGAGGAGTTTGTGAAATTTTTTTGAAAAAAGTCTAAATCATTAAGTCACAGTGACCCACAAAAAGGATAGAGTATGGAATGAGTCTGGCTAATAAAGTGTATATGTATAAGAGAAAAAGCATGTAATCCCTTTAAAATGTAAAAGAAATAAGTAAGAATTATATTATTAGAAATAAGTAAAAAAAATTTTTTTAAAAGGCAGTGAAGTAACCATATGATCACTCACAGAGGCAAATGTGAAACCAAGACAACATAAATGTCCTGCATGTGAGTGTGTGTTCAAGAATAATTTTTTTTAATGTACGAGTAAAGTTATGTGCATAGTTAAGAATATACTGCAAAGATAAATTCCCCTAATTACTTTCTGCAGCATCCAAAAAATTAGTGCATCTGTGTGGATGGATGCGATACCTGGAGGATGCAAACTGCCCGTCCCTCCCTCGTTGTCAGATGATGCTGACGATGACGATGACGAAGAGTGTGCAGTTGCATCACTGTCACTAGTGCTGCTGTCCTCGCGCTTGGCTACTGCCTCACGTTTCTGCCTTAGAAGACGCATTCGCTCTTTATGTCTCTGGCTGCGCTTGCCCCGCTCTCGGATCCGTCCGCCATTCGCCTGCCTCTCCTGACAGCGGTTTTTCTTGGCAGCCATGGCAACACCAGCAGATGCATCACTCTCTGACCGTGAGCGGCGTGATGACTTCCTGGGGGCGGGGTCAGAATGAGTAGAGGAGGCAGGCTTACTGTCAGCCAATTCCACATCCCCTTCTTCGGCCGAGGAAAGAGTGTCTGAATCGCCAAGATGACCAGAGGACGAGGGTGATCGCAGGTAGGCTGAGGAATCACTGTCCTCTTGTGGGCAGATCTGAATAACAGATGTGGCAGGGTCTTTTTCTGGTGGGAGGGCCTCAGGGGAGGAGTCTCTGCGCAGCTCCTTCAGCAAGCAGGGCATGGACAATAAGCCAGGGGGCAGCGACCTGGAGGGGCTCTGCATGCTGACTGGCTCCTCGCATGTAGGAGAGCTGGAGGACAGGGCTTCAGGCTTCAGGGAAAAGTCCTGATTTTCTGCTGTGACCCCACATTCTGTGGGGCATTCTAAGAGTTCAGTGGCTTTCTGGCATTCAGCCATCCTTAGAGAACAGAGCCAGATGGGCGGGGTCTCCAATAAAGCAGTAACTAGCTGTTTTGCTTGTTGCAGACCTAGAAATCAATATATTACAACAGATTAGTTACGGGAAGATTGGTTATATATACATCAGAATCTGACAAACAAATCTTGCTACATCCATTGAGGTAAAATTCAGAATTCATGAAGTGAAACATGCCATACAGGTGACATTCTAAAAAGTTGTATATTGTGCAAAAGTTAATTTATTTCAGTAATGCAACTTAAAAGGTGAAACCAATAGACTCATTACATGCAAAGCAAGATCAAGCTGTGATGTCATAATTGAGATGATTATGGCTTACAGCTCATGAAATCCTCAAATCCACAATCTTAGAAAATTTGAATAATTGTAAAAGGTTCAATATTCTAGGCTCAAAGTGTCCCAGTCTAATCAGCTAATTAAGCCATAACACCTGCAAAGGGCTCCTGAGCCTTTAAGTGGTGTCAGTAGAAAGCACAATCAGGGGAAAGACTGCTGACCTGACAGTTGTGCAGAAAACCATCATTGATATCCTCCATAAGGAGGGAAAGTCTCAAAAGGTAATTGCAAAAGAAGTTGGCATTTCCCAAAGTGCTGTATCAAAGCACATTAATAGAAAGTTATGTGGAAGGAAAATGTGTGGAAGAAAAAGGTGCACAAGCAGCAGGGATGACCACAGCCTGGAGAGGATCGTCAGGAAAAGGCCATTCAAAAGTGTTGTGGACTTTCACAAGGAGTGGACTGAGGCTGGAGTCAGTGCATCAAGAGCCACCACTAACAGACGGATCTTGGATATGGGCTTCAAATGTTGTATTCCTGTTGCTCCTGAACAACAAACAACGTCAAAAACATCTTACCTGGGCTAAAGAAAAAAAAAAGAACTAGTCTGTTGCTCAGTGGTCCAAAGTCCTCTTTTCTGATAAGAGCGCCTTTGGCATGTCATTTGGAAACCAAGGACCCAGAGTCTAGAGGAAGAATGGAGAGGCACACACTGCAAGATGCTTGAAGTCCAGTGTGAAGTTTGCACAGTCTGTGTTGATTTGGGGAGTTATGTCATCTGCTGGTGTTGGTCCACTGTGCTTCATTAAGTCCAGGGTCAAAGCAGCCGTCTACCCGGATATTTTGGAGCACTTCATGCTTCCTTCCACAGATGAGCTTTATGGGGATGCTGACTTCATTTTCCAGCAGGACTGCCAAAAGCACCAAAACCTGGTTCAATGACCGTGGGATTACAGTGCTCGACTGGCCAGCAAAGTCGCCTGACCTGAAACCCATAGAGAATGTATGGGGCACTGCCAAGAGAAAGATGAGAGACATGAGACTGAACAATGCAGAAGAGCTGAAGGCCGCTATTGAAGCATCCTGGTCTTCCAGAGCACCTCAGCAGTGATACCACAGGCTGATAGCTTCCACGCCATGCCACATTGAGGCAGTAACTGCTGCAAAATGGGACCAAAACCAATTACTGAGTACATATGCATACTTATACTTTTCAGAGGTCCGATATTGTTCTATGTACAATCCTTATTTTATTGATTGCATGTAATATTCTAATTTTCTGAGATTGTGGATTTGGGGTTTTCATGAGGTGTAAGCCATAATCATCTCAGTTATGACAAATCACGGCTTGAACTATCTTGCTTTGCATGTAATAAGTCTATGCCATATATTAGTTTCACCTTCTAAGTTGCATTACTGAAATAATTTAACTTTTGCACGATATTCTAATTTTCGAGTTTCACCTGCACATCTGTCAGTTTCTCAAGAATCAGCCACTGATCCTTGCAAAGTTGGAAAAACTGAAGGCAATAAGCCACCAACCTTCACAGCAGCAGTCCAAAAAACAAAAGACATTACAATCTTTACTGTGATGACTAATTTTCAATAATTCTCACTTGAACGTGCGATTCGGCACATCTGAAGCTACACTATGTGCTTGAACAGTAGTAAACATTATCAAACAGTTTACAACCACGCAGGTCCCCTGGTGACAAAAATGTTTCCTTATTGACCTTTACAAATGTATGGGGTTTTGACAAACAGTGGACTGATCTGCTTAACAATAAAACCTCAATCAGCTGTACAGTATTAGATTCAAGACTACCACACAAGTAAGACTGCAGTATACCTACACCATAACAACTGTTTTTAAGTTCCTTGTTATTTTTATCTGAATCCCTACCAAAAAAAAATAAGTGACCCCTCTTGTCATAAAAACACACGTGAATAATTTCAGCAAAAGATTTTAGCTAACAATTTCAATAGATATTAATCACGTTTGGTGTTTCTGCCTGAGGAAGTGCTGCGGAAGCCATTATGTTTATCCAGCTTTTAATGTAGGTATAATACATACACATGTACCCAGCTTAATAACAACCGTCAATCTACATCCATCTTACAAAATCTCTACCACAGGTATAACTAGGAATCCCACGTCTCACATATGCAAATATAAAACACAGACAATGTCAAGGCCTATAACAAAAAGAGTAACATTCAGAAACTGTAACACTGAACAGGAAAATATTTGTTCCAAAACAAAAAAGTTGATTTCAGACACCAAATAACGTCCGAAACATGTAATGTCTAAAGAGAAAAGGGAAAACAGATAAAGAAGGTTTATATAGTGATTTAGTTTTAATGAGGAAAATTTATGGTGTTTATTTACAAGAACATGCCAGCGAGTGTTTCTCAGAACTCCCTCATAAGCCATGTCAGATTACATTAGTGACAGACAAGTCTTTTTTTAATCTGTTCGTACACTGCATTACATTTGCTTGGGATTTTTTATGTTTTGGCTTGCACAGTGGTGCAGCTGATAGGTACTGTTACTCCCACACATCTCCAGAGTGTCTAGTTCGGTTCTGAGCTCAAGTTACACCTGTGCGGAGTTTCCCTGTGTTCTTTCAGTTGCTCCTGTTTGCTCCCAAAAACATGCCAGCATAGGAATTGGTTATAATATTCTTCATATACTTCGTATACTGATACTGAAAAAGTACAGTGCCAACAATATGTTTTCAGATGCTTTCAAGTTTTCCCACATTTTATGTTTAACAATCATCTTAAAATTATTTCAAATCCCCCCTTCACAATTCTACACACAATAGACTAAACCTATTTAGTCTGTGACCATTCATTTAGACTCACCATTCTACACACAAAACAATTAAATATCCCATTTACACCAATTATAAAATGTGACTATTAAATGGTCCTTTAGATGTTTCTACAACTTGACTGAAGTTCACCTGTGTCTATTTTAACTTCATTGGACATAATTATGAAAAGCACCTGTCTCAATAAGGTTCAACGCTAATATCAAAGTTCTGGAGACCTGCGAGACAGGATTGTGCAAAGACGGATCCGGGGAGGAATACAAGAATCATTCTGCAGCAGAAGGGGCTTGTTCAGACAGGTAACCACGAATCCACCGGTCGCTATAAATAAGATCCATATTTTTTGTCATTGCAAACAAACAAATTATAGTCAACATATTTCATGATTCATAGAATCATGAAAAGTACAGACCCTATTAAGGAATAAAAGGCTGACGAGTGACTACTTTGCTCTCCTGTTACACCAGACACAGTGACATTTGTGTAGTGCTGAAAGTGACGTCCATGACGCTGTATGCAAATAACGATGTCAGAGACTGTCACGTAACTGCAGAGAGACTTTCTATCATGATTATGCTCCATTCTAGGCAATCAAGTCATCACTGCATCCTGTGCACTCTCAACAGAAATTAATTATTACTCATGTGCCTCCATATAATAGAGTCGCAAACATGATTTTATACTTGGTCTTTGCACGTTCAGTGTTAAACACATGCCTAGATTGTGAGGTGTCTATTCAGTATAAATCAAAATGCTTTCTAGATATTGATTTTCACTAAATAATTACTCTATGACTCACTTCTAAATTTTTTGCCCTTTAAAAAAAAAACAAAAAACAGATGCATTAAAATGTTTTGAAACTCAGGCCAGTTTTGAAACAAAAATATTAGTACTGTGCCAGCACTAGTGCATGGTGCCCTGCATCAGAGCAGCTGTTTATCTAGATTAATTTCCTGCCTCAAACCTAGGTTACTCAAGATTACTCAACATTCTTATCCTTATCTAATTCTTATGCTTTTTGTAAATCAGTCACATGGGCTTTGGAATGACACTATATAGAATCACATTTGATGAGTATTTACGCGATGTATGCAAGTTATTCTAGCAATACTTGTGACAAACACATTCTCAAATTGAGTTCAGTGTTCTTTATAAGTAATCATCAAATAGGTATACAAGTTTCCAATTGCAATAAGGAGAAACCATCACCATTAAGATGGTTTCTCCTTATTGCAATTGGTCAGCAGCGTTGTTTAGGTAGGTGGTACGCGCCAACGTAATATCCATGTGAATGGCAAAGCCCAAGGTTTCCAAGCAGAACATCGTATCGGAGTTTGTTTGTTCCCGTATTTCATTTGTTTTGACATACGCAGCTACTGGCTTACATGCATAATCTCGAAAACTAAATCAGAGCAAATAGTTTAAATTGATGTTACAGGTAATTTCAATGCGGACTTCTGTGCTGTCCTGAGGGTATGCAAACTATTGCACTCTGTTGTATGGTTCATTCAAATTGTTTCATGCCCTGTGTAACGATATTATGCAAAACACTAGGGGGGATAAAGCACGGAAGATTCCCTGTAATAAATATAATGCACAGCATAATGTTAAGGAAGTGGTATTTACAACAGTTTAACGTTAATGAACCGTTTAAATAAAATCATGTCCTTACGAAGTAGGTAGAGACACTGTCGCGCACACTGCACCGTATTTCATGCCCTGTAATTCCAAACCGGTCGACATGGCACGCGCAGCTATGCATCATGTATGACCAGTACACTGCTACGCATGCGCACAACTGGAGTTGCCTCCTTTTGCCGTTTCTTGACCCAATAGCCTTCTTATATGGTTTATTTACTCCTGTCTTATACCAACATTCAGTGAGCTTATAATGAAAGTAGCGACAAAGAATTTAAATGTCGGATGTTCATAACAATGAATAATAATTAAATAAATGGACAAAACAAAAAGGTACTTTGTCCGGAATTATCTTTACGGAAAGAGAGCAACTGCATTAGCATCATTATTAATTCACCACAAACTAAATGCTGCGCGCGCGGTAACTGCTCGTCCTATATCTCGGTGTCCTTATAAGCTAATGCGGAGAGCTAACAGTCAGCTAACTAAAGCGAAAAATATAAAACAAAGCAGAATTTTTTTTAAGTAACAGGTAGTCGAAGTGACTAGCCAATCACAAGCTCACTTAAACCCCACAGTTTTTAAGGAAAAGGGAAGGAAAGGGAAACTTGAAACCTGTTTAAAATGCTAGCTTAGCTAGTGAGGCAGCTATTCTGCGTCTGCTAGTCGTCTAGCTAGCCACTTAAATAAGATAAACTGCTTAGATGAAATATTGCGCACCTGTTTTATACTTCCCCTCGGGTGTATATTCTTCTTAACATCGTCTTGTCTTTTTTTTCAAGTCGCACTTATAACAAAACTTCAGCCTACATATGTATTAAAAAAAGCAAAGTTTAAACTACGTGTTTGCGGCCCCGCTAGTCCGCGTCCCGGCCCCTTTAGCACAGTTGGCCACTCCATAAAGGCTGAATCCCAACTGACTTCATTCTTCATACAGCAGCGCACTACATAGGGTATGACATAATGGCCTTTTACGCGCGATGTACTGCACTATCTGTCCACTGAGGAGCCGTTTGGGATTCTGCCAATGTCCGTTTTATTCGTTAAGTAAATGAAGACAGCGCTTCCGGTCTAGCCGTACGTCAATCACAACAGACAGCGCCACTGGGCGGTTCGGAGAAATGTGTGCGCGAATGCATGGAATTTCACTTTTTTACGTATTGTGCACTGATTGACCGAAAAAAGGTCGCCATTTCAAATTACAGTGTAGTATCAAACATCGAAAACAACTGAATTTTTGAAATTAATGAAACTTCACTTAATTAATGACACTTCAACACATTATCAAAACCTGGAAGGATAGTGCTGAAAGTGCAATTTAGTAAAAAATAAATGTTTTCGGAAAGAACTCCTGAAATCACTTTAACGCTTGATAAAAATCATGCAGGATAAAAAAAAAAAAATCAATATTTAAGAACCACAGCATAATAATAAAAATGCTTCAAATTGCTAGTGAGCATAAAGACCCATCTTCAGAGCAATGAAAAAAGGTCACGTTTTCTGATGAGTCTAGATTGTCCTTATGCCAGTGCAATGGGCGCATCAGAGTAAGAAAGGAAGGGCAAGAAGCGATGCACCCATCCCGCATAGTGGCCACTGTAGAAGCCTCTGGAGGCAATGTTATGATCTGTGGTTGCTTCAGTGGGACAGGTCAAGACTCAGCAATGTTATGCAGCAATAAAATGAAGTCACCCTGATGCTGACAACCTGAATGTACTGAAAGACCAGCTTATCACATGTATGGAGTTTTTCCTTCCTGATTGCACATGCATATTCCAGGACTTTTCAAATTGTGAAAGAGTGGTTCTGGGATCACATTTTGTGCTGTAATCAGAGCTAAAATTGATTGAATTAAATCTTAGAGTGTGCAACTTTTTTCTTGACGAGGCAGTGTGTGTTTAACTTTTTTTTCTCTTATTCTTCACTCATCATCTATATCGCTTTAGACGGGGTAAACGCCGAACAGGGGGCCACATCGCAGGGCACACACACACATACACACACCCACCAGCAATTTGATAAAGGCAGTTAGCCTAATCTGCATGTTTTTGGACTGTGGGAGAAAACCCACCAAGCACGGAGAGAACATGCAAACTCCATGCACACAGAGGCTGGGAATTGAACTGAATTGTGCAGGGCGACAGTGCTAACCACTAAGCAGCAGTGCCAATCCATCACAAGGCACCACACACCCCCAGAGTTACACATTCACTCACATCTATGGACAATTTAACAAAGTCAATTCCCTTGCAAGCATGGTTTTTGAAGATGAGAAGAAACCTCAGAACCTGGAGAAAGCCTGAACATGCAAAACACCACAGACCCTCAGACCAGCACATGACATAAACTGTGAGATGGCTAACCACTGTAAAACCACGATGCACACTCTTTTGTTTTATTCTTTATTATTTTACACATATCTTGTATGAAGTAACACTGATTAATAAAAATGAGTTTAATTGAAAATAGCTTTTATTTTTACATGCTTGAACAGAAAATGAAGGCTAGGGGGAAAAAGTTCAGTAGGAACGAAAACTAAAAGTGCGGCTAATATGCTTAATCCTTCTTCAATCAGTCACCTAGATAAAGTGTTCATCAAATCGACCTTCTGCTCTAGTGCAGCATCCAGGGCCTCCTAGTAGACAAAAATTACAAGATGAAAAATAATACTTGTACACAGTACAATTTGTTTATGATCCTTACAATAAAAAACGACCATGTAATCTGATATACGATACTGGTTTGATTCATAAGGCTAATTGACTGTCCTATAGATAACCGTGCTATATTTATACTGCAATTGACAACTTGATTTACATTTTAGTGATTTAAATCAATGCATCATGTCAATCTACTCAATTATTACACCCCTAATAATAAATGTACATGCAAAACATACCAGCTCTCTTTTCACTTCTTCAATTGCAACCCGAGCTAGAGCAGGACTCTGGTGGGTTAAAAAAACAAAAAAAACAATAATAATATAATTAAATTATTATTATTATAAGTATTATTATTACAAATTATTTTACACTGAAATTTGCATGCCGTTCACCCAAAACATGCATCCTCACTTAATTATTTTTGCAGAATACATTATAATAAAATGACAGATACAGGTCAAGAGCTAACCAAGGGTGACAGAGCTTGAAAAAATGCACAGTACAATGAAGTCTAAATAAAGCATAGATAACTTTCATAGTCGCATTAGCAGCCAGACAATTCTGCTTGAAATGTACTAAATGGTTCCTGTCATAGCATCATTTTACATTTCATTCAAGAGGTTTGTTGTTATTTTTAAAGTAGTAGTAAAATATGCACAGCACTTTCTCAATGTTTTAATAGGTCATTAACAATCAAACGTAAATCTGTTCATTTTTTCGCATCCTGTGATCCATCCAGGGTGTAATCCACCCGCCTCACCTTCTTCATTACAACTGGTTACGAGAATTCAGTCTCATCTCATCTACGACTAATAGAATCCCAAAGCACGAAGCACATGACATAAAATGATGTGTTTTTAGCCCAGTTTAGAATGAAATTTGTTTTTTTTCTCTTTTCAACATAATGTGTCCCCATTTATTATCCATGAGTATTTAAGCCAATTGATCTATTATTTCTAAATTAATTCACGTGAATATTTGTCTTGAAATATTTGGGGGTTATTTTGCACAGCGCTAATCCTTTTATTACAGTATACCTTGCTTCATAAAGCTCGCTTTGTCACAATATTCAAAATGTTTTATAAGTTGGAGAACCACACACATGGAAGTGTATGTACACCTACAGTATACGGAGAGAGCTCATATAATTAATGGGTTTACATGGTGAATATTCAGCTATTGAACAGCTTATTGAAGGCGGACACCTCTTCTCATTCCAAATGAAAACTCTTCCCGATTGGGCCCGCTCTGCTTTAGCTGGCTACATAATGCATTTTTATTCTGATTGGGCAATTATAATTTCAACTGTCAGTGGAACGTTAGGGAAATTTCTTTGAATAGAGTAATTTCTAATAATCAAATGCTGTGCTTCTATTGTATCTTATAGTAAACACATGTGCTATGAAAATATTAGATAAACAAAGACTTTAGGCTTCCTCACAGGGCTCAGGTCATTATAAGGCTCCAGTTTCTTCACGAGTGGTGCAATTTCCTGTTTCAGCACTGTGATTTTCTGTGGATTTAAAAAGACAACATTAGAAATAATAAAAGAAAAAAAAATGGTGTGACATCTGGCTCAAACAGCTTTCTCACAGCACGTTGAATTTCTGTAACTGAAACACTTTTCACACTACACAGCCTTCTGCGATTTCTAGAACAGTGTTTTAGCAATTATCTGAGTAATCTCTTGAGTTAAAGTTAGGGCTAGAGCTTATAATAGCCTTAGGGCTTGTAATGATAAATATGAGAATGAAACAGTTATGATCAGACAGAACATCATACTTCTGCGAGCTGCATGATTGACTGATGAGTGAAGGAGTCTTTCATCTGTCTGGAAGCCAGCTTGTCCTAGAATAACACACACACATACATGCATAACACATTAGAAAACTATGAGCAGTGTTTCCTTTTATTCTAGGTTATAAGTCTATGTTAAGACAAGCATGTCTACTTGGGAAGGATAAATTTATAAATGGAAATTGTTTACATTTTTGTAACTGGCACTTTTGCTTCGCCTACACAAACATAATATTGATAATCATTAAATGCCTGCAAAATGATGCAATAAATACATTAATTGAAATTCCTGTGCATTAAATATAGTCTAGAAAAAGGGGTTGTAGTTACAGGCCAGCCATGTGCCTTGTTTAAATCCCATGGCTTTGTCTTATTAGTTCTGTTCTTTTAATGCAAATAATCAACAATATATCATGGGAATTGTATACCTAATAACAAAACAGAGGATTAAAAACATTATATTTATTTGTTATAAATGACCTGTTGCGGCCCACCTGCAGCACACTTCCAGCCCGCTAGGTGTCCAAGCATAACATTTTTGGAATCACCTTTATAGACTATTAAGAAATGTATTAAAAGTTAAAGATAAAGCTGCTACTGAACCACCCAAAGTCTCGAAAATGCTTCTTCGGTCTGAACAATTTGCACACTTATGCACTACAATTTGCATAAAAAAAGCTTAAGCCTCACAGTGGGGACAAATATGGACTCTACAGTGGAACCTTGGATACCTAAAACCTAGACGAGCAGAGTTTCTGTGTTTGCGCAGCCAGGGAGGCGGGGTGAAAAGGTGAGTGTGTGTGTGCGTGAGTCGGTGTCAAATTACACACGCGCACACACAGGAGTCTCTGAAACAAAGAGGGAGATGTTGTTTATACAAGTAAGAGACGGGCACTAAGACTCAGCAGGGGAGACGATTACACACAATTCCGCAGCGCAAGAGTGATGCTCGGTGTCAAAATAAGAGGCCCATGCATGATACTCGGCACTCGTAAACCAAGACTTGCTCGTTTTTCAAATCAAAATGTATTAAAAATATCTTTGCTCGACTTGCGGAACACTCGTAAATCGCGTTACTCGCAATCCGAGGTTCCACTGTAAAGGGAAAATCTCATACATACATAAAAAAATACATTGAATTGAAATACATACCTGTGCTATTTTATTTCTGTAGGTCAAGTCTCTGGATTTGTTTTTCATGAAGTCCATATTCAGCAGCCGCTCTTCAGCTGTAGCAGCCTCAACCTGTTGGACCTGCACAATCTTCTTTAAGTCCCTGACAAAACACAGGACAAGCTAGTCGTTAGTAAAGCTTTTCTGTATACTGGTAAGGAAAAGGATATGTTCAGATTGGATAAAAAGAAAAGTTTCAACATGAAACATGTTCGACATATTTGATTTTTGATTGCAATATATGCATTCCAGTCATTCTTCCTTTGAGAAGCCGATGGCTGCGTGCCACACAAACCTCACCGGAGGACATCGAGAGCTCAGAGTTACAATGGAAAAACCTCAGTGATCTCAAACATAAGGAATCATGTTGAAGCCACCATTTTGAAGCAACATTAAATGTCATATAAGTAAATTAAAATACAGCAGTAGTGGTGTAGTACAATGAAGGTATATGACATTCAAGTAATCACAAATATTAGAACAAGCGACTGACAGGTGGTTTTTTGTTGCCCAGCTGTTCATACTGTTAAAAGTTCTAAATTTCTCTGGGTTTTATGTTAAATAGATAAACCAACATGAAGGCCAAAGAGTTGTCCATGAGAGAAAAGGGGGGGGGGGGGGGACAACAACACTGGCACGGGACATTTTAACAATTGCTAAATTGGTCGATTTAACAATCCCGAATGTCCTGAAAAAGGACACATGCACTGCACCATGTTCCCTCCGATCCTCCAGCACTGCTCAACTCGTTCCACCATCTCAGGGATCGAAGAAGACATTCATCCAGACTCTTTTTTTTGGCGGGGGGGGGGGGGATTTTTACGCCCGATTTTCTCCCTAATTTAGTCGTGTCCAATTCCTCCCAGTCACTAGGGGGCTCCCACATTAAGGCTACTATTACCACTCAGCCAGGAGGGCCGAAGACTATCACGTGTTTCCCCTGAACCACGTGACGCGAGCCGGCCGCATCTTTTTGAACTGCTCGCTCGCGCACCGTTGGGAGTGTCATAACACACACTCGGAGGACAGCGCTATCTGCTCCTTCTGTTGCGTGAGCTCACAGACGCCCCTGATTGGCTGTAGAGCCGTAATTACTGTGGGGGCACTAAGTATTCCTCCCCTCTGAGAGAGTTCGGCCAATTAGCTCTCTCTAGACCTCCAGCTGCGAGAGGTTACAGCACCACCCGGGATTCGAACTGGCGATCTCCGGATGATAGGGTGAGCACTTTACCACTGCGCCACTCGGAAGCCCCATTCATCCAGACTCTTTTTCTGTTCTGGCACCTGGTTGGTGGAACGAACTTCCTCTAGACATCCATCAAGCGGAGTCTTTAACCATCATTAAACAACGACTCAAGACGTATCTGTTTCTTCAATACTTGGACTTGCAAGCAAATATTAATTGCTCTTTACTTCAAGACTGCCTGTTTCAATACTTTTGCTCCAAGAGCTGGGTGACCTACAACTAAAGGTGTCATGTTCTAAACTGTAAATAAGAGGAATTGAAATCTAAAATTCGTAATCAATTGTCTTGTTCTTTGGGGCTCAAAACCAAATGTCTTTTGTGTAAAATTAAAAAACGAAAATGCTTTCTGAGGATATGTACACATTTACATGTAATATCTGAATCTATTGGTGCGTTATTCGTTCATTGTGTGTGGGATATTTTTCTCTTACTCTTGAAGTTTCTTCCGGAGAATCATCGTGGCAGCCATCTTCTTCCTCACAGCAGCGAGCTCCTGCCCCAACTTCCTGTCAGTCTTCTCTGCCTCAGCCAGGTCATTGGTCAATTTATTAATAGCAGGAACAAAGCTGTAAAGCCAGTTGTTAATTAATAATCTCGTTTGAACTCTACAATGCAGGAAGAGTATTTAAAACATTTAGATCTACAGTATGTGGAAGTGAACTCTCTGTAGTCTGTGGTCTTTTCTCAACTTTGATCTGTTGTCAACTCTAGAAGTTTCAGCAGTTGATGAGTAACCTCAAACATTCTTTAATTGACATTTGAAAGCAATAATTTGAATGAAAGGAATACAACAGTATGTGTGTGTGTTAGACTCTACAGTCTTGCATTCTGCCAGTTATTGGTATAATCCTATTGCAAGTGATGTTCACTAATTAAATGATAGCTTAATGATAAAGAAATGCCTAAACAGTGATACATGGCCTATTTCTCTTGTGTTTATACTAGTCACTGATGTTGATTTGGATTTTTGTCTTGTGTCTAGTGCAGCTATTGTGGTACTCACTGGGCAGCTTGCCGTTTCCAGTTGTGAGAACCTGGAAACTTTTTCCTCAACTTTTGCAAAATCAAATAAAGACATTGGGGAATACATGGAGAAGACTTTGGACAACCCCAAATGATTGGTCCAAGGAATATATGGGTTTGGTTTAACGCCATCTCCATTTGCATAAAACTGAGAAAATCTCAATTCAAATGGAAGAAATAAATATTCATCGGTCACTCTGTCTGATATGGTATTTGAAAATTTTTATAAAGTACACTCCCCACGACACAACTATCACATTTTCAGGAAACCTTGAAAAACCTAAACCCGAGAACTGAAACCTGTGTATTCAATATATTGAATTCAGATCGTAGATTACCTTCCCATGGATGTGTCTCTAACTTTTAGGACCTCAGCAATGCCGTCTAACACAGACAAAAAATCAGAGGTAGATTTGGTAACACTTCCAGGTTGAAGCCCGACACCCTGAAGTAGCACTTCCTGCAAGTGGGTGGCTGAAACAAAGGAAATCAGCTTAATTATTTTGTATTCCATCCACTTTCTCTTATAACTACCAAGTGATTATCTTCTGCTACATCGCAGTAATGTCCACCAGGGGATAAGTGTGTAGCAAAGGTCACACACACTTTGATCACAAAGAACACACACATTGATTACTGTGCTATTGCTGGACATTAATTTTAACATTTTGCAATTATCAATACTATATGTCATTATTATACTGTTTATAATAAACAATAGGCACCAGGCTCCCCACCATCCTGTACAGGATAAGCAGTGTAGAAGCAGTATAGAAGATGTATGAATGAATAATGCTATTAATAACATAAGTACTTTTATCACATCAACCAACTCCATTGTAAATGTTTTGAGGACGATTTTATATGATAGACCAACAAAAAGTTGCACATAATTGTGAAGTGGAAGAAAATCTAAAAAAAAAAAATTTTTTAAGCTTTTACAAAAAAAAAAAAAAAAAAAAAAAAAATTTATTCAACCCCATTTACTCCGATATCCTTAAGTAATATCCAGTGAAAAAGGGTCTGTGAAAAAGAGATTTGTTGGAGAACATTAGTGAACAAACAGCATCATGAAGTCCAAGGAACATACCAGACAGGTCAAAAATAAAGTTATGGAGAAGTTTAAAGCAGGATTATTTTATAAAACATATTTCAAGCTTTAAACATCTCACAGAGGACTGTTAAATCTATCATACAAAAATGAAAAGGCACAACTGCAATCCTACCAAGACATGGCCGTCCACCTACTAGGCACCCACCAACTAACAGACTGGGCAAGGAAATAATTAATCTGAGAAGCAGCCAAGAGGCCCTCTCAACTCTAGAGGAGCTGCAGAGATCCACAGCTCAGGTGGGAGAATCTGTCCACAGGACATCTTGACTTTATGGAAGAGTGTTAAGAAGAAAGCCACTGTTGTTGCGATAAGCCATGAAGAAAAAGGTGCTCTGGTCAAATAAGACCAAAATTTTACTTTATTTCCCTAAATGCAAAATAACATGCAAATCATCCTGAACACACCATCCCACTGTGAAACATGATGGTGGCAGCATCATGTTGTGAGGATGCTTTTCTTCAGCAGGGGCAGGGAAGCTGAGATGGAAAGATGGATGGAGCTGTTACAGTCTGCAAAAGACTCGAGACTGGGGTGGAGGTTTACCTTCCAGGAGGACAATGACCCTAAACATACAGCCAAAGCTTTAGAGGTTTAGATCAATGCACATTCATGTGTTAGAATGGCCCAGTCAAAGTCCAGGCCAAAATCCAATTGAGAATCTGTGGCCAGACTTTTCTTTTTGTTGAAAACTGCGGTTTCCAGACTCTCGCCATCCAATCTGACTGGGTTTGAGCTATTTTGCAAAAATTTTACTCTTTAGACATGCAAAACTGGTAGAGACTTCCAGCTGTAATTGTAAAAGCATTGACTCACTTATCTATTCGTAAAAAAAAAAACATTGAAAACCACTCAACATTTTCCTTCCACTTTACAATTACGTGCCAATTTGTGTCTCTCATAAAATCCCAATAAAATATATTTATGTTTGTGGTTGTAATGTGACAAAATGAGGAAAAGTTCAAGGGGTATAAATACTATTGCAAGGCACTGTATATAAGCTGTTTAGACTATAAGATATTTGTTATATACAAAAGTTGTATCCAGCATGTATTTAATATTATAAGTAAAATAGTTATTTGCTACACAGGTAGTTTACATTAAGTTTTGCAGTAAAAATAAACACAGTGCATCTATTTGCCGTACATTTTTACCCTTTGCAACGTCATAACTTTGGTAACATGAAATTATGAAATGAAATTATATCAGTAAGATAAATTAAGTGTTATACTCGCTTATTTTACTACCTACTGTACATACACCTACTCACAAAAGTGAGTATACCCCTCTAATTTCAGCAAACATTTTAGTATATCTAGGACAATTCTATACAAATGAAACTCGGATATATTTTAGAGTAGTCAATGTGCAGCTTGTATAACAGTCTAGATTTACTGTCCTAACAATTGTCAAAATAGCTGGCAACAAAAGAGTACACCCTAAGTGATAACAGCTCTACATCCTTAACCATGAAAAGTCACATGTCCTAATCATGATGTTCATGTGTTTGTATGTTCAAGTATGTCTCCAGACCTGAACCCTATTGAAGCACCTGTGGAACGTCCTCACAGGGAAGGTAGTGAAGCGCCATGTGTCTAACATCCAGCAGCTCCGTGATATCATTATGGCGGAGTGGAAGAGGTTCCCAGAAACAACATGTGCAGCTCTGGTGAATTCCACACCCTGGAGGATTAAGGCCACTATATCAATAGTGCTCACACAAAATAGACACTTTGGACACAGTTTTGACATGCTCACTTAGGGTGTATTTTTCGTTGCCAGTTATTTGGACAAAAAGGCTGCATGTTGAGTTATAAGCTGCACATTGACTCCTCTAAAGTATACCCATTTTTTATTTCTTTAGTATTGTCCCTTGATAACATATGATAAATTGATTGATGAAATGTGAGGGGCGTACTCACCTTTGTGAGATACTGTATTATTATAACAATATAACAGCTACATACCTTTATATTTTGTTTCTATTTTTCTTTTTTTTTTTCAAAATTGTAATCCAAATGGTTTTGGTCAGTTCCCTGCCTCGCTCACAAACTACTGTAAAATATGACATGAAAAACGAATGCAAACTAGTGATAGAAAACCGATCGTGCAAACATTATCATCATTCCGAACTTTCCCCACACATGCTGTGTACCGCACACCAGGCAAGATGCCAGCCTGGGCAGTAAATCTCAACCAATGTGAAGCTCACTTTCTATTTTTTGTTTCTCTGACCATGACAGACAGGTTCATACAAATAACACTGTCTTAGAAGGCTAACCTAAGTAGTATTAATCGCCCACAGATTTCACTTTGAATATCAAAAGTATGGAACGAATGCCGCCCTGTATCTGTTCAAAACAGAAAATAGGTTCATAACTAGGTCTTCTAGTTTCCAGTTAAGGGACAATTACATATTTTGCCAGATGGTTGGCAACCTTGATTAAAAATGACCTGCCAGGGCGATGCTTTTTCAGAATCGCAACAGAAAATCTAAATCAACCTACAAAACAAAAGACGTGTGATCCTCACCCTACACCTTGCAAGCAGAGTGTCACCCAAAATGAAACACGGTTTGACAAATTTCAGTCACATCTGTAAGTGAGATCTCAATTCTGTTGTTGTTGTTAGTCTCTTGTCGAGGGGTCGCCACAGCGGACCATATGATCCGCACACTACTTGGACAGGTTTTATGCCGGATGCCGTTCCTGATGAAATCCTCCCATTTTATCTGGGCTTGGGACTGGCACTGCATCCAGTGGCTGGGCATCAAACCCAGGCCCTCAGCATGACGAGAAACCTGCCACTGAGCCACCAGTGCCTAACCTGGTCTAAAGTGTCAACTTTATAAATGAATCCAGAATAAAGCACATTTTAATTCTACTATTTTCTGTGTGTCGGTATTTTCTGTATGCTTCTGTGTACACTAGTCTGTACATGCAAGGCGAATACTGGACTATTAAGCGCTATTAAACGGTGTACCATCGCTGTTGTACTCTGCAGCTGTGTGTCTGTAGTGTTGTGTGAGTAAAGACACTTCTTCACTCCGCAGTTCGCTGCTCTGCGCCAGCTGGTCCAGCAGCTCGATCGTGCGCGTGTTCACCTCAAACTCCGGAACTCCTTCAGCCCCGAACACCGTCTCGAGCCACCGGCTCACCTGCAAAACAAACTCTGTTGTATAGAGAGGCAAAGACACTTATAGATCTAACTGCTCACCCAGGACCCTTCTCACCCTCTTGTTCTTTTCACACATGATTATCCTGATGAAACCTTACATTAAAGCCACTGATCTCAAAGTAAACTCTGATATATGCCAGTGTAGACAAACACTAAAATATCCCGCCCTAACTTCTTCGCCTTCTTTTGTTGTTTTATGGCAGTTGGCAAAAAAATAAAATAAAATGTGCTTTGCCGCCACCTACTGGGGTGGATTCTAATTGAGCTATAGTAGCTCGCAGTGACGTCTTCTTCTTCTTCTTCTTCTTCTTCTGTGTTGTTTCTTGGCGGTTGGCAAACAACGATATGATGCAGTGTCTCCACCATCTGGAAAGAAGTGAACAATAGACTTTGTTAAATAGATTATCTATACAAATAAAACAAAGTCTGTACATTGGTCAGAACTCGGCCTTTCAACAATATATTTTTTTATATTTCATACATTGAAAACTGAAACCAGTCTCAGAATTATTTTTGTCTCTATGTCTGTCCAGCCAGATTGTGTCACAGCATCAAGATAAACTGATCTTTAAGAATTTAATGAAACCTTGCTATTTCTTTGGTATTTGCCTGAAGTTAAACCTTTACCATAAATAATTTTTTTTTTAAAAAGTTGAGTAGAAGGGAGGTTATGAGCAGTTATGGTAAATTAACATTTTTAATACATTTTCAATAAGTTTTGACAGAGCATTGTGTAGGCATTAAACTGTGACCAGAATTTAATGAAACTTTTGCAGTACTTAGATTTATGCCTGAAGTTTAATCTGCGCCATAAACTTTACAGACCAACCTACAATTTGCACAATATTTATTAACTGTTATTTGCACAATAACTTTTTCTTATCTTCAATGTTTTTCTAACAAGAAATGTTTACTGTTTCTCATCTATCATCTCACAAAGACGCTACTTGCAGTACCTCAACCTATTACCTCATTGCATTGTGACATGTTGTCGCTCTTGTTTTTGCATTTGCACATGCACTGTATGTTGAGATTTGCTGTCTTTTGTATAATAATTTGTTAATTTTATCGTGTTGATTTGTTTTGTCTTAGCTAATCAACTAATTAGGTGTCTTAGTTAGCTAGGTACTGTAGTTTTTTTATTTATTTATGCTGTATGTATGTAGAACCTTGGTTCTGGAGAAATGTTGTTTCGTTTCACTGTGTACTGTGTACAGTATATGGTTTAAATGACAATAAAAGTCTAGTAGACTTGACTTGACTTAACCTAAATTAAAATGTTAAGTAAACGTGATGTTATGAACAGTTATGTGCCGGATCTACTGTAGTTATCTACTTTAAAATAAGATACTAATAAGCTATTTGCTCAATATAAACAAACACCTGCACACACATACATATTATTGGAAAAACCTGTAGTGAATATTTTTCACTAAAATTAGTTAATATTTTCATTGCAGAAATAACAGCGAGTAACTGGAGTGATTTTAAGAGAAACTTATTCTTTATCTGATCTACTTCCTTTCAGTGATGACGAAAAATGGTATGATTTAGTGTAGACAAGACATATGATACTTAATGTTACAAAATTATATTTCTGTGTATTATAAGTTAGGAAAAAAGTTCTGCCGTACAGAAAGACAGGCTGACATGTATGTGGGCTTCAAACTTAAATTATAATATCACTGATTACCTTAAAGCTGATAAGCTCATTTTTAGCTTTAACCTTTTCTACAAACTCTTGTCCTGTAAATAGGTAATTGAGCTAGTTCTTTTTTTATTATTATTATTAAATTTTTCAACAAAACAACAACAGTGGTACAGGTATCTCACCAACAAGCAAAATTTTGTTATACATTCAAATGGCTATAAATGCTTAAGAGGAAAGACAACAATAAAAGACATAGTCAATGGGTAACCTCAAAAAAGTTCCAGAGAGAGGACCAAATTCGCCTCAGATTTTTGATGTAAATGATAAGTTAATTTTTCCAGTGGTAAAAGTGTGGACACCTGAGTCAACCACATATTGACTGAAGGTACCTGAGCAGTTGACCATAATAATTTTTTATCACAATCAAGACCCAGATCCACTGTACAATTCAAAAGATATACTTTTGGGGACAAAGCAAATGTCTTTCCGATTAATTTTGTGAATCTCTTTCCAGTACATTTTAATTTTGTTTTCCCAAAATCCCAAAACACATGCATCACTGTACCAACCTCCATGTTACATTTAAAACATAACTGGGTGCAATTGGGAAATATTCGATGGAGACAAACTGGGGTTAAATAAGTCCTGTGGATACATTTAAAATTTTGTTCATAAACCGGAATTGAAGCACTTTCGGGAAATATATTTGAGCAGACAGATAGCCACTCCTCATCACTGAAAATAGATCCAAAGTCCTTTTCCCATGTCATCCTTAAAAAGTCCAAGGTCGAAGGGCCAGCATTGGACAGCAATGCATATAATTCAGAGTTCTTTTTTTTTTTTAAAGAGTATATAAAGAGAAAAGACTTTTTTCTATTTCAGTAAGATCAAATTGTATATTACCTTCTTTTAACTGCAACCCTAAAAAGTGTCGTATTTGAAGGAATTTATAAAAATCTTTACTGGGCAGACTAAATTCCTGTCTTAACCGCGGAAATGATCTCAACTGGCTGTCATCAAATAAGTGACCTAATTCAGACACTCCTTTTGACCTCCCAGTCGAAAGGCCAATATTCTGTATGGAAGTGGGAAAATCAGGATTAAGTGCAATTGGAGATTTAAGAGAAAACTTATTTGAAATGTATAAGTATTTTTTAACATCCTTCCACACCAAAAGAGTGTTTGTTACAGTAAAAACACTAATCAGTTGTTGAATTTTTTGTATATTATTAATAAATGAAAGGGAAAATAACATTCTGGGATAGAATCTTGTAGATTCTATCCCAACCATTCATTCTTATGAAATTGATCCTGCCAAAAAAAATAATTTGGGAGAATCGAACAATCTGATAAATTCTGTTTTTTGTGATCAAAGGGGAATAATTGGCTTTAAAGAGGTCTTCCAAACTAGGAGTAATATTAATTCCTAAATACTGAAATTCAGAGGGTGCTAGATGAAAGGGTGATTTTGAGATGGCTTCAGAGGGAGCATGCATATACAGAGCTTGAGATTTATCCAGATTGATCTTGTATCCTGAAAAATTACTATATTTTTCAATTACTGTGAGAATCACGTCAGGAAAGGTGACAGCAGAACATCATCTGCGTATAGAGATATCCGATGTTCCTCCAGACTTATTTTAATACCATGTATACTACTATTTGTTCTCACAGCCACCGCCAATGTTTCGATAACCAAAGAAAATAACAAAGGCGAAAGAGGACAGCCTTGACGACAACCTCTGCTTACTGGAAATCTGTTGGACAACATCCTATTAGTGTTACCCTGAGCTATAGAATTAAAATATAGGCGCCTGACCAACTCAATAAAATAATTTCCTAACTGTATTTTCTCTAAGACTGCAAAAAGAAAAGGCCATTCCACCCAATCAAACGCCTTTTCAGCGTCTATGGATACAATGAAGGCAGATTCCTTGGTGAAATTTAAATCATCTATAATATTTAGAACTCTTCGAATACTGTCTGTGCCATACCTGGATTTCACGAAACCGGATTGGTCTGGGTTGACAATGAGAAGTAAGACATTTTCTACCCATCGAGCTAAGGACTTGGCTATAATTTTATAATCTACATTGAATAAGCTAATTGGGCGATAAGATGAGCAATTTGTTGGATCTTTGTCTTTTATCAGAAGCAAACTGATAATTGCCAATGACCAGGATTCAGGCAAAGGCAAAGGATTCATCTCAAAAAGATTATTTATCACCTGCATTAAAATAGGGCAAAGCTCAGGCCAAAACTGCTTAGAAAACTCTATAGGAAACCCATCCGGGCCCGGAGCTTTACCAGATGGCATTGAGCTAGTTCTAAATAAATACATAAGAAACTGATAACTCTAATGTCCTGATTTCTTTTCTTAAAACATCTATTAATTCACAGTGTATTTTAATGTTACTTATTTTTTGTATTACCTCCTTTCTTTCTGCTCTCTGACAGTGTATGATTCTCATCCTTTCCTTTTTGAACAGCCAGTTTTTCAAGGATTCCATAAGGTGCTGTAACTGTTTCTCCATGTTGTTGTTGTTGTTGTTGTTGGTCTTTTGGCTGCTCCTGGAAAGAGGTCGCCACAGCAGACCATTTAGTCCACACCTACAAGTTTGGCACATGATTTACACCGGATGCCCTTCCTGAAGCAGCCCTCCCATTTTATCTGGGCTTGGGAACAGCACTGCATCCAGTGGCTGGGGTTTGGACACTGGCTGGGAATTGAACCCAGTCTGTCAGACTATCTATCTATCTATCTATCTATCTATCTATCTATCTAATCACAACTCTCATCAACAAGACATGTCTGCCAGGAGAACTATTCCTTACTGTGACCACCTGACCATCCCAGGAGATTTCCGAAATATTTAAATCAGCCTATCTGGTACCAACTTTAATCAATTTAACTGTGGCTCCAAGGTTTCATGCACTATGCATACACTATGCATGAAATGAATGAATGCATGCACTATGCATGAAATGAATACACTTATTCATTACACGTACACTAATATATATACTGTACGTCTAAGACATTACTGGTCGCGCGCTCTCTGGTTTTATTTCAAGTTCCAATGTCAAACATGAAAGGACTTCTGGACTAAATGTATAAGCATGCTCACAAAGCACAGAAAATGCAATATTTTATAGCTCTGTTTGGTTACAAATTCTGAAATAAAACGCAAATAATTGTCTAAGGGAAATAACCAGCAATCGTTTCACTTATTTTTAACATTTCATAATCCAAAAGTTTTCAGGTATTACTTCCGGGTCATGCGTTGACCTTCCTATATGAGCTTGTGCCGGTGTCCTCCATTTCGTTCACTCCGCTCCTTGCGCTGTAGCTGCTCGGTGGAGGAGGACGACGTCTGCACTTAAACCTGAAACATGCTGTCAGTTCGCGTCGCGGCGGCTCTTGCCCGCACCCTGCCCCGGCGGGCCGCGTTTGTGAGTATTTTGCAGTTATTTCGATGTGTTTATTGCGAAAAGAGTTTGGGTGTTTTGTAAATTCATCATTGATGTGCTGAATGTCAGCGCTTTGATGGCGTGTGCGGCCGCCATCTTGCACCCGAGGAGGCCTGTTATGCTGCTTTTTGCGTTGATATTAACGAGAACTATATTGGCAGATTTCCTGTAGACAGATAGCTAATTTTAAAGACGAAAATGACATTAGTGTACCATCTATATGTATGTAGTGTAGAAACTTTGCCTTAGTGAATCCATGTCAAATGAATGACATTAGCTACTGAAGGTCAGGATTTGTTCAGCTCTCCGTTTATGCGGTTCCTGTAGATGAAGGCGGGGTTATTAAAACACTACTTTGTTGCACGTTACTGATTTTAGTTTAGAGGCTATGAAGATTGTATATGCACTTCACCTTGTATTCAACCAGCGCCCTTAGCCTTTAGCAGTTTCTACTTCTTTCCTAGATTAGCCTTGCAAGCTAACAGATGCTAGCCGTTGCGACGGTTTCTGTCATGTTTTAGCAGATTTAACTTGTAGCTTTTTACTTCAATCATAATTCTTCTATAAGCTATATCTTGGACGACCTTTAACCTCATTAACGTCCTGGTGGTCTGTGGTGTTTGAAGGTCAACAGCAATTTAATATATGAAAGTCGTCCTCAAAGTGAACCAGAAGTATGAATTTCTTTTGTCTATATTTATTGTTTAAAATATGCAATTTAACTATTCGACAGGTTTCCAAGAATGTAGCTGCTGCTTGCATAGGGGTGAAGAACCTGCACACAGGCAACCCATGGCTGCAGAAGACTGGTATGTGCTCGAACTTGTGCTTTTGTCGTGGCATGGATTTTTTTTAATTAATTTTTTTATTATTTTTTTTAAAATGTACTTGTCCTTAGTGACCTTCTGTGTCCTGTGTAGGCACTGCTGAGGTTTCCAGCATTCTGGAGGAAAAGATCATGGGCGCTGATACCAGTGCTGATCTTGAGGAGACTGGACGCGTGCTGTCCATCGGTGATGGTATTGCTCGTGTCTATGGTCTGAGGAATGTGCAGGCTGAAGAGATGGTGGAGTTCTCCTCTGGCCTGAAAGTGAGTCTGCTTTGATGAACCTGGTGAACACTTGGACTGTTTTAGCTTTAATGATGGCTATTTGAAAGTCTGTGACTCTCTCTTTTTTGGAGGAATATGGAGGTGAAAAGAAAAAAAAACTTTTTGTTTTTTAGGGTATGTCTTTGAACTTGGAGCCCGACAACGTTGGTGTTGTGGTGTTTGGTAATGATAAGCTGATCAAGGAGGGTGACATCGTGAAGAGAACTGGCGCCATTGTGGACGTGCCAGTTGGAGAGGAGCTGCTTGGCCGTGTCGTTGATGCTTTGGGAAATGCCATCGATGGCAAGGTATGTTAATTAGTCTTTATTTATTTATATAATCTTTTTTCTATGAAAATTGACAGCTTCCAATAGCCTTTTAGCATTATGAAATGAAACCACTTTGTGCTTTTGACTTGACAAACTAAAACCAGAGCATGAGAACAGCAGTCATGTATGCAGGCAGAAGTGAAGACTAACACGGATGCACTGTGGGATACTAGCTAAGTAGATAATTTGAATAAAAAACAAAAGAAATGCAATTAATATTGCAGTCCAATTCTTGTCTATGCATGGACAATGCTATATTTTGTGTTGGTTATTTGAAGAGGGTTGAGGTATTTCGTGGAATTGAAAATGGATTCATATTGTTAATTACTTGGTGAAATATGATCAGCTTTGCAAATAGTGCATTTGGCATAAGGAGTAGTAATTGAACATAACCGTTTAGAGACATCTTTAGTTTAAATAGCAGTGCAGTAAATATTGTAAACTGCGAACTTGCATTTCAAGCTTTGGTCCTTGGACAACTGAAGAGTGTTTGCCACCTTCATGATCATTGTAAGAGACTTATTTTTCTTGTTCTTTCATCTGTATTGCCACAGGGTCCTTTGGGATCTAAGCAGCGTCGGCGTGTTGGTCTGAAGGCTCCAGGCATCATCCCTCGTATTTCTGTGAGGGAGCCCATGCAGACCGGTATCAAGGCTGTGGACAGTTTGGTGCCCATTGGGCGTGGCCAGAGAGAGCTGATCATTGGAGACCGACAGACTGGGTATGAAGGATGGGGAACTGGACAGCTTGATTAACTTTTTACTCCGTACCAGCAAATAAAACGTTGAATATTTTCTGTCAGGGTTTAACTTTATAAATTAGGTTCAGTCAGTCTCATTGGGGAAATGTCTTGCTTTGTTGTAATGTCACTTTTAATTCATTCAGATGGATCCCCATATAAACATCAGCTGTTTATTCTGGATGTTTGCTTTTAACAGTAAAACCGCCATTGCCATTGACACCATCATCAACCAGAAGCGTTTTAACGATGGAACAGATGAGAAGAAAAAGCTGTACTGTATTTATGTGGCCATTGGACAGAAGCGTTCTACTGTGGCTCAGCTGGTTAAGAGGCTAACTGATGCCGATGCCATGAAATACACCATTGTGGTGTCTGCTACAGCCTCTGATGCTGCCCCATTGCAGTACCTTGCACCCTATTCTGGCTGCTCCATGGGCGAGTACTTTAGGGACAATGGCAAGCACGCACTTATCATCTATGACGATCTCTCCAAGCAGGTGAGTGGCGAAATATATATAAAATGCTAGTATTACTTTTATTTTAGGCTACTTTCATGAATTTACTTTTTATTTATTTTTAAACAGTGGTCTGATGCTGAATCAGATCTGCCTGTTAGAAAAGCCAGTTCAGTTATTTAAATTTTGCTTGGTGACCTATAAATTTATGTATCTTGGTTTTTAAGATGAGATTATGGTGAATATTATATTGTTTTTATAATAAAAGAACCAAGATGTAAAATGTGAAGCATTTTAAAAAGTTCAGATTGTCTTGCAATACAATATTAGCAAAACTACAACCTAAATATTTAGTCTCGTTATTGCAGACGGGTGTGACCTTTTCCTGTTCATGATTGACACTTTGGCCTCTGCTGCCAAGTTGGCTGAGCAACAGACAGTGTCTTGTTTGTGATTAATATCAAATAATTGCAGATTACAGTTAATTTTATAAAACACCTAATACAAAAACACTTGATTTAGTTCTTTCAAGTTGGTTGACGCATGGTTACTTTTTCTTTCTCCCCATAGGCTGTGGCTTACCGTCAGATGTCCTTGCTGCTGCGTCGTCCCCCTGGGCGTGAGGCCTACCCAGGTGATGTCTTCTACTTGCACTCTCGTCTACTTGAGAGAGCTGCCAAGATGAATGACAACTTTGGTGGTGGCTCACTTACTGCCCTGCCTGTGATTGAGACTCAGGCTGGAGATGTGTCTGCTTACATTCCCACCAATGTCATTTCCATCACTGATGGACAGGTGGGTGTTGCATAAGGAGTACCAAACTGACTTGCCTTGTCTTTAGCATTGTTATGCAATTAAAGTAATGGATAAAAATGAATTCATTCTGTATGCACAGATCTTCTTGGAGACGGAGTTGTTCTACAAGGGTATCCGACCTGCCATTAACGTGGGTCTGTCTGTGTCCCGTGTAGGCTCTGCTGCCCAGACCAGGTCCATGAAGCAGGTACATGATCACCTTCTGATAGAACCTTTTAGACTAAACAGTTTAGCCTGATTCCATGTGTTTGACCTGGTGTAACACCTGAAATGTGTGTACATGCCTAGGTGGCTGGTACAATGAAGCTGGAGCTGGCTCAGTACCGTGAGGTCGCTGCTTTCGCCCAGTTCGGCTCTGATCTGGACGCAGCCACTCAGCAGCTGCTCAACAGGGGAGTGCGACTTACAGAACTGTTGAAGCAGGGCCAGTATGGTAAGTAGATCTAATGACCCATTGCACCTAGGAAGTTTCACATGTTGTACCAGCTGTTGAGAGGGAAATCAACTTGTCTTCCTTATGAGTATTAGCAATTTGTAAATTAGGTCAACAATACAAGTCAAATTTGATGTTACTCCATTTTAGTGTCTGTCCATGTACTGCAAGAGACAGTCCAATGATCGTAAGGTTCCTAGGCGTTCTTCTAAAGCATTTTCTTCACTAGAAAGAATTGAGGGTGCATTTGGGTAAAGTGTTCAGACTTTGGAAACATGCCTAAAGACATTGTAACCTTTCTTTTCTAAATTAATTTTCCACAAATTAAATTGGTCTGAATTTTAAATATGAAATTATTTATCCCCCAGCTCCCATGGCCATTGAGGAGCAGGTCGCGGTCATCTACGCTGGTGTGAGGGGACACTTGGACAAAATGGAACCCAGCAAGATCACAAAGTTTGAGAGAGCCTTCCTGCAACACATTCGCAGCCAGCACCAAGAACTGCTTGCAAGCATTAGGTAACCAATAATTTGGATTAACAGCCTTTTATATATGAACAAATATTTTTTTTTTATAAAGATTACACTTAAACTGTTTAGAATTTTTTTTTTTGTTGCTGCATTTTTTAAATATCCATTCTGTTCTAGGACTGATGGCAAGATCTCTGAAGCAGCAGATGCTAAACTGAAGGAAATCGTGCTTAACTTCTTGTCTAGCTTTGAGTAATGTTTTCCCCTTCAGTTCTGCATATGTCTCAATGTCTGCATATAGTGCTCCAGTTAAGTTTATATGGATGTCAAAGTTTGGGTGGCACTTGATCAATGTACATAAATCTAACAAAATAAAGTGTTCCACACTCTATTTCCTGTCTCTTTTGGATATAAACCTGATGTGATGAATAATTTGTATAGCATAATAATGTTTGACCAATGTCAATGTATTGTGTCTAATAAATTAGGAGTATCAGGATAAATTTCAGTAATGGGAGGGAAGGTTAACACTTTGCAAACAGGATTATATTTCTAGATATGAAGCTCCTGGTATAAAATTCCACAGCTGTTCTCACAGCACATTGGAGAATTGTAGTTTGTTGAGGTGCATGAGAATGTTTTACAGAACAGGCTGGCTTTGGCTGAAGTCACTTTATTTTGAGAAAATTTGAAGATATCTAGAATTTCTTTTGGGAGTGGAATAGTTTACACTAATATAGAAGGATGGAGCTGTTTAACATGACCCATGCTAAATGAGTTCCACCAGTACATGCTTCCTAAATTGTCAACAGTCATGATCTAAACATGGTACATGTTTCTAGTTCTCTGGGGGGAAAGTTCATGTTCAAAGAATAAAGTTTGTCTTTTTTTTTTTTTTTTAACCACTCATCAGTAGTACAAAGTTTTATTTAGACAATAAAATAAATTAAAGGTGATGCACACAGTGTCAACTGATCAATGCAAGAATTAAAACATTTAGTGATGGTGTTAAATGTGCTCGAAGGCCCAAACTATAGGTGGTTTATATAGTGAATCACAAAATGCATGCAAACCAATAACAATGACTACAAACAGTGGGAGACAAGTGCATACAAAATAAGTGATCTAAACACCATGCTTGAGGGTGATTCTCCTAAATTAACAAAAACCAATCTACTGGACGAAAGTGACTTGTGCACGCATACATGTGGACAATGTGCTGAAATTCAGTGTCAAATATTTTAAAACTAGACAGTTCGTCAGGTACAATCTGGAGAGCAATGCAGGTTAGACCCAGTACTGTTTGGTTGTGACAGGCGGTGCGTGGTGTCTGTGTTTGGGAACGTGGTTCTGCGTAACGTAACTAGGGTCGTAATAATCCCACTCAAGACCAGATGCCCAAGTTGCTCCTGGAAAACCGTCACTGTCCGCCGACAGGATGCGCAACGACACACCTGGATAATTATGTGTACAGTTTTACACCCTCTTCATTAAACACACCTGAAATGTGGACATAATTCAATACAAATATATAGAAAAGCAGACTTAAGGGACCTCAACCCATAAACTACCTGACAAATCTCATTAATGATGACATTTTAAAAGGTTTGAAAGACATTCATATGTACAACATATTAAACATAACATGGGATTTTATATTTCCTTTTACTGGTTTTGAGAGGAACAATATATAGTGTATGTCAATTTTTTTTATTTATCTTGCAATTAGTATTCAAGGTAGTTTACACAGTTATGATAATTTCAGGTAACATTAAACCCACTCATAATATTGATCATCACATTACAGTGGCACCTGTCAACGGGTGAGATACAGTACAGACCAAAAGTTTGGACACACCTTCTCATTCAAAGAGTTTTCTTTATTGTGTTCTTTAGCCCAAACAAGTCTCTTCTGCTTGTTGCCTGTCCTTAGCAGTGGTTTCCTAGCAGATATTCTACCATGAAGGCCTGATTTACACAGTCTCCTCTTAACAGTTGTTCTAGAGATGTGTCTGCTGCTAGAACTCTGTGTGGCATTGACCTGCTCTCTGATCTGAGCTGCTGTTAACCTGCGATTTCTCGGATGAACTTATCCTCCGCAGCAGAGGTGACTCTTGGTCTTCCTTTCCTGGGGCGGTCTGCATGTGAGCCAGTTTCTTTGTAGCGCTTGATGGTTTTTATGATTGCACTTGGGGACACACTCAAAGTTTTCTCAATTGTTCGGACTGACTGACCTTCATTTCTTAAAGTAATGATGGCCACTCGTTTTTTTCTTCACTTAGCTGCTTTTTTTCTTGCCATAATACAAATTCAACCTCTTTGACTGAGAAGGTGTGTCCAAACTTTTGGTCTGTACTCTATATTAGGTAGCAAGTAAACAGTTCATTCGTAAAGTTAAAAAGTTAAGTAAACCGGGCAGGGGCACATGCTAACCCTGTCCATAAACCAAAGCTTTTACAATGGGCATGTTAAAATCAAAATTGGACCACAAAGCAATGGAAGAACATGACCTGGACTTATGAACATTTTCTTTTACATCATGTGGATGACCAGGTATGTGTGTTAATTAGCTGGGGAAGAAATGAGACCTGAATTCATTATGGAAGGAAGGCAAGTCGACGGAGGCAGTGTGATGCTCTGGGCAGTATTGAGACGAAAACCTTAGCTCATACCATTCAAGTGGATGTTACTTTGTGACGTACCACCTACCTACCTACCTGAAGACCAAGAAAACCCCTTCGCGCAAACTATATTCCCTTTTACCAGGACAATGCCCATTTTAGCAATTAAGGAATGGTTTGACGAACATGCTAAAGGTGTTCAAGGTGTTGACTCAATTTGATCTTCACTGATGGATAAACAAGTCTGATCCATAGAGGCCCATCTTACAAATTATGGGACTTAGTAAATAAGTTGATCCAGTGATAAAAACACTTTTGTCACTCTGGACAGGAGAGTCTGCCAAATGTCTAAATGTAAAGGATCTGCTACTGATGGCTTTGGGCCAGTTACCACAGTACACCTTCTGAGATCTAGTGTAGTATAGGCTTCAATACCTCAAAACCGTTTTGGTGGCACAACAGGACCTAGACAATATTAAACAGGTGGTTTTACCATCATGTGTCATATATAATTTTATCTAAAGAAGATTTAATAAAATATTAAATTAGAAGTTTAATTATATGCATCACTCTGTGTCCCTGGTGTTAACCTTTAATTACACTGTCAGTTGCACCATGGGTAAAGTAGGTTTGTACGGTTGCCATACTGAGGAGAGAGCAACTGCAAAAAAAAAAAAAAAAAAAAAAAAAACACATTCAAAACTAGTCACAGAATAACTTTCAGGAAAAATCCACATCACATAACGTTGACAACATTCATTTTTTAAAGTCCCTCCAACCATCTTTTACTAACAGCTACAAAGCTAACTAGCTCCTAACAAAAGGCTGAATTATAAATAGCTCTCCAACCACTGATCTCTAACCCATGCATTACATCTGTGCTGATATTAATCACGAAGCATTCCTTCTCATGTGATATTGCATAAATATCTCATTCTTTAAAATAGTTAACAAAAAGTCTAGCCTCCTTCCTAATGTACTAATTACGGAGTACAAAACATTACTGCATTCAAAACCTCTCATTATCTTATGATTACAGAATACCAACCACTCAAGGTTGTGCTGTTATGCCGGATATCAGCATGATTGTGATGTGATCATAGGCACAAGGTTTCTTTAACCAGTCAACTCCGCCAACACATATCCATACGTGACTGGCAGAACTAACTAACCAAGACTTTTACAATTCTTATCAAAGGGTTAAAAGAATATACATTGGAGGTTGTGGATAGACCTGTAAATCTTGCAAGTTTCACTTTATATTTTCACTTTATTCTGCTTTAGAATATTAGCTCTGTTAACTTCCGGAATCCGTGGTTTAAATTCCAGTTTTAAATGGAATATAAGTATGTGAATGTGATATAAGTATTGTGTTTCCTTGGTGAAAGTACTTCTGTGACTGGCTTTCAGTGTAGGTTATACCCATGCTGTAATTAATGGTTATTAGAACACCTGGGATGCAGAGTGATGCATATAGTTAAACATCCTAGTGATGTTCTTCTATTAAAATCACCACTCGTGGGATGCCTCTCATCCAAGTGGATTGCTTGGTCGAAAAACGAATTGTTCTATATTATATGTTTTAACCTCACCTGCACTGGCACCGAAGTCACTGTCCAGGCCAGGTCCGGCAGCTGAGGAGCTTGCAGATGCTATGAAGCACGAGGTCTCCTGTGGGATGCTGCTGATAAGCTCATCTTCCATGTGGATCTTATCAACAGAAACCAGCTCCAGCTCTACAGTGCTTGTCCTGCGCATCATCATAGGTAATGAACCGTGCTGCAGACACACACAAACATGAATTATATAGTATCAAAAGCAGACACACAGCACTTCCAGCCAGCAGATATACACTGCCCAATTGCAACAAATGCCCAAATCTTTTGTTTGACCATCTTTAACTTACAGCACACATTTGCTGCGACATTGTTCTGACATCTTTACATTTATTTCAATTCAGAGTTTTGTTCTTGGTTCTTTTAAATAGAGGTTTATTAAAGGAAAAAAAAACACCATTTGCACTATTTGCTATAGGTGAGACTATTATAATTTTTGCACAGCTTTCACAACAGAGAATAGGGGCACTGTTTTTCTGTAATATGAAATGTCATCGCAACTAAAAGGACATCACAAGGTTTAATTTCCAAATGCAAGTTTTCCGTGTTTACAGAGTGACATCACATCAACATGGCTGCAGACAGCATCAGAAATTAAACAGTGAAATAGAAAGTAAAACATCTTTACTTGTAAATGAATTATATTGTATGTACAAGCATTAGCTTTAGGTTAAGCAACACAGATATTCAGTGATGAAATCTAAAACACGGACTATGCAGTTTTTGTCAAACCCGGGGAAGTCAAAAATGTATAATTACTACCAGTGTACTGATACTTGGGATTATATTTTCAATAAATTTGTTCATCTGACTTTTTAAATGTATATTAGATACATTTTTGGTGAGTCTTTGTAAGTAGCACAGACTGTAGGCCCTACTTCAGTTGGTCAAGTCTAGGCTCAGCATGGTTATGTTGCAATAAAATGATTGTGGTTGTACTATATAAAATGCTCTTACTGCCAACTTTTTTATGACCACAGTTTTAAGAGATCTCTGATCTTACAAATGATGATTTGTCATTTTTTCCTTATGAAGCTGACAATTCATTCCTCCAGGTTTTAATAATGTGTTGGACAGTTTTTTTCTTTGCTTCATGCAGGACAATAATCTGACCCTTCTGAAACACAGCAATATCTTTTACATGAGAATGGGACACATCTTCCTACATGGTTGTTTAAGAAATGAGAAGCTACTCCACTACATCAGTTAGGGTTGAATAACTTGTTGCCAACTGAAACATATTAAACACTGCAGATGATCAAATCAAAGGTTCTTAAGTATTTCATTACTTCAATGCAAAAAAAAGTGACTTTGGCAGGGTACATTTAGTCTAAGGGTTATACTTTTTGTGTGGCAATCTGGAGAAAAAATACATCATAACTCACTACAAAAACTGGTTTTGAAAAAATTGATCTTTCCACCAATAACAATTTCATCATGACAAGTTAAAATGCTCTTAAAATGGCCATGATACATCCATATGTCTTTCATTCATTGATGATCTTTACTGCTTTCCTGTACGCAGGAAGCCTGAAGCCCATCTCTGGAAACTTCGGGCACAAGGTGTGGTACACCGTGGACAGAGTGCCAATCCATCGTAGGGCACACCCCACACACTCATTCAAACACCAAATAACCTAATATACACATCTTTGGACTGTGGTAGGAAACCGGAGGATCTGGAGGAAACCCACCAAGAATGGGGACAACATGCAAACTCCACACACACAGACCTACAGCGGGAATTGAACTCTTGACCTTTCCGGGTCGAGGCCACAGTGCAAACAACTGATCATGGGTGAGGAAGTCAACTGAGGAAGGCAGTTTATTCCAAAAGGTGTTCAGTGTGGTTGAGGTCAGTGACCTGTTCAGGACACACAAGTTCCTAACCACTTCAACCGTGACATACCAGTCTCCATGAACCTTGCTCTCAGAACCGTGGCGTGCGCGCTTACTTCTTGCAAACAGAAGACGTTTGTATAGGAGCATGGTCATGATGAAACAGGTTTGGGCCTCTTAATTCTACATTTGTATGGTACAGCATACAAGTACATTTTAGATAATGGTGTGCTTACTTACAGGAGCTGTGGAGTAAGATTGTCAGATTTATTCTGGTGTAATTATAGTAAAGTGGTATTTAAGGAATATATAATAAATAAGAAAAAATGTGCAAAAAAACCCCAACAAAAATATTGATGTTACTTATTACTCTGAGTAATGATGCATTCGGAAAGGCTATTAATAGCACTGAGAATGAAGAACAATTCACAAAAGCATTAAGTAACACTGATATTGACATTACGGCACATAGTTCTGGTGTACTTGTGGAGTTGGAGGCAGGACTCTTACCCTGCTCTGGGTCACGAGCTGCTCTGGGGAATTTGGCGGTGCGATATTCTCGCGCTCCATTTCTGAGTCGCTGGACTGTAAAAGCACCGGAGCGCTCTTCCGCCAAGCGCGCGAGCCGCTGGCACCCAGTACCGTGCTCGGCACGCGAAGCGACACTGAGCCCGCATACGTAGCTCCGTCCGGTCGCGCGAGCGCCTCCGACCTGCAGCGCTGCCCGCACGCAGCCCTCCGCTCTGCAGATGACGTGAGCGACGACGTAATCGGCGGCGCCAGCATCGGCTCTGAAACGGACGCGTACTTCGTTTTCCGTACCGGGCCGAACGACGGGTCGTCGGTGAAACGGGCGATTCTCTGGCGCGTGGACAGCGACGATGACGAACGCAAGAGCACGCTCTCAGAACCGTGGCGCGCGCGCTTTCTCCTTGCGAACAGAAGCAGTTTGTATCCCAGCAACAGGCAGTTCAACAGCAGCAGCAGAACCACACATGGAATGAGTACGAGCACCAGCAGTGTCAGACTGGACACCTGCAGGCTCTCATGGAGCTCTGACGAAGGCACAGCAGTTTCCGATTGAGACATTTCATCACAAACTACGAGTTAGAGTACGAATAAAAACGATACTGGTAATAAGTTAATAGCTAGAGAGTTATTTAAAATATCGATACAATTGACTGACTAACCAGTCAGATATGTTTAATTCACCCCGGTTAATTGGTACAAAAGCCACTGGAGCGGTTCGGCTGTGCTGTTTTTGAGGAGTGGACGAACAGCTAGTTAACTGTAGGCTAATTTGACTTAAAGCCGGCTCCTAGAAAATAACGTTTCGAAACAGTTCAGAAACATTGGCAACTTACCTCATGTGCTCCCAGGTTGATAATTATATTTTGATAATCGCGTTGTTTCTTTTAAATAAATACGTTAAAAAAAAATTTTTTTACCACTCTAATGCTAAAAACACTCGACAGAAGTGAGCGAGGTTGAGGTAAACCTCGCGCGCCTGGTTTAAAACCACGCGCTGGTTTGTCGGTTGTTTAAAAAAAAAACACCTACACTAACTACACTACAAGCAAGTAAAAAGTGCGTCATATTATCTCGTATTAGAGTATTTCTCCTTTTTATATTAATCCCATTTCCATAAAGAAAACATTCCAAAAAAAAAAAAAAAAAGTTCTCCCTCTCTTCCCTTCCTGCCGGGCAAAACGCTGACTAACGAAATCAACACGCGGGGACGCATAATCTTGCTGAAAGAGGTCACGCTCGTTAAGCAATACCCTGAAGGGATGCATTTGGTAAGCAACAATATTTAAAAAGGTGGTAAATGTCAAAGTGGGCCGGGGTGTCTCGAAGGTTCAGGTGTTGGACCAGCTTCGAGCCCTGATGCCGGGCTGCCACTATTGGACATTTGAGGAAGGTCCTTCACCCCCAAGTGCTCAGGTTCAATCGGGCATCGAAATGAAAACCTGACCCTGTAAGTACCTGCTGAGGAAATTACAGATATCTCCAGAGTGGGGTGTATATCGTGGCAGGTGTATACAGATCCTTCCCCCCTTACACATGTCAAAGTAGCATCCACATTAAAAGATTAAAGATCAAAGATTCCCAGCAGGACCATGGCCAGAGCACCACACTGCCTGAGCTGCTTTGCCTTCTCCCCATTGTGCATCAATGCTTCCACCCTTTCTTCAGGTAAGCAACACACTTACTCCTGGCTGTCCACATCATGTAAAAGAAAACATGATTCATCAGATCGGGTCACCTTCTTCCATTGCTCTACGGTACAATTGTAGGCACTTTCGGTAGTGTACATGGGTCAGCATGGGCACTCTGATTGGTCTGTTGCTTTGTAGCCCCATACAGAGAAAGTTGCAATACCCTGTGTGTTTTGACATCTTTCTAACAGAGTCAACATTTACTTTTCAGCAAGTTATGCTACAGTAGCTCTTCAGTCATATTGGACAAAATGGGTTAGCCTGTACTCACCACACATTTTAGCACTTTCTCAGTTTCCACCACATCTGATTTGACTAATCAACTAATTGTGAACCACGGTCCTATATTAACATTCACAATGGGATAACATTTATTTATGTCTAAAGATCCACAATATTCTATATAACAAAACAGTTAGTTTCGACAATAGATGGTAACACCCTGCATCCTGGGGGGCTTTTGCCTACAACCCCATCACAAACATTCTGAGATATTCATCACAGCAGCACTCCCTCTTGTGCGATATCACTAAAATATACACTACATGGTTGCACTACACTTCTGATGTCACACAATTGTAAACACAACTGTTTAAGGGTTCTTTTCATTGAAAGTAAAGGGATAAAACCTGCTTTATCCCAATAGCATCCCTGTGCACAAAGAAATCGTGTGACCTGAGCCTTGAGCTCAACCCATTTGACCTCAACCAAATACTTTTGGGATGAATTAAACCAACAACTGCCCACCGGATATTTTTATTTGTCACCTTTACTTAACTTTAGTAGT
Organism: Clarias macrocephalus; assembly: GCA_011419295.1. NCBI lineage: Eukaryota > Metazoa > Chordata > Actinopteri > Siluriformes > Clariidae > Clarias > Clarias macrocephalus. The sequence goes on along the minus strand of JAAGKR010000184.1, from coordinate 82,902 downwards.
GCTCTTGTGGCTGAATGAGCATAAATGACCACATTTACACTCACTCAATCACTGTCTATGCCGCTTAATCTTGTATTCAGGGTCGCAGGGGGCCTGGAGCCTATCGGAGGAGACTTGGGCCATGAGGCGGGGTACACCCTGGACAGGGTGCCAATCCATCGGGGGGCACACATACACACATTATGGGCAATTTGCGAACTCCAATTAACCTAACCTACATGTCTTTGGACTGTGGGAAGAAATCGGAGTACCCGGAGGAAACCCATCAAACACAGGGAGAACATGCAATCTCCATTCACACAGAGACATATTAATTATTGCTCCTAACTTTTGGTGATTTTAAAATCACTAAAAGTGTATATTTCTAATATTTCTGTATATTGATATTAATCCGCAAATTTAACATCTGGCTTTTAAAACGCTAATTATGTTATTATTTAATTCCGTTCTTGTTTTAGCACCGGAAGTGTCCATAATTTTGGTGGCGTTTTTGTTGCAGTGACCGACAGGGGGAGCCACATTATAGCAAGAAATATGAGGGTTCGTTCCAAACTCTAGGACTCGATGTTCTTTCTGTTGTAACTTAAACCGATTAAGGGGAAATTTTTGTGGGATTCACACAAGCAGCCTCAATGATTCTTGACTTCCCTTATCAGAAAATCTTCCAAGCAGATCTCGATTTGGTGTGTGTGTGTGTGTGTGTGTGTTTAGAAATATTACATATTAAACATAACATATAATATCATACCACATATAGCTTGTAGATTGTACAGTTCAGTCATCATAATTTTTGACCACTTACAATATATGTGATCATCTGTAAACTAAAATTGCATGGCAAAAACAACAACAACATATTAACTATTGACCTGCAACTTAACAAATGTTTGTGACCCAAAGGAAATATAGGCTCTTCAAGATTTTTTTTTATCAGACTGGTAAGTTCATCAAACAGTAAGGGACGTTTGACTTAAAAGGCATGCATTTTATCAAGGTGAACTTTAACCTAAAGCCACTGCTGTTTTGTCCAATAGAAATCAAGTAGGTGGGACTGCGTTCTCATTTGTACCTTGTTGTAGTCCGTGTATCATATCACTGCATTTGTTTTAACACCACAAAAGAAGATCTAGCTTTATAACCCCTGTCAAGTCACTGGCACTTTGAGTTTGAATTTCACCCAAGCCATTTGGATAAGATCTGTTTACTGTTCCTGTTTGAGACTGTAATGCAATGACTATAAAACTCATTAGATAACAGCTTAGACATGAGTAACACTGTTGGAAAGAAGCTTTTGTGATTCATGAGAATGCAGAAGTTTTGAGCAGTACTGTAGGCAGTTGATAGAAATGTTATTGCCTGATATTGTTTACATTTTGAACACAATCCAGATTATTGATAGAGACTAACAGTTTTAATTATTCTTCCCATTTCTTTATATTATGTGTAAGCAGTAGCCTGCAGAGCGGAACCATCAGAAACGTCTCAGTATGGAACGGTGTCAAGGAATACACTGACAAAATATTTTATTTAATAAAGTCTTTATTTGTACATAAAAAAACATGCTTTTCATACAGTCTCAGCCTACATGCCAGATTATAGAGCACATTGAAATCTTTCTATAGTTATCTTTTATAAATAATTCATTGAAACATGACACAGGTTCTCTCATAGAGACTAAGTAATTGACGATTCTGTACACAAGTACAAATTTGTCATTGTTTAGAGCGTGTTGAGATGGTCATCATAGGAACAAAGATTTCCTACAGGAGTCCATCAAGCCCTTTCCCATAGAGCATGTCACTTCCTGCTACATACAGGATGTGTGTTAATTCTTCAAGAGTAGCACCTCTGTGTGTACAGTATCAGTGTCTGCTTTTGTGTGTATCTGTAGGTCTTATGACTATAGGTGTTGAATCTAAGTGCAATGCGTGGCTGCCTAAAATCTATGGACTAATTGTGACAATTGTTATTTTGTGTGCATGTGTGTACAGTCCGGCACACAATATGCCTCACAGAGACAAATAATTGGATGCTGTAGCCGTCGTTAGATCTGTGTGTCTGCAGGAAGGCGTTAGCATTGTCCAAGGCTGTGTTTTATGATCTCTTTGCTGGATGGCGGGATACGCTCAGGAAACACCACCTGGAACTCCACCATCAGGTCACCACGCTGGGCTGAGTTTTTAGCCCGGGGAAGCCCCTCCCCTATTAGTCTTCTCACTGAGCCAGGCTTGATGACATCACTGCAGGGGACAGGCTTGGTTTGGCCATCAAGGGTGGGGACACTAACTGTACATCCACATAATGCCTACAGAAAGAGAAAAAGATGGAGAAGGTTAGTATGATATGATACTATATCGTAATATGAAAACAATAACAAAATGGTTTCATTATATAATTATGAGGATTTTTTTAAATAGCAATAGCCTGATCGTAATAGCTATATCTTTAAGTCATCTCCATGCTAGAGTACGCTCTACTTTTTTCGAACCATCAGTGTCTATTATTGTTTTTTTGTATCGAATAATGTTGAATCGAGATTGAATGAGGAGAATGTGGGTCAGAGTGAATGAACCTCTCCTGTTATGCAAGTGCCGTTACGAGACGGGTACTGCTAATGTGTTCCTGTTCTCTTGTTCTATTGTCTGAGTGGGAGGAAGGAGGAAATGTGTGGGAGAGAGATGAGCAAGGGAGGGTGAGAGATGCGGGATGGTAGGGGAAGGATGGTGAGAAACAGCAGGAGAGAGGAGTTGGGAGGAGGTGGTGGGTGTGATGGTGCGAGACAGTCGGAGAGAGACGAAGAAGTAAGAGACAAGGAGTGAGAAGACAGGGTGAGACAGAAAATGTTAGGGATTAAGTGACAGATTAATGGCAGGGTGATTTTAGGAGGGAGATAATGGGATATTTTATGTTAGTATGACGGATTGAAATGAATAACTATAACATTATGGCAAAAAAAAAAAACCCTGAGTGAATTAAATTAAATTGAAATAAAGCATAAAAGAAATGAAGAAGACTTCATGGTGGAAAAATGACCATAAATGATAGCAAGGGAAAGTGTGTGTGTGTGAGAGAGAGAGAAGATGCTAGGAGCTGCAGAGGGAAGATGAGGAGAGGCAAGAGGCGGAAGAGTGTGTCTGTTTGCCTGCGGGAGAGGGGGAGAGTTTCTAAATTTAGCCACATCGCTCTGCAGCGGCTTATCATCTAGTGGCGACTGCGTGGGTGGAGAAAAGAACAGTCTGTACTACTAGCACATACACACACACACACTCACCTCTCTAAGCGTTATGGTGGCTGTGTAGACTATGTTGGACCCTTCTCTTTTGAAGTGGGCATGCTTCTTCTCTTTAACCACAAACGTGAGGTCATTCGCCCCATGTCCTTCCCCTGGAAAAGTAATCTTTGTCCCTTCTTTCCATCCTTTCTTCACCTCTACATCGATCACCCGTTCTTCTGGCTGAAGCGTGTTCTTCTCTGTGGGTCGGAGACGAGTGACTTTTACACGCTTAGTAACACCTGTCAGAATATCTTCCAGCGACACTTGGAGGTCATGCACTTCGGTTGCACCTCCAGGGTGAGGCCCAGTTTTGTTGCTATGGTGACGGCCCAGGTGGGGTTGAGGGTTTCTCAGGAATGGGTTGAAAAGATCCTCATCTGAGTCAAACTCAAAGTTGAAGAACATACGCCAGGCATGGGTGTCGGTCTTCGGGCCACTGGGGGTGGGGTCTGCTTTAGCAGAAGATGTTCCCTTAGACAAACCTGGAAGAAAGAGTGGTGTGTGTGAATGTGTGAGTTTTTTTCTTAGCCAAAACATACCAGATATTTTTGCTTAGATGAAATTTGTAGGTGAACTTAAAAAGAGTGACTGGGGAGGCCTGAAATATATGCGTGTATGTGCAAATCATGGGTTGTGGAACGTTTTATATATTCTGCATACAGTCTGAACTTTGACTTTCTGTCTATGTTTATGCATATACAATTACAAATAAAAGTAGTGTGTGGGGAAATCGGGATAGTGTTTCTTTTGGATTGAACTTTCTCACCTTGCTGGTCATAAAGGCTGCGCTTCTCTGAATCTGTGAGGACTTCATAGGCTTGTGCAATCTGCTTGAACTTCTCCTCTGCATCCGCATCTGAGTTTTTGTCAGGATGGTAGCGCAGTGCCAGCCGCTTGTATGCACGTCTGATCTCCTCCTCGTTTGAGTCGCTTGGCACCCCTAACACAGCATAGTGGTCCATACACCCTGGTGAAGGAGGAGGACTGGGAATCTCAGGGTCCTCATGAACCTCCTGTTTAGGGAAAGAGAGAGAAAGAGAGAGATTAATAATCTTGTAAGAGTAATTTTTTTGAGACCAGTCTAAATTTATGTTATACACTGTTTGGAGTGCTAAGTAGAATTTGTTGGTATTTTAAACCAGCAGTGAATAGAATTTTTTTCAGCTTTGTTTGAAAAGGAAAAAAAAATGAAAAATACATTCTATACCCTTGAATGTATTACCAGTGACAAGTGTATGTACTTAAAACCCCCAGGTTACAACTTTTCATCTAAGAGTTTATTACGTTCAGAAAGTACACCAGTTATAAAATTCTGACCAATTTCATCTATTGTAATTCTTTTAACATGAGGCACAAATTACAATACTGATGTGCTTTGATGCCTTGTTGTTATTAAATTAAAAATGAAAATAAACAGACACAAAAAGTAGAATAAGCCAACTGTAAGGAAACTTACCTCTGAGGTCCAGGTTTCCTCGCCGTGGATTACTCGCACCTTGCACTTGACGTTCTTATGCTTCACGCCAAACTGCGTCCAGATGAGAACCATGATGGCTGTTGGTGCTGATGCTGCTGATGCTCTTGCTGTGGTTAGTGCTGAAGCTCGAGTAGGCTCTGTGTAACCAGGCTACTACTGACTGCATCTCTCCGGTGCTGCCGGCGCGCTTTTATACCGGCGCGGCAGACACACATACTACCCACGCTGCGTGACCGAGCTTCCCCGGGCCCGCCCAGGATCTGCGCGAGAGGGAATACCGTGTTGGAAACCGAGCTGTTCTCGACGCTCATTGGACTACTCGGCGGCATCACGTGCTCAAGGCGGCCCAGCACTCCATGTGAGGAAACGTTTCCGGAATTTTAAAATAACCTTCTCTCGCTCGCTTTCTCTCACACACGCCCCCCTCCTTCTCGGCTTTCAGATTTAGCTCCTATTATAATGAATTTGGCGAGACGGGAACTTGTACTTCTAGCTTTTTTTTTTTGTTGGATGGATTAAACTATTGAATTATGCAGCCCGTCTGGGCTCATTTGTGCAGGATTATGCTCTTTCCGCAATATTATACAACATATAAATGAACCGAGACCCACAATGAACACGATGGAACATGATGTCCTTTTTTTTTATATGGGTGACAATTATAGTCACTAGTTGTACAGTTGCAGTGCGTCTTGTGTGTGATATAATTATGAAATATAGACTATAAATTAACTCAGGTCTATAAACATTACAAAATCTCTCTCTCTCTCTCTCTCTCTCTCTCTCTCTCATTACAGTCACAGGGTACAAACTGTCCCTGTCCTTGTCACTGGGGTGGCGCCCTAAAGGGTACAGCTTTTTCTAGGAATCCTCAACTTTCATAAATGTACATGTAGACTTCTTTAAAAACTTTAATGACAAAAACGAGTTATTTGACGTACATTTACGGACCTTAATATATTTTTATAGGTTCATATAGCCACAATTCCAAGTGAAAGAGCGTACACTTTGAGTAGCATCCCAATGCTGTGTTTTTAAAATTTTAAGTGTATGAAAAAAAGACTATATGCTTTATAGTTTATATGTGTAGAATTGTGCATAATAAGTGTAGTTTGTAAAGTGTTTAGGATAACACTGTGTTGGTGTAACAGAGTAGTGGTGATGACACTGCATATAGTCAGTGCTTCATGTGAGCCAAAAATGCACCCCTCTCCGGAGTATGAAGGCAATATTATTTCACGTTATTCCTCATGTCTGGGTGGTAATTGGGCGTCGTTTGAGTCTCTTTGCCGCGCCGTATACAGCCTGAATGAATCTTGTGCCTCGGTACATAAATGGCAGTATTTCCTTAACCATGACGCGTGCGGCCAATAGCAGATGGGAGCACCGCAGGATTCCCGTTGCTACCGGAAAACGGGACAAATTTGGAGAAGATGCACCTTGCGGCAGCGTCAGAGAAATCTTCTCCTCCAAATTCCTCCATTTTGAGGCGAGAGAGCGCTCATGAATGGGAACGTATCAGGTCGAGCCGCGGAAATCCGCCAATAACGCGCTTTATCCATTTGTTTATTTATCATCTGCTTAATTTGTATGTATCGTTAAGATAGACTTTGATTTGAGAAAGTGTGGATGGAGTAAAGGAAGCACTCGGTTGTCGGGGCTTGAGGAGTTGGTATCATTTTGTTCAGGATACATAGCAACGTGTGAACAAGTGCGAGACTCAGCAGCTTCGAGTCATTTGGCTCAAAATAGGGTCGCACCAGGGCGTTTGTTGTATCCGAGAGTGTGTTTTGCGTGTGAGTGTAAGTGCGAATGTGAGTCGACAGCTCAGTGTCATTTAGTCCAGAATAGGGCTGTGACTGAGTCGTGATCGTGTGTCTGCAGTAACCTTTGGCGCGTGAATAGCAGATGTCCAGAGGGCTTTGTGAATTGTGGTTAGTGCAGTGTGTGCGCGTGCGCGCGCGTGCAATGTGGCGCTTCGGGTGGGGAGGAAGGGAGGGGGGGGGTTATGTTGGTAGGGACCGAATGTCCTCACCAAAAGAGTAGAAATGTCTGAGAGTTTTGAATATGTTGGTTCTTTTGTCTGATTCCCAGGAGGAAGTCTAAACTGCTTCTTTATTGGGTTATTATTATTATTATTATTATTATTATTATTATTATTAGTAGTAGTAGTAGTAGTAGAAGAAGTATAAAAGCTATTGCAGTTATTATTATTGACTAGTGCATGGTTATAGCTGGACATAAAAGGAGCTTGTGGCCCTAAACTGTGAAGTTAGAACATTGCAGAAACACACAATTTAAAATATAGCTATAACACTTTGATGGTTGCACACAAAGATGTTCGATATAGATTCCAGCTGTAAATGCTTCTTAAAGGCAAACTAAATTCATGCATAAAAAAAATCTATGCACATGCAGAGATTTCCTCTATCCGTCTGTGTCTGCGAGAAAGACAGAGAGAACGTGTGGTGTAAAAGCTGAGCTGTAGGGTTTCATTCACAGGTACTGTCTGTCCTAGTGTCCCCCCCTCCTCTCTCTTGCTCTCTCTCCCTCTCTCACTCTGTGTGTGTTAAGTTTGAGTCACGACTCTGAGTATAGTGTGAAATCCTTGAAAGTCACAGATGAAATAGACAGGAAAGAAGTTAGGGTAGGTTAGTCAATTAAACATGTTGATTAGTTCATTATGTGGAATGAATAGTAATATTAAAATATTATTACTTTACTATTCAGAATTTAAAAATTGGAGGAAAAATGATTTAGATCACATTCTTTTTTTTCTAATAATGTGATTTGTATAGAAAAGCAAATTTCAGTATGAACTAAAATGTTCTAATTTGCAAATATTTATATCGTGGTATTATATATTCTAATGCTTTCACAAATAATACTATGGATATGACATAAAAAACAAATAAACAAATATTTACGCCTTCAATGCAGAGATATTATCTGCACAGGGCCGGTGGGATTGCTAGCTTTCAAACCAGACAAATAAAAGGTGTGCACTGTAGAGCTGACCAGATCCCAAGATGAACTGATTATACAAGTGGAAACAAATGCGACTCCTGCCTGGTTGGGATTAAATCCTGTGGCCACACCAGCCCTCTGGACAAGTTTAAATGACTCTACTGTAAAGCATTATAAGAAAAAGAAAGAGAACTGAGACTGTCAAAAAGATAAGAGACAGAAAGAAACCAGTGGAAAAACTAAAGATGTAGTGCCTCCTGTCGGCCATAATGTGCACAAACATTTACTTGTGCACAATGGGCAGACGATAAAATGTAATTGTAAAACCTTTGCCTTTTGTTGTGGAATTCCTAATCATATACTTACATTTCCTGTCCAAGTTTTACAACCATATTTTACTATGAACACTTTTAGGTGTCATCTGCTACGTACTGTAACTCGAATACTAAATACCATCATACTGTTTCAGTATGTCGATTTTTGGCCCAGACAAACAATTACAATCACTCGTGCACCCTTATTGTGCTAGTCCTCTATTGTGCCCTATTGTGCTGGTCCCTCAAATCCCTACAAAGGTGAGTAAAGATTTGCACTGGCCTTGTGTCCTTAATCACTCTTGACTACTCAGGGTTGGCTGTGGATTACATAATCTCCAAACACAAGTAGAATTCCAAGTAGCTGTTAAAGAAAAAGCTTGCTAAAATTTGAATTATCATTTAAAAATATTTAATGAAATTTATGTATGCAAGTATGTTACACAGGAAAGCCAAAATGTTGCCAGTAAACTCCGCAACAGTGGACAAAAAAGATAGAGAACTACACCACGGATAGTAATAACTTGTCATATGTGGCTGAAAAAAATAATTTTAATAAGAATAGCAAACACTATTGGCTAATACAAAAGCAGGCATACATATTGTGACCGTAGAGCTACAGAAACCCTTAGCTTGATCATACTAATAATATTATGGTGATACTAAAAGGACCTAGGCAGTGTGATGCTGAGAAAATAATATGAGATAATTATATTCAAATATTGAGCTGAAGTTGCATCTGGGAACTATGCAGCAAAATAGTTTATGCTGAGATTGACTGAATGGACAGCAGCAGGACATGACGGTCTCATTATTTGATTGGTTTCCGATTATGTTGTCTTATCATCATCTGCATTAATTAGTCATCACCGTCCTCATCATCGTATTTCACACACTACCTTACTGCTCCCTTCCTGCAAGTCCTTTCTAATCATGAAGTGACTCCATTCTTACTGCTTAAACAATATTCTCATCCTGCTCACTCTGTTCCTCAGCCATGTCATGCTCACTCTCTCCCTCCTCAGTGGCCTTGGCCAGCCACTGCTCCTAATATTCTGCCTGTTGCTGAACAATGTCAGGTACTATAGATCTTAAGGCTGTCTCAGCAAACATGTCATATTTTACAACACAACATATTTTTGCACATTTGGCAGCATGCCGCTCTAGATTAACAAAAAATAATTGTCCCACAACTGTGCTGCACTTCCTTTGTGCTTTTGTTCATACATTTTTGATGCTCTCATTCATCCACAGATATTTGGCTCTGAGTTAAAGCATCAGATCCGAGAAACAGAGAGGACAAAGGGGAAAGGATGGGGCTATTAAAAAAATTTTTTTTTGCTTTATAATTAAAAATGGGCCTGAATTAAATTGACTCTAAAGTGTATCCCTGGTGCATCAGCCCTTCAGGAAATTGCATGATATGCCAGACTACCAGTCCTCTACCAGTGGACTATGTGTACTAAATATAGTCCACACGACATATGGTCATATCTGCTTAGCAGCTTGCGACTACATTTGTTATTACAATTGTTAATTTGTTCTACAGTGCTGGGCACAGCCTCATTTTCTTACTGATTTTGAGACAGATTTTTGGTCATGTGTTGTTATGAGAACCAAATCTAAAAGTCACCAGGGCACCACGACGTTGGATGGACATTGAGATTGGTCCATGTATGTCCTCACTCAGAGGAACTCATCGACCAGGGCAGTAGAAAAGTGGCATTTGCGACCTAAATTAGTGTTTCAGATTTAGAAAAGTTTTGGAGGCTTTTCAAGTCAGCACATTGCCTACTGTTTCTCTTTTATGGAGCTACAATACTTATTTCCTCATCTGATGCTTCCCAATTACACCAAATTCATTCTTACATTACACTGAATCCTAATTCAATGTTTGCTAGTGTTCAGAACAGTCAAGATGTACTCAGCCAGGTCTCCTGTGATTAATGGATTGGTCCTTTGAAATGAAATACAAACTAATATTTTTGACGTAACATTTCAGGAAAGACTCCTAAAGGTCAAAGCCCCTATTACACAGGCCTTGTGTGCCCACAGATGAAAGCGTTTCAGTGAATGTTATCCATTTGTGAATTCCAAAAAAAATCTAGCTTTTTTGAGTGGCTGCAACAGTCCCTCTGTAATAAAAGTGTACATGGTGGTTATTTCAGTACATCAAAACACCATAGCATTTCTGTTGGCTTTTTTTTTATTACACTTATTCTGAAAAGAGTGAGATGACTTCATTTAACACGATTTCCCAAGATCTTGGTATAAACTCTCTGCCTTTACCTAGCAATGACTTCAGCAAAAGACTGATCTGATTTCTTTGTCTAAACAATGGCTGGGAGGTTATACCCTTGTCTGTTAGGTTAATATAACGCCATGCCATGAATTTTGCACTCTATCAATTGACCTTGCTCTTCTATTTGTTTAAAAGTACAATATTGCTTTTCCAATGATAGGAGTAATATCTGAGCAGGCCATGGAATGTATTTTAGGCTTAATAAACACATCTCATCTGTAAAAGTGGTGATCACTGTACTCGTACAATCAAAGTTGTATAATCAGGAAACAATAAATTGGAGCCGAACAAAAACATTCAGCCTTGTACTTGTAAATGCAGCTTCCACATTATTCAGCTTGCATGTTTCACAATCTGTTCTCTGAGAGAACTTCCATAATTAAGCTGAAGCATTCTTCTGCTGAGCACTTCATTGGCCAATAAAAGGTTAGAAACACATATTGAACATAAAAATTCTGCAAGGAGGAATGTTGTAAGATTATGTCATTCCATGTCCTCCACAAATAAAAATATGTCTTTGAATACATTTGCTATTTGTGGGAATAATGAACTACTTGACTTATCTCAGTTTTCTTACAATGATTATAAATGTGGCAGTCCCCATCTGACATTTTGATAGAGCACACCATCTGGACCAAACGGCTGGAGGCATCAACTGCCTCGATAATCTCCTGGCAAAATGTATTCCTGTCCTGGATAATTATGTTTATGCTGTCCTGTATTTCTTATATCCACTATATATCAGTTGACTAAGGCTTGCATTTGAACATATATAAATTAGATGTTCTTTGTAAATCGAGAATACTTTTTCATTGATCTTCAGTAACTGTTTTATCCTGATGACCATTGTAATAGATTTCAGATTGTGGCTATAAGTAGCTATACACATACTGTACATCACGTATCTACACACTTATTCACACCTCGGCAAATCAACCAACAAACTCTCTCTGTATTAATCCATAACTCATTTCAAAAAAGAACTCTGGTATTGTTTATGTACTACAAAAAAATTTATTTTTGATTTCCCCCACTTTATGAAGAATGAACAGCAGAGATGGCTTGGTTACAATCAAATTTCAAATGCAAATACATGAGAATGAGTCTACAGTCTTCACTGAGTATGCATTTAAACAAGGTGTAACAGGTTCTAATAGAAATTGGTGAATTATCAAAAGCATACACTTTGTATATACACATATCTTATCCTTTCACACATACACTGTGAACAGACCGGTGTCACACACAAAACCGATTAGCTGTGTCACACACACAGATACATAACCACTTGGCCGTGCATGGAGGTGTGAGGTGTGCATTATTAGACTATTTACAGAGGATACATGATTGGCTGTGTGCTAAACTCCTGGAAGTCATCTGGAATAGTGTCTGCAAGAGAAAATTTAAAATTTTTAGACTTCACACAAGATATACTGTGTATACACACACATACTTATAGAGCTCACCATTGCAGCGGTACTTCAAATTGGACCATATAATGTTCTCCTGGGAGAAGCAGAATACACCCAACCTTCCTCCCCTCATTGTTGTGTCGATTGTCACACCAGAGTCTGCCACCAACTCTGTGCCTTCATAGAAACGCACCCTACACACACACACACACACACACACACACACACACACACACACACACACACACACACACACACACACACACACACATCACATCACTGTACTTATCATGCAAGCTTATCATGCAGGTAAAAGAGCAGAGTGCATGTGGGTGTATGTTTAACGCTGTTAAAAGAGGTCTGTTTCTTCTATTTTTGTAGCAATTTTAAAAGCTGAAAAGAGCTGCAGGGGTGGAAATCCTAAGAGCCAGTTCTGAAACAAATAGAACTATGGTGACCGGGCTATTTCAGTTATTGAAATATATGAATTGCACTTCATTTAGGAAATTCTGCGAATTTCATTAAATGTCATATTATAGAAGTTTATAAATTGTTCCAGTACTTCCACTCAACTTTCAGTACTTTTTAAGATCAATGTAAAAATAGTCCTGTAAAGGTTTTTTCTGTAGCATCCTTTAAGAGACACACTGTGATGTGATTTCAGTCATGTCAGGCTTTACACAAGTGAATATTAATGATATACAATAAAAACATGTAAGGAATGAAACACATCCTTCATGACAGGGTGGTGTGATGTGGCCTAGTGTAAAATGAATATTTGTTAGTTTTCTATAACAGCTGTGTTTTATTCCTGAAATTCTTACACTTTTTACTTTTAATGAAGTATTAATGAAGTTAATAAAGTAAATAAGCTATAAATTAGCTTACCGGATGTATCCCACTTGTGGACGGTGCTGTAGGTACCAACGGTATGAAACTTTGTCCTTCCAGCCCACATTACGAGGGTCTTTCCAGAGCAAGCGCACCTGATCGTTAGTGTCTCCTGTATGCCAAAGGGAGTTTCTCAAATGTTCGCCTGGACCAGACTTAGACTTCACTGCCTAGGAGGGATAGAACGTTTTTTACAATATTAGTTTCAATATTAGTGAAAATACATAAAAATACTTTTGGTTGTAGGAAAGTAAGATATTGACTGATGGAGCAACATAATTAGTATATACAGTAGGTAGTAAGTTCTAAACATACATATTAGACATCTACTTGTATACATGTACACAGTAATATAGTAATTCTATAGTTAGATAAAACTAGGTCAGAAGTCAAGAGGTCAGGAATCATGTAGTGTCTGACCTTCAGTTGAATGCCAGGCTCAGCAACAGCTCTGAAGGGTGTGGCCTGCCAGTAAGTCTGCTCCGTTTGCTTCCACATCACCACATAGAAGCTAGACGAGTCCTGATAGCCAAATATGAAGCCAGCATAGTCGTCGTCAGTCACAGTGTTCACATGGAAAGTGCCCTCAAAGTCAACACCACTGAAAGCTGTGTAACCTGAAATACCAACAGTAGTTCTAACTGTGACAAATTGTAGAACGCTTTAATCTCAAGGTGTATAAAGGAGAGTCCTTAGAATGTAAAAAAAATAAAAAATAAAAATCACAGTGATTTGAGTTACTTCATATTATGAAAAAAACGTACTGTATGTATGGGTGAATGTGTGTGCACCTACCCACAGCAAGGCCAGGGTCACTGTTCATTGTTTGCACAATCTCCATACCCTGCAGCATATGGGAGGCAAGCATATTAGTTCAACAGAATGAAGTCTGAGAATGTTTGGAATATCAGATATGGGTCCTTGACCTGATGTTTTAGAAGCTACAATTTAGAGAGTACACTTAACTAATCAGCCACCTTTTCATTCCTGAGTGTGCAGCTTTTGCTGCAGCAGCCTACATACTCATCAGCACTCCGGTCAGATGCTATGCTACAAAATTTACATTTTAACACCCTGCTATTTTTACTATGCTGCAGCAATATGTGTAATGTGCATATTTTTAAATATCTCTTTTTTAGCTATATAAATAATCCCCCCCCCCCCCCGTTTCTTTTTCTTCCTAGTATTGTCACCTGCCAAATTTCCACCAACCAGACATCTCTCCCCATCATATGATTACCTAATGGGGAAAGTGAAGGCTAAAGAAGGCATGTTTCCTGCAAGACACATAAAGCCAGCCAACCACATCTTTTTTAATAAGTTTCATTCATTTTTCAGAACCATTAAAGAAAGAACAGGGCCAAGTATTAGTGAGGAGTCTGAATTATCCCTAGAACTATCTTAAGCATGAAGTTACATATATATTAGTATATATAGTACTATTATAATAGTCTTTGTTGTTGTTGTTGTCCTCCTCCTCCTCATCATCATAATGCCATGCTATGATTAGATTATTAGTTACATGGTGTAATAAAAAGGACATCAATATAATAGATTCATTTAGTAAATTATACAAATACCAGCTGGCAGCACACAGGCTGTTTGAATGCTAAATAACAAAGTTTGATAGGTAGCCAACAGAACAAAACTCACTGAATTAATCAACAATTATTTTGACACCAATAAGTGCCAACAGTTGAGATCAGTTGAGGCAAGAGTAACAATGGTATTCTGATTGTGATTTTGTTATTTACCTCAGGAGTACAAAGACTCCTGTGCATTATGATGTTGCCATCTCTTAAGATCACAAACATATTAATGGCTTCAAAGATATAGGCCTAGGTCTTGTTAGTGGACTTTACTGTACTATACTGTTGATGTGTTGGATACAGCAAAAATGGGAAAGCGTAAGGATCTGAGTGACTCTAACAAGGGCCAATTTGTAATCCTAGCTGACTCGATCAGACCATCTCCAAAACGGTGCGGTCTTCCTGGTATGCAGTGGTTGGTACCTACCAAAAGTGTTCCAAGTGTTTCATGAGGGTCCAAGACTCACTGACGTTCATTTGGGGTGAAAGCTTGTCTGTCTGGCTGATCCCACAGAAGACCTACTGTACTGTAGCACACACTTCTGCATGAGGAAAATGCTTAACCACGGAGCAATGGAAAAAGGTGACCTGGTGTGATGACTCATATTTTCTTTTGCATCATGTGCCCTTTGGGAAGAGATGGCACCAGAGTGCACTGTGGGAAGAACGCAGGCTGGCAGAGGCAGTGTGATGCTCATGGCAATGTTGTGCTGGGAAAACTACTTTGACACATACCACCTAATTAAACATTGTGGCCAACCAAAAACACCCCTTCATGGCAAGAGTGCAGTGGTAGCTCAGAGGGCTATGGCACTGAGTTACTGATCGGCGGTTCAAGCCCCAGCTCCACCAGTTTGCCATTGTTAGGCCCTTGAGCAAGGCCCTTAACCCTATCTGCTCCAGGGGTGCTGTGTCATGGCTGTCCCTGTGCACCGTGCTGTAATGTACACATCACAAATAAGGCTTAACCTAACTTAACTTAATGGCAGTAGCTTCTTTCAGCAGGATTGTATGCGCAGAACCACTGCAAAAAATGTTCAAGAATGTATTGAAGGCCATGACTTGGCCTCCAAGTTTGCTTGATTGTATTTGCTGCTAATATCTTGCGATATACAGTATCACGACACACCATTTTTCTGGAGTCCATGCCTCAACCAGTCAGTGCTATTTGGTGGCACAAGAGAGACCATATTAGGCAGGTGGTTTTTAGATGATTATGGTGGATTGCTGGTACTAGGTTAGTGAGGGCTAGATTTAAATAATAATTTATAATTATTTGTAAAGCCATCTATGCAGTTACAATGAATCTCTAACAGCTGAAATGTTCACTGACAAACAAAAATGCATCATCACCTGGTTGAGAACCACCCAGTTGGGGTCAATCTGGGCATCACCCTCAGGGTCCAGCACAACCGTCTGATATGCCCTGAAGTCTGTCAGTGTGATCTCTGCATTCTCGGGACAGACATCAATCCTGTCGATCACCTTGTCTTGGTCAAAATCTGACTCGCATACATCACCTACATTATCATCTGGAAAAATTAATAGAAACCGTGCAGGTGAGTGCAAAGGTCTTCTGTAGTGTTTGGAAAGGTTTTCTTTAATCATGTTACTAAGTATTGTGTTCACTCTGTAGACTTATGCCCTCTACTGTTCAAGTAGACTAAATATAACTATAAATAAATTAGATTTATGATCTGAAGTGGCTACTACTTAAGGACTTTCTCTTTGATTTAGAATTTGATGGGATTGTGGATTCTAATTTAGTTTGAAGCTCTCACAGAACACTAGGTTCTGTGGACATGCTGCACTCACTGTTGTCGTCTGTTTGGTCAGGGTTTGGCACTAGGCGGCAATTATCTGGGCCAGGGGGAAGGACATCGGGGATGCCATCGTTATCATCATCATCATCACATTCGTCACCCAGTCCATCTTTATCGGTGTCCAACTGGGAGCTGTTTATCACTAGTGGACAGTTGTCCTTTGAATCTTGATGTCCGTCACCATCACTGTGTAGCAGGGGTTTAAAATATTATAGTGTAATTTGGCATACACTAGTACACATAACGACTCAGACTATTAGAAATTTATACAATCAAGGAAAGCTGTATTTTTAACTTACACCCTAAGGTAACATTAGGGTGGGACCAGGCAAAGTAAGCTATAAACAAAGTTAACGGTAATTTAAGCAAAATATTGATAGTTTTCTTACCTGTCTTGATTTGTGTCACAAGAGTCTCCAACAAGATCATTATCAATGTCTGACTGTAAAACAAAGGAATGGAAAAGATTTAACCAAAATTAGAAAAGTGATCCCTTAACAATGTCAGACTTTGCACCTGGAATTTGTCAGAGTAGAGGTGGAGTGTGTGTGAGTGTGGGTGTATATACTGTGTATATATACTGTGTGTGTATATACACACACACACACACACACACACACACACACACACACATATATATATATATATATATTTAATATATAAAATTAGAGAAAGTGGAATGAGAATTATTGTGGTTTCTGTTGGAAAAATAATTTTTAAATAAAATGTAAGGTTGCGGTTGAGAAAGATGTGTAACAATGATTGTGCTTTGGAAAAGCATGCCTGGTTGGGGTTGGGAATATCAGGGCAGCTGTCACAAGCATCTCCCACTCCGTCTCGGTCTCGGTCCCGCTGATCTCGATTTTTCACTCGTTGACAGTTGTCCAGGAAGTTTTTAATACCTGCGAATGAATCACAAATGATACCAACCAGATACACTGAAATGACCATAGTAAAACTGTGAGAGGAAAGACCTCTGACCTAAAAGGAATTTATAAGTGGAAACTTGCATTATTATTATTATACAGAAAAACATCAGCTTTACATTTTATAGCTAAACAAAAATTAACTTAAAGTGCTGAAAGGTTTCCTTTTGCTTACTGAGGTTAGGATTGGGTATAGGTGTGAATGTAGCAATAATTTATTAGATGGCTTTAGTTTGTGAGTGCACAATTTCTCACCATCTCCATCCATGTCATCGTCACATGCATCCCCAAGGCCATCTAAATCAGTGTCCCTCTGGTCTGGATTCTCAATGGTTATGCAATTATCACAAGCATCACCATGGCTATCCTTATCACTGTTCAACTGATTCACATTTGGCTTCAACCAGCAATTGTCCTAGGCGCATACACACACAGGTATGTCACAGTAACTCAGTCAGATGTATTTATGAGCCAAAGCTATAAACTTAAGAACAAGCTGTACAAGAACTATGTATCTGTTGATGTTCTCAGATGGTACTTTAGGCCCAAACACTCAAAAAATCACCAGAGAATTCCTGCTTGTCTGCAATAAAACAAATGTGTGTGTATACCTGCTCATTCAGTATTCCATCTCCATCAGCATCTGGGTCACACGCATCCCCTTGTCCGTCTGAATCGGCATCTTCCTGACCTGAATTTGGCACCATAGCACAATTGTCCTAAAATACACACAAACAGTTAACACACTGGCCTTTTCACTCTCAAGCCTCAATCCATCCTGGTCATTCACCGTCAGAAGCATTGATACCTTTTTGCAGGTGGGATCTCGGCAGCGAAGCTTCTCATCTGGGTACCCGTCAATGTCAGTGTCCTTTCCACATAGATAGCCATTTCCTGCCCAGCCAATACCACACTGGGGAACACAGAAATATTTAAAAACACAGTTTAACCAATCCATTCGGTTTTAGTGGTTTGTGGTTAGGGTATAGCTTTTGGACATGAAGGCATGAACCTTATGCATGTGTGATCTGACAGATGACTGTACTGAGTGTGAGTGTACATGTGTGTGTTAGTTATGTAGTTACCTGGCAGGTGATAGTGCCATCTCGTTCTTCAACGCACTGTGCATTCGGATCACAGGGGTTCTGCAGCCGATTACCACAACTCTTTTCAGGCTTACAGCCCCTCACTTGGTCACCCTTGAATCCTGGTTTACATTCACCACAGCGATACGAACCCTACAGACACACATATACACATGTGCACGCACACACACATGTGCACGGCACACACACACATACACACAGTTGTGTTATGCAGGTAAATATGTGTGTATCTACATGTTGTGAAGTCAAGTCTCTGTTTACACCACACAGTTACAACAGGGAAAATTAGGAGCTGTTACCATAGAGTTCAGGCAGACTGAATTATCTGTGCAGCCTCCATTATTCGGTCCACTGCACTCATCAATGTCATCACACACCTGTGGTTAGAATAAGGGTTGCACGATCCAATGTATACAGTTATGCCGAATTCAAGAAACACATATACACACACAAAACAATAAGCTGTGGATGTACAGATACACTTGATGTGAATGAACAGATATGCAAATTCTTTATTTATATGGTCCTGCAAATATATACAGGTGCATCTCAATGAATTAGAATATTCTCAAAAAGTTTATTTATTTCAATAATTCAATTTAAAAAGTGACACTCGTATTATATAGATTCATTACACACAGACTGATATGTTTCAAGTGTTTATTCTTTTACATTTTGATGATTTTGGCTTAATGCTAATGATAATCCAAAATTCAGTATCTCAGAAAAAGATTTTTAACACAGAAACGTTGAGACTACTGAAAAGTATGAACATGTTCAGGACTCAATACTTGGTCGGGGCTCTCTCTGCATGAATTACTGCAGCAATGAGGCCTGGCGTGGAGGCAATCAGTCTGTGGCACTGCTGGGGAAGCCCAGATTGATCTGATAGTGGGCTTCAGCTCTTCTGCATTGTTGGGGCTGGTGTTTCGCCTCTTCCTCTTCACAATACCCCATAGATTATTTAGGGCGGGCGAGTTTGCTGGCCAATCAAGGACAGGGATACCATGGTCCTTAAACAAGGTATAAGTACTTTTTAGACCTTGGACCTGATAAAACATAGTGGACCAGCACCAGCAGACAACATGGCTCCCCAAACCACCACTGACTGTGCAAACTTTACACTGGACCATAAGCAACTTAGATTCTATGTCTCTCCTCTCTTCCTCCAGACTCCGGGACCTTGATTTTCAAATGAAATACGAAAATGACTTTCATCTGAAAAGAGGACTTTGGCCCAATGAGCAACAGTCCAGTCCTATTTGTCCTTAGCCCACCAGGTAAGACACCTCAGACATTGTCTCTGGTTCAAGACTGGCCTGACACAAGGAATGTGACCGTTCCATGTTCTGGATACGTCTGTACGTGGTGGCCTTCGTAGCATTGCAGTCCACTCCTTGTGAATTTCCCACAGATTCTTGAATGGGCTTCCATTCAACTTTCTATTAATGTGCTTGGATACAGCACTCTGTGAACAGCCAGCTTCTTTAGCAAAGGATCTTTTGTGTCTTATCCTTCATGTGCAGGGTGTCAAGGATCGTTCTTTGGACAACCGTCAAGTCATCAGTCTTCCCCATGATTTAGCCCACTGCACCAGACTGGGAGTCCATTTAAAGGCTTTTCAGGTGTTTTGAGTTAATTGGCTGATGGGTGCGGCGGGGCACATGCGCCGAATCAATTCATCTTCCCTCGGATAGTAATGCCTGTGCATGTGGCTTTGATGACGTATTTTTGACAGTGGTATACACACTACATTCGTAGGCGTAATTTCGCAATTCGTCCATGTAACAGAGGAGTTGTAAAAAGGAGTTTTGTGTCTATAAACGGTCAGAGTTGTATATTTCAGAGTTGTACTGTAACAAACACACAAAATCTGGCATCTGTAAACTGTTGTGGCCGTAGATTTTGGAATTCATCTCGGACAAAACACAGAATTATACACAAATCTTTATTTTTTTTAACACGATTATTTTTGACAGTGATTTTATTCCATAATATTCTAATTCACTGAGCTGCACCTGTGTGTGTGAGTACTGTATATGTGTATATACACACCCACTACATTATAATGTAATACTGTATAACAGCCCCCTTAAGCTTTCAATTAAATTTTCTACTTTTTGAGTTAGCATATGCTATTACCAACTATAAAAACAGGCATTTTATCAGTGAGTGTTTAAAAGATTTGAGACCATTTTGTGTTGTAAATCATGGGTCAATGGTTCTAAAATGGTTCATGAACACTTACTGTAGTCTCAAGTAGAGACATTCACAGGATGGATTTTTTTTATTCTTGAGAAGGTATAATTTTTGTGTGTATCTGCATGCAATATTTTTTTTATGAATTCAGCTGGATGAAATTACACAATATAAACAAACCACCATCTTTGTCATGCAGTTACTAAGGACTGCTACATTTTAATAAGCATGGTCTTTTCATTTCAGCTTTAATATTTGACAGCTCACTCGCCCCCACATGAAAGCAAAAATGTGAGAGCTTTTTTGTTGTTTTGCCTCCCACAGATATCATTCCCAATGCACATCTTTATTCTCAACCAGATGCCCTGTGAACATTCTTGGCAAGCTTTTTAAAAAATGAATAGTGCATCTTCTATTAATATTTGCATATTTGCTGTTTAAAAAACACGATCTGTTCAATATTTATGACCAGTTACATCTTTAAAATATACACACTGACCTGTTTGTGTGTCTGTGCAAAAGCAGCTCCCACCCCTTCCACTGGTTGGCCAGTATATCCGCTAGGACACGCCTCACAGCGGAACCCTGGAGCCGTGTTCACACATTTCACACCCGGGAAACAGGGGTTAAACTGGCACTGTAAAATACACACACACACACACACACACACACACACACACACACACACACAGGAAAATTCATAATCATTCATAATACTTTCTCTATTTTTGGGAATAATAATAAATAATGGATATGGTATATAAAATTAGCTCGTAGCCTTTGGGAAGATAATTGTCATTTTTGTCCAAACATGGTTAAACAGTTTGTCATCTTTAGTAACGTATTGAAGTGTTACCTCATCAACATCATCACAGCTGTAGCCATCTCCGGTGTATCCATCAGGACAGGGGCCACACTCTACACCTTCCTCCGTCTCAGTGCACATTCCAGGACGGAAACATACACCAGGAGCACAACGCTGCTTTACCGTAGTTCCATCCAGCCCTGCAACACAAGCACCCGCACATGCAAATTTATTGAGCATTATCACTCATCAGTGACTACAAGATAAACACCTTGTAATATAATGTCAGAATGTCTGGTTTTTAGACTCTATTTTCCAAATATAGCCCTTGCACACACACAATCCAGTCATGTGGTCTTTGTGTGTGTATGTGTATGAGTCTTTCCTATTTTTTACATCTTAACATAAAAATATCATGCCTGTTAGAGTAGAACAAACAGTCTTCGGTACAGGTCTTTGAAAACATCTTGCTGCTGGTGCTGATGGCTATTTTCATTTGTGGTTAGACCATTTGGTTACCATATGTGGAGACAAATGTTAGGGTCGTCTGGTTAAATCTCTAAACACACCTAACCTTTTGGTAAGAAAAGTGTCTTACCACATGCTTGACACTCAGAGATCGTGTTTCTGAGGAAGGCAGTCTCTTTAACCTGTGAATAATGTTCAGAATCAATGTGGGAAACAACACAATCTAATTGGAGAATATCGACCCAACTAACACATTACCTGCTGAACAAGCACATCTTTCAGCTCATTTATGACTTTGGTGAGTTCCAGCATCTGATTGGTCAGCTGTTTCGTATTGAGCCCTGTAAAAAAATAGTTAAATCAGGCTTTTTTCAGTGTAAGTGTAAAGTTATCTGTGGAGATGAAGAGAGTATAAAAATCTCTCTGTGATTATCTCAATTAATTGGGTCCAGGTAAGGATGCTAACTTTATTAAGTGTTATTTTAATTGTTTCTACCCAGTGCCTGTACGGAGTCACTCTGGTGGGTTTGGCAGCCTTGCAGTGATGCAATATTCTCAACTGAATCACCATAAGCCAGTTTCAGCTCCTCAAGCTCCTCCTGACAAACATTGAGAAAAACATGTTTTACCACTTTCATAGAAACACATGTACATTCATGATAGCATAGCATTTTAATTAGGAAAAAAATATTTCAGTGACTGGATTTTTTTTACACCATTCTGAGCAGACTATTGTGTGTGTGTGTGTGTGTGTGTGTGTGTGTGTGTGTGTGTGTGTGTGTGTGTGTGTGTGTGTGTGTGAAAACCCCAGGATTTTCTGCAATACCAGCCCATTTGTCCTAAAGTACCATGCCATGATCAAAGTCACTAAGATCACATTTTTTTCCCACATCATGAAGTAAACATTAACTGAAGGTCTAGATCTGCATCTGCATGTGTTATGCATTGTGCTGCTGCCACATATGTGACTGGAAAATGGTATGAATCAACCAAATCTTTTTAAAATGACCAATGAATGTAAATGGAGTAAAAGTTCAGTGAAGTACAAAAAATTTCCAGAAGAATATGTAGTAGATAAAAAGAGCATATAAACATGTACTGTAAGCACCTTTTAACGAGCACTTTGCTTGCTTGGCTGAATGAACTGTCTTTTGCATTACAATTCTTTATTTAGTCTCTGCAGTTAATCACTGAATAGTATGTAAATAAATTTTATGACTCAAAATGTTGATTTGAGTGTACTGTGTGCCCATCTATTTATGTATTCCTTTGTCAAGGTGTCTAGTTGTTTTGTTGTGCTCACCTGTGCTTTTCTCTGCATGGTTTTCAGCTCCACACCTTGATTGTTACTGAGCCTATTGAACACTGCTGGTAAATCTCTCAGTGTCTCCACCAAACGGCAGTCCAGATGCAACTCTACCCCTGGCACTGGCAGCGTTGCCTGGCCGGGTGGAAAAGACCCCTGGTTGTATGGAACCTCCAAACCCTTCAGGTGAAAAAGGAGGTGGTGCTTCTCTCCGTCCGCCAGTTTGAGGTTATTAAAAGTGACAGTGGCTATCCTGCCATCAATGCGTAAGTAACGCAGTGTAGCTAGTCATAGAAGGACAAAAGCGTTTTCAAATATAAAGATGGTAATAACAGCAAGTAGATAGAGAAGAAGAATGAAAAAAAAATTGAGAAATACAAACATGACTCCAAGGTTACCCTAAGGTTTGTTCACATTGCATAAATGCCATTCAAACATGCTTACCTTTGTTCAATTTGCCCATAACAGTGAACTCAAAGTATTTGCTGTTGTCTCGTGGATTATATAGACCAAAAACTGTGGTTCCAGTTCGGGGTTGCAGGCGGAATGTTGCAAGCAGGAAGAGCTCCGTTACTCCCTGTTCTGCTAAACCTCCATGCAGGAGATCTGGCAGACAGTCTGGTGATGTCAGGAGGTTATACACTGTAGAGGTAAACAGTATCAATAAACGTGTGAACAGGAAATGGTCACTGTCATGAAGTTATTTTAGCCATATGTTGTTTAGGTAAATGTATATGGCTTTGAACAAATGATGTATAACTGCTCACAGTTTGAACTCTGTTATGACAATGCTTGTAAAATTTTAATAATCCTCTGTAGATGCAACAGGCACCAGTACAACCAAATTTAGTGGAAGACAGCATTCTAACAATTCTCGAGAAATTGGTGTTATGAAAGTAGAACAGAAGATTTAATATTAGAACAGGTAATCGGTTAATGAGCTGAGGCTACTTTGCATAGATGATTTCAGAAATATTAATTTGGAAGGTGCCAGTGTAGAAAGGAGCAGAATTCATATAGAGTAATCTAGTAATCTCCTTAAATGGATATTAAGAGCACTTTGATATTCAACATTATTATTACACTGGGTCATTTACAATATTTAAATAGAAGCCTGTTTTGCTCATTTAGTTGAACAGGTAATGAATAATGAAAATAAGGTGTTGCTCTAAATGCTTAGCTTAATACATAAATAAATCTTAAAACTATTACTGAGGTCTATAGTAATTAGCCTGAAAAGTACTCAGAAAGTGTAAACCCAATACTCAGCGAAATCAGTAGTCTATAATATATTTTAATGTTGATTTAGATTGACACTTATTCAAATAGACTTCAATTTTGTTTAAAGTAATTCATTTAAAGTTTCAAGAAGTTGGCCTATTTGACCAGTGGTACCAATGATTTCATTGCCTGAAACTGCAAATACAGATGTTGGTTGTTATGGCGGTGGCTATTGGCCATTTGCTGTTTGGCCCAGAACAGGGCTGGTATTTATGTTTCCGTTTATTACAATAAAGGTGTGTGTTGAGGCAAATCCAGCACCCTAGTTCAGACTTTCATTTGTTTAGAGAACTGCTCAGGGATGTTGCCAGTGTTCAACTGACATTTAAGCCTAGACCCAACTTTTTTCCAGTCTGTTGGCTTAAAGTGCCATACCTGTATGCAAGCTTTGGCAAGTCCCTAGATCGTTTCCCCTCTTCATGCTGGTTCATGTGCCTGGTCAGGACTGTTTCTGCTCACTCCAAGGCTAATATCGTCATGTTTGTGTTTGTTGAGTTGGTTGCTGTGCTGTGGTTGCTGTGCCATTACTTTTACAAGCACCTAATCATCTGTAACTACTGTCTGTCTGTCCTTCTGGCTGCTGAAAGATTGAAAACCTTTTTGGTTTTTAAGATCCGGGGCAATAAAATACAGCAGTGGAAAGCAAACCATGACCATATCAACTTTCTATTTCCGTAAATGAAAGATGAAAGAAAAGAACAGAACTCGAGGTCAACCTGTTAAACCAATCAGAGCTCTGGAGCAGCTGCCATGACCAATCGCGAATGTCTACTGCTATAATTCTGCGCACTCAAGATTGTTTGCCTACAGACAGTAAAAAATTACTAACATATGTGCTTTGCTTGTGTGTGTGCATATGCATGTGTAATGTATCTCAGATCAAATCCAGATGATCCTGAAGTCCCAGGGGAATGAAATTAAATTAACCTTCGATTAGATTAGATGATTTTAACGAGGGACAAATGGTAATTTAAACATGAACATAACAATATCATCTTGCAGGGTTTTTTTTTATTTTAGGAAACACTAAATATAGATTTTATGATCTGGAACAAAACGTGATTAATAGCAGATTGAGGAAGAATATTTGAGGCTGAGAATTTGTGTCTGTTTAGGTATGATTTTTTTTGTTTAGGTATTAGAGCCACATTTGTGTTGTTTGGATTTAATACAATGATTGATTTCCACAACTCTGCTAAAATCATCATGAGTTTAACCTGCACACAGCTTAAGTCATGTACACTGTTACTGTCTGAGTCTGTCTCCCTGATTGTCTCTTTCTTTCTCTCTCTCTCTCTCTCTCTCTCCCTCTTTCTCTTACTTACTCTCATAAAGACACACACACACCACACACATACAAAATTGGCAGTAATCAGAGTGGAATCACTTTGATGCTATACAATGATTATACGTTTTCGCAAACCGTTACAGCTAAACAAGTTCAGACTACCCGAGGCTCATGAGGAGAATAAAAAAAAGAGCAAACATTATGAAAGAGTGAACATCACTGAAAGACAGAATGAACATGAATGAAATGTATTTACATAATATTGGTCATTTAAAGGTTTTTCTTATTTTATCGTACTGCAAGATTTTACAAGATAGGATAAAATATTATAATGTTAAGTAAGGCTGGTAATTAAAGAGAACAGGAAAGAGACAAAACGTACTTACCGGTTGACTCAGCATCTACGGCTAAATTTAAGCTGAGAATTAGAGATATGGATACAAGAAGCTTCATCCTCCCTGTCATCTTTCACACACAACCTGTGTGTGCTGTCAATCCTGTAGAGTCTCTAAACTTAAATAGTTTGTTTATACTTATATAAGTGACTTAAAGATCCAGTAGCTGTCTATGTAGTGATGATTTCCTCTGCAGTCAGTTGTTTTGTTTCACTTCAAAGTTCTCTTGAAGTGTCTTGAAGGGAGAAAAGAGCGGGTTATGTGCTCCCGTGTGTATTTAATGGGGTGCGTGTGTAAAAGAGTGAGGTAAGGGGTTGTCTATCACGTTAGAGCAGCTGTGGTAGGCGGAGTTATGAGTTTAACAGACGGCCCCATACTGTGGGGGGGGTGGAGCTAGGGCTGTCTTGAGTCATGTCTGTATTGTTTTGGCACAGTTTATAAGCCTTCATTTGTTTCCCATCATTCTCTCATTTTTTCATCTCACCTTTCTTCTCTGTCTTATGTTTACCCATATTTTCATTGCTTTGTCATTGGCAGGTGTTAAAGTTTAATGTACCATGAATCATTTGGGATTTGGGGACAAGACTGTTGGATTGAGCAACATATTCTGTGTGATTTATATAAAATATTGCTCAATCTTTGTTTTGACATCATTTATAATACTGATTTCATTATTTTTAAGAGGGATTTTTTGAAGATTAGGTACATAATTTTGCAGTGAAACATCTGTGCAGGTACAACAGAAAATAGTCTTGGACATGTAATTTTCTTTATGGCAAATTGGTAGGGCAGACAGTTCTTTAGATCTGTAGAGTAATCTCTACATTGGGGGTGTGATTTCTACTTGTGCATTATAACCAGCAGCTTTACTGTAAAGCTGTACTGTAAAGCTGTACAGCAAGTGCTGTAAAAATACTCCTATAATAGTAATTTTAAAAGTTAAAGGATTGATCAAGTAAGAGTAAAAAAGCGATCTGGCGAAAAGCTAATTAGGTAATAACAAATTACTTTCTACAACTAACATGATTAATCTGAATTCTTAGCTGCTGCTGATTAAAGGCCAAATGTGGGCTGTTGTCAGGAAACAGCTTTATTGTGTTGCACGGGTGACGAATAGTCCATCATCTTCACACTTTTCCTCTATCCACAATTCTTCCTAAACCATTTATGAGAATTTGAACAAACCTTAACAAAACCTTTACAAAAAAGCATAGATGTGCTTTAGCCATTTTATGTTTAAAAAATTCTGAAAAAATGACATAAAATATTTTTAAATGGGTATCGAATTATTGATTAAATTTAATTATTTAAATTGTGAACAACAATTCTGTTTTTTATTTTTCTAAAATAAAAAACTGTGCATTAAATGCATTCATTTACTTTAATAAAAAATAAATGCAGTTATCAGGACAATGCCAGAATCTACAACTAAAAATCAAAATCTCACTTCTGGACAAACTGTTCCAGTTCCAAGTCATTGGACTTCATACATACCTGGCCACAGTCACCTTCACACAGTATATTGACCTCTGATTATGGTATCAGCCATTCTTTTTAACAGCCAATCTGTCAGCATCTTCTTGAATGACATATATAAAGGTTATAAAAAGTTACTACGCTGGCCAGTTGTTGTGCATAGAGATGCCATGACAGACCAGCTAAAAATTTTAAAGACAGTCTTATTGGCTTTCCATGGGAAAAGATAAAAGACATTTGTGGTATCTGCCAACCAGTGTAGAGATGAGGCTAACCCTGGTCAAATGTGTTTTTGTGAACACTGGTACTTGTCTAGTAACCATTTATTCGCAGGTATCAAAATCATTAAATAAATGTTTGAGAAATTTAACACAATATATTGTATATCCAACATACATAATGTACTTGAGTTATTCTTGCTTTAGATTTAACATTAGTTTCATATTTAAGCTTAATTTTGATTTGATTCATCATCATTTGCCTTGGCAATATTATCTTTGGCAGGTGATTTCTTGCCAAAATGGCAGATGTGTAGATTCTGGTCATGTGACTGCAATAGCTCTGTAAGGTATCCACTCACTCTGTGACATAATGCTTAGTTTGAACCAACCTGACTTTGTAAAGCCTTTGTTTATGTGTACTGCTGTTGTTTTCTGACTTTGCTTATTACATGGATTAAATTTTTTTTTGCTTATTACATGGTTTTAAAAAATGGCTTCTTGTTGTTTAATCAAGTACAAGTAACAGTGCTATGATTTTAATTATACTTAAAGTAGTAGTTACTGTCAACCCTGTACTAGCATTGTATTGAGAAAAGAAATACACTGCTTAGCCAAAAAAAATAATAAAAATTAATGCCTGCCCATTTCAAAAGCGTTAAATTATTGGGCTACATCTAAGAAAACATCTAAGTAGATATGAAATTACTAGAACTGGGTTAAGAACCCTACAACACATTATCAATACCTGAAAGAACTATTAACTTTGTGGTAGAAGTGTGGTCGGGAAAAAATCATGACTAGAGATCATTTAAACACTTGAAGTTGCATCTTGGAAAAAAAAAACAGTAGAAACAATAGTTTAATACTGAAAGTAAGAGCATTTCCATATCCACACAATGTGATGAGAACTCGCAGGATTGGGCCTAAACAGCTGTGTGGCCCTAAGAAAACCACTTGTTAGTAAAACTATTCAGATTTCACCCTTCAGTTCCCTAAGGAGCATAAAGATTGATCTTTAATCTGATGAGTCATGATTGGCCCTATTCCAGAGTGATGGGCCCATCACGGTAAGAAGGGGGGCACATGAAGTGGTGCACCCATCATGCATAGTCGCCACTGTAAAAGCATCTGGAGGTTATGTGACAATAAAATAAATTCAGCTGATGACCTACTGTAAATGTAATGAAAGACCAGGTTGTTACGTTAATGGAGTTTTTCTTTCCTGATGGAAAAGGCATATTCCATTTCTCAAATTGGAAAAGAGTGATTCTGGGAACATAAGGAATCCATTTCACAAATGAACTTTGTGCTATAATCAAAGCTAATGGTGATTGAATGAAGTCTTAGTATGTGTGACTTTTTTCTGGCCAGCCAGTATAGTTTTGTTAATGTCTACTATTATATTATATATTGGTGTTCATTATAGATAAATGTCAATTAATGTGTGATTTAATTAGTTTTCTGTGAGAATTGTGTCAAAATACTGTTGTTGCACAGAAACTGTGGATAGCATTTGCTGAAATAAGAAGCAGATATTAACAAATCATATCTTAACATTTATAACACACACATGGACTATTCTCACCACACATTAAATTTCATTGCAGTGGTTAATGACATAATCCCTAGCACTAGCATATTCTGTTCTGAGACTGGGCAAGCGAGTCAGTGAGAGAATATAGTCTTTATGAGACTGTGCTATGTCATTAAACTCCAGGGCATTGTGGGTATGTCTGGACCCAGGTGGGCAACTGGAATGTTCTGACTCAGTTTGTGATTGTGTGTGTGTGTGTGTCCCAGGTGGGCAACTGGAATGTTCTGACTCAGTTTGTGATTGTGTGTGTGTGTGTGTTACAAGTAGCAAGACAGTTTAACTGGATGGCTGACTATGTTGGCATTGTCTGTAGATCAGGAATATGAGATAAGCACACACACACACACTGTCCTTTTGTTCCCACAGTATAATGGTGTAATAGGATGCTGTCGGCTCACCGCAAGACTACCCTGCTAATGACTTTAACATGTGCGTGGGATGTCTGTGTGTGTGTGTGTGAGAGAGAGAGAGAGAGAGAGAGAGAGATGAAGGAGAAGGAAATTACAGACTCATGCATCTGTGCTTGTTTAAAAGTAGACGGTATGTTCTGTGTATATCATGCTTGAAATGGGAATGTCTATCTCCTCATAAGTGTCTTATTTCTATAACAGCACTAAGTAATCTAGTAATAGTATGTAGTTTTAACAAGTCATGTAGTGGCAAAGGTTAACTTTTAGAATATAGAGGGGTCCTGTCATAGTATCCTGCTCCTGAACATTTCCATGCATCAGTTTCTGCTGTTTCATGTTTTTGCATTTTTTTTAATCAGTTTCTGCTCTCTTGGGTGGGCTGACAAATGTTTAATGAGAAATCAGTGGTCTTGGTGCCTGTGACAAGAAGTGTCTGTGTCTGCCAAAATATGATTTATTTATTTATTTATTTATTTATTTTTAATACTTGGCCAGCATAATGTGTTTGATGATTGAACTATTTTTAAAGATGCACACATTGAAAATTTCTTGGCCGATACAGATTTACGTTTTTTTTTTGTTGTTGTTGTTGTTTTGTTTAATTTTGCTTGCCAATTTTGGCCAATCCTAATTTTCTTTTTTTCTAAGCTCATGCATAACATTTTTGTAGCTTTTAATTTAATTAACTTTATTTTTAATTTTTCTTTCTTTCCAAGTTATAAAATAATGTTGAATATGCAATAAGCTTCTATAGTTGATATTGAGATGTGTCTGCTACTTATGCTCTGTAAAGTCTTAACTGCTCTAATCTGAGATGCTGTTAATTGGTGATGTTAGAGGCTATTAATTCTAAATAAACTTTTTCTGCAGCAGAAGTAAATTCTGGTCTTGATTTCCTGGAAAGGTCTTCATGAGCGCCAGTTTCATTATGGTGCTTGATGGGTTTTGCAAATGCAATTGACAATACTGTTCTGGTAAGAACTATTCCAGAAGGGGCTTTATGTTTTAAAGTAATGATTGATTGATTGTTGTTGTTTTTTTAAATCACATATTTCACTGTTATTTCATAGTTTCGAAATAACCAGTGTTCTAGAATGTAGGTATGTCCAACCTTTTTACTGGTAGTGTAGATAATAGTACACAGGCTTTTAAATAATGTTTATATTTATATTTTCTCAAAAACTGTGTAACCAGTAAAGTTACAGAACGTTCTCCAGTTTACTGCCCAGAGATTTTTATTTTTTTGGTACAAATAACAACCAAATGAATATAAAAATTCATCTGGGAAGGTGAACACTTTATCTCCCGCACACATATCCTTAAGGAAGGAGAATAAAATGCAAATGATTCACTAGTTTCACTATGATTGCTCTCCCTACTGAGAGCTTGTGTCTTCAAATGTGTCACAGATCAGACAAACAATTTTTTAACTATGAAATATTTATTCCCAGCATAGTAACTTTACACTGTCTTCAAGATGATTGTCATGAACCCAGTGTTAAATCAAAAACTTAAAAAATAAAATAAATGGTTAGTGGGAGTATTAAATAACTAAAATTGTACTTAATTGCAATTTGACATGCAGTTGTAGCTTGTTAGCGGAGGGAGCTGAAAAGTAAAGTATGCCCTTTCTACACTAGTGTACAGTGTCAGGATAGTCAAAACTTAGTTAAAACTAGACAGGGGGAGCAGTAACAGGAGGTAGAGCCCCTCGGTTACTGATTGGTCAATCCGGTCTTCTTCAATTTGTAACCTTCCAGATCGATTATAGATCAAATTACCTGATATGGCAACCATGAGAAAGGAAAAAAGACCAAGAAACAAAAACATAGCTTGTCTAAATGTGACTCTCGCTAACGTTTTAAAATATTATCTCACAAAATCTGATCAAGCAACTCCACATGGCTGTGACCCCAAATTTGGCAACCCCCGGTCTAGTTAGCTTTCCAGGAAACCAAAACATGAGAAACATGAGGAGAAACAATTTTATTGCTTTTTCTTGCCTGGTAGTTGATGATTTGTCCGTCAATTCTCCTGAACCATTGCCTACACCAGTTTCTTCTCCCAGAATTGCCCTTTGTGATAAACCCTCACGCTATGTCTGCATGGACAATCTTTCTTCAATCTAATTGAAATCATTATCATTGAAAATTCCAGTTTAACTGGTTACATGGCGTCTGAGCTGATAAGATGCTCAAAGCATTTAATCAGAATATAAATTCTTTGATGTACATAAAGTGGTACTGCCTGCTGTGCTTAACTGCTTAATCTCTCCTTCAACTTTGGGGTTAGGTTCGGCTTTCTGACTTAATTTTTTCAGTCTCATCTGTGATTGGTTACAGTAGATGCTTTAAAACATGTGAAATGTAAACCAATCAATGTCCCTTTCTCAGCCAGAGAACCAGTGAATAAAAGTAAAGACAACTGGGAGAGAGTAGTTCTCACTGAGTTTAGAGATCAGGAAATGAAGCAAAATTCCATCCCAGAAACTTGTCACGTCACCTAATGTTACCATAATATGTGCAGAAATATTAGATTTATTCCAACAAGCTATTATTTACCTATTGAACAGACTACAAAAGGTTTATACTCCCTCGGTCCAGCTGAAAAATCATTCTGATCTGTCTGGATTGCGTCAGACTGTTCCGACTAAGATGTTTACATGATTCAGTTTTATTCTGATTGGGACATTATTCCCATTATTACTGAAATATCATGGTCCATGTGAATGAACCTACTAAGTCAGTCTCATCTTCTTCCCAAGTAAATAAATTTCACACTCTCATAAATCTCCTGTTTGTACTCCATAGTGTGAAGACCAGCATGTTATGTTTGAGATCACAACTTTTTTTTTTATATTTTTTTTAGTACTGAGTGTTTAACAATTGTCCAGGAAGACATGCTGAAGTCAGGTATCAGCTTCATAATAACGTGATGATTGAAACAGTTGCATAAAAGAAGCAACCAACACAATGCAAAATCTGAAATTCATTGTGCCTTATTGAAATTATGCTATTTCTGTATATGCTTCACTCACAGTTTTTTTTGTATCAACCATGGTTTAATAAGAGGTCAATAAATGAAGACACTATGCAGTAAGCAAACTAGCCTAGAACTGGTCCTGGCTTGTTATGAGGCATTCGCCAGTCTGTTACAGTACTTCAGTTCCCTGTCCTGACCTTTTTTAATGTCAGTAGAATTATTGTTGCTTTGCTGTGGGTAGTAAAATTCTTTCCTGATGAATCTTAGTGCGTCTTTAGAACCCACCCTGATTGACGCTACTGCTTTTTCAGGTGGCATAAATGTTTACTTAAAAATAAGCCTGTAGTACAGAAAAATATGCCTGTAGTTAAACATTGGTGTACAAATGTGAATCAATCAGTTAGTGCTGACTCCATGATACAAAGAGATTTTTAGTATATAATACCCTCCTTTTCAACCAAACGTCTACAAGGTTTCGTACATTTGGTTTTCTCCTTTTTAGATACTTTATCCTGGTCGGGATTGTGGTGAATCTCCTGTGCCTAGACTAGGAAATGATGTGGTATTTCTGTTCTTTCTACCATTGAAGTCAGCCATTATGTTCAAACACACTTTTTCCACTGAATAGTTCAAACGCATATTTTAATACAGACATACAGTGCGTCTTGAAAAATTAGAATATTGTAAAAAAAAAAAAGAAATTTTTAAAAAGAAAATTCTTTTGTAATTGGATTCAAAAAGTGAAACTTTAATATATTCTATTTTTAGTACATGTAAAATGAAATATTTCATCAAATATTTGTCTCCTTTAGCATGAATTACTGTGTCAATGTGGCTTTGCATGCAGGTGATCACCCTGTGGCCATGTTGAGGAATTATTAAAGACCAGGTTGCTTTGAAAGCAGACTTTAGCTCATCTGTATTGTTGGTTCAGGTGTTTATCATTTTCCTATTGATAATAGCCCATAAATTCTCTAAGGGATTCAGGTCAGGTGAGGTGGCTGACCAATCAAGCCCAGTAGCATCATGGTCAGCAAACCAGTTAGTGGTGGCTTTGGCACTGTGGGAAGGTGGTAAGTCCTTGTTGGAAAAGGAAATCAGCATCTTCATAAAGCTTAGCAGATAGAAGCATGATTTGGTCTAAAATATGCTAGTACGTGGCTGCTTTGACTTTGGATTTTATAAAACACAGTGGACTAATACCAGCAGATAACATGGTACTTCAAATCATCACAGACTGTGGAAACTTCACACTGGGCTGAATATGTGCTTCTCCACTCTTTCTCCAGAATCTGGGACCTTGATTTCCAAATGAAATGCAAAATTTACTTGCATTGGAAAAGAGGACTTTGGGCCGCTGAGCAACGGAAGAGGTCTTTTTCTCCTTAGTCCAGGAAAAATGCTTATAGTTATAGTCCATTTTCTGAAGATGTCTGTGTGCAGTGGCTCCTGATCTCACTGACTCCAGCCTCAATCCACTCCTTGTGAATTCTTGAATTGGCTTTACTTGACAGTTAAGCCTTAAGCCTTCTGCTTAATACTGGATATTTACTTGAAATATTTTCTATGTGTAATATGTGTGTATACTACTGCTCAACTGTACATAAAACAAGTATCAGGAAAAAAGAACAAAGCCCTACCAAAAAGCCTATTTTAGTTAAAAAACAAACAAACAAATAAATAAATATAAATGCAATAGTTTGAAATCATGAACACGTACATGATTTTTCAATGCTCATACAAACATTATCTGTCTTTAGATTAAGGAAAGAGAATAAATTTTAGCTTTACCATGTCGTTTTTAACACTGTGTAACATTGTTTTTGGCTTGGTGATGCAACAAAGAATAAGAAAAGGATCATGATTGAACAGAAATTGGAAATAATAAAATAAAATAATTGGAAAAAGAAATATAATAAGAATAATAAAAAGAAGATCTACATTATTAAGTATAAAATAGTTTAGTACATTTGAGAGTGTTTCTTAAGTGCCTAGTGTGCATAGAAAAGCCCACATATACCTGTTCTGGCTTGCCTGTAAATTTACCATGAAGACAGACTTAGCAACGAATCTCATTTTTAACCTGGTGACAGCTTGTGCTTAATGGATTTAAAACTGTCAAGGGAGCACATTTGCCCTTTACTTCTAACACAAATTTTCTGGAAGGTTACAAAGAAGGTTAAATCACTGTTTCCAGGGGAAAAAACTCGATTGGATAAGTGGAGTAAAATTCCAGGAAGCTGAAAGCATCATATCCTGAATTGTACTGCGAAAACAGCACGAAAACAGCCAGTAAAAACAGTCCTGAGGGAGAAGTACATTTCCACAGTGATAAACTGTTAAAGGCAAAGAACAAATCTTTTTTTTTTCTTTTTTGTTATGGAGCACCATTCTTTTAAAAGATATTACCTCTGTTGGCGTTTTTGATGGTGATGTTTGAAGTGCTATCTAAATCTCCTATGGTTTTTCAATTAAGTTGAATCTGGAAACTGAGCCTCACAGCATACATCACTTTCATACTCATCTCCCCATTCAGTGAGGCGTATTGCTCTGGATGGGATGTGTCATCCTGGGATAAAGGGAATCAATTAGAAAAATCTTTTAAGAGTTGCAGTGACTCTTCCCTCTAAAGAGACAAGTGGATTCAAACCATGTCAGAAAAATGCTTGTTTCTTTTTTATCCATTTGTCACCATTTTATATGGTGGATGTACCCGATAAATGCCTCATTGAATCCTATAATACCAGATGATTCTATTTTCTCAGGAAAAAAGAATCATCTGGTATTATAGGATTCAATGAGGCATTTATCGGGTACTCTATGACAGGTCTCTATATTAAACCCCTGCCCAATTTTTAATACAGTATTTTTAGTGTCAACGATGATATACACTGTCATACACTGATACAACATAAATGTGTAGTAGTGTAAGTGTTTAGTAGCAACTGCAGGGATTTGGTGTAAATAATGGTCTGTACATCAAACAAGCACTCTAGGCCCACCCTAGAAACTTTGACATTGCATGATTTGCTTTCTTTTTTATTCTTGTTTGGTTTAAGCAAAATCAAAGTGGTGCATTTGGTTCAGCTTTTATCTCGTGTTCTGCATGACTTACGGTCAGGAGTAGAATGTATTCAATGAAAAAAGCATATACAAGTAGCCAGACTGATATCTTTGACGTCACCGGATCATAAACATAATACACTCTTGCAAAAAAAAAAAAAAAAAGATCCCTAAAGGGTTCTTTGGATAGTTAATGGTGCTAGCTTTCCAAAGGGGGGGGGGGGTCTAATTGTAGCATTTTTTAACCTGGAAACTGTTAAATGGTTCAAAAAACCTTTTATGTTAAGGGTTCAGCCAGAGGCAGGTAAGGACAAAATGAAGAGTCATTTATGCTGCTGTGTGCTTACTGTAAGTCTATACATGGTAGATTGTCTGTATATAGATTAACACTGAGGAAGTGGAATATGTGGATTAATGGGGTGGTGTATTGAAATGTGTGTGTGCGCACATTTTTCTTTGTAAATGTCTTTCACAGAGCCTGAAGGTAAACCCTTAGTAACTGCAAAGAATCTCCAGGGTTTTTTTTTTATTTTATTTTTTTTTATTTTTTATTTTGTTTTATTTTATTTTAGTTGTTTCCCTCTTCAGACTTCAGAACACCATGAAAACATTTAACAAACAGGAATAGGTCACATATCAGATGTTTAGGAAGATTAATAATTTTTTATCTTTTTTTTTCTACCTGTGACATCTGGAATAGTAAACCTAGAATTTAAAAGAGCACAAGAGCAACCTGCCTAGCTGGCATTGAGTTGTAAAGCTATTCAGCAGTTAGAAAACATTGTGTCATACAGATGTAACAATACGATGCCTGTAAATATCTTTATAAATAAAGCTATAAATCATACAAATACACTGTATAAGTGTAGAAAAACCACTGGCACCAGATTGCTTTTAATAACTCAAGAAATACCACTGGCCATGTGGAAATAATGAGCCATGCCACAAAATTGCTAAATCATTAGGATATGAAATCTGACCCAGTAATAGCAGAAATGTGTTTTCACTGTTTTTATAAACTTCAAATATTTACATCATATGTTCATATTTACATTATATCATATACCCATCATTGCAAATGTAAAATGTAAAAATGAAGAATGTTAAAGGGGACCAATTATTAATTTTTGGATAATCAGATGGGCTGCCTGTGTGTGTGTGCGCCAATAAAAAACTATTTTCAATATTGTCTCTCTGAGCCAGAAGCACTAGATGACTTTAGGGTTAGGTAATATTTTTAATTAATTTAATATATTAGATTATTAAACTTTTATGCAGTAGTCCAGAACTGTCCCCTAACTGTCTCCATTAATATAAATTGCCGGTTATCAGTGTTTATGAGACATTCGATTCACTGGGTTTTAATGTAAAATTGTATCCAGTTGTACTTTATACCCCCAGAATAAGACAAAATGTTACTTTTCTGTTAATTTTCTATAAAAATAGAAGATAGAATCTCAAATGTGCAATGAATATAAAACCAGCTTTAGCACACAGTGTGTGTAAACTGTGTTTAGGGCCTCGTCATTTCCCTGAAATATGTCCATACTTGGACGTGGCTTTTGAATAAGACAATTCCACTCGCCCATAATGTGATCTCAGAAAAGAAGAGCGCCTCCCCAGGTTTGTTGTTCAGCTCTGATGCTTTCCGAATGGTGTGGCTCAGCAGTAGCTCATTTATTTATACACTGAAATGACAAGTTCAGAAGAGAAGTGAAACAGAGGAAGCTTGAGGTATGAAAAATGCCATGCCGTACCTGAGGGGTATTTCAGCTGGAGCAATAATAGACAGACTTTGGGGGACGTCGGAGATGTGTTAACTTGTTAAAGAAATGGTAAATATGGGACCTTTTAAATGAGTCAATTGTGTATAAAAGCCCAAACCTAATGTGAGGCATAAATTGCTTATTGTACACTATTACTGAAATGAATGCTGTTTTGATTATTTTCCCAACCCTTTAGAGAGCA
Organism: Clarias macrocephalus; assembly: GCA_011419295.1. Classification (NCBI taxonomy): domain Eukaryota; kingdom Metazoa; phylum Chordata; class Actinopteri; order Siluriformes; family Clariidae; genus Clarias; species Clarias macrocephalus. The sequence goes on along the minus strand of JAAGKR010000184.1, from coordinate 45,365 downwards.
AAACATGTGCCATTTTATACATAACCCATCTAAATACACAGCATATCAGATACACACATTCACATTGTGAGGCTAATGTTTTTGCATGTGCGTATCAAATCATATAGTCCCCTTGGGGCTTAATAAAAAATACACTCACCATGTGTTTATGCAATAACACAACTGACTGTTTTGTTAGAGGAATTTAACCACTTCAAAATTTCCATAGAATTCACTTGAAAGAATATTAGTCTTTGCATTGTCTTAGAGATGTTTACTATCATGTTTCTTTACAAAGATAATTATCAACAAGCTCCCTCCAATTTCTTTGTGCAAAAAGTGACATGAACACTAAATAACCAAAAGTTTGTGGACACCTGACCATCACACCTACAGTCGTATTCAAAAGTTTAGGCACCCCTTGATAAATAACAGATTTCGGTGATTTTTTTAATTGAAAAGAGTTAACACAGTCTCTCTTGGAAATGGAAAAAATGCACAATATTTTCAGCAAACATTGATGCATAGTTACTTCTTATGCGATAAATTGAACAATAAATAAATAAATAAAAATATTATTATGACAACTGTGCAAACATTTGGGCACCCTTAGAGTTCCAGAGTCTCCGATTCTTTTTACAAGGTTTCAGACCTTAATCAGCTCGTTAGATCTGATGCATGGCAAGAGCTGTCATTAGTAAAAGCCAGTTTCAAAGCTTTCCAAATACTTTGACTTTTCAAACCTTGTGCACACACTCAACAACCATGGGTTCCTCTAAGCAGTTGTGTAAGACTCAAGAAGGCTACAAGAAGACAGCAAAGCGTTGTCAGCTTGCAGTTTCCACAGTGAGTGAGAAATGTAATTAAGAGATGGCAGTTCAGGGGAACTGTGGAGGTCAAAATGAGATCTGGAAAAACAAGAAAACTCTCAGAGAGAACTGCTTGAATGCTGGTCAGAAAGACAAATCAAAACCCCCATTTGCAAAAAAACCTGCAGGAAGATTTAGCAGGCTCAGGAGTCGTGGTGCACCTTTCCACTGTGCAGCGATGCTTGACCTTGAGGGAAGAGTCAGCAGAAGAAAACCTTACCTGCATCCCCATCTTAAAATCCAACGTCAGAAGTATCCAACAGAACACCTACAGCAGCCTGATGCATTTTGTAAACAAGTGCTGTTAAAATAGAACTCTTTGGCCACAATCAGCAAAGGCATGTTTGGAGAAAAAAAGGAGTAGCATTTCCTGAAAAGAACACCTTGCCCGTTATTAAGCATGGGGGTGGATCTATCATGCTTTGGGGTTGTGTTGCAGCCAGTGGCACAGGAAACATTGCACGGGTGGAGGGATGAATGGATTCCACTAAATATAGTACCAGCAAATTCTGGAAGCAAACATCACGCCATCTGTAAAAAGGCTGAAGCTGAAAAGAGGATGACTTCTACAACAGGACAATGATCCTAAACATACCGTGAAATCCACTATGGAATACCTCAAGAGACGTAAGCTCAAGGTTTTGGAATGGCCAACAGAGTCCCCTGATTTAAACATTAATGAAAATTTGTGGGTAGATCTTAAAAGAGCTGTGCATGCAAGGCGACCAAAGAATATTACAGATCTAGAAGCCTTTTGCAAGGAAGAATGGGAGACAATCCCAAGTACAAGAATTGAAAGACTTTTAGCTGGCTCTAGAAAGTGTTTGCAAGCTGTGATATTAATCAGCTCGTTTATTAATCAGCTTAGGTTGAGGAGGTGTTACTCTACAGTTTTACAGGACACTCTACACTGATTATGTAGGGTGCCCAAACTTTTGCACAGTGCCACAATAATGTTTTTATTTTTTTTATCTTTGTTCAATTTATGACATAAGTAACTATGCACCAATGTTTGCTGAAAATATTGTGCATTTTTCCATTTCTAAGAGAGACTGTGTTAACATCTTTTCAATTAAAAAATCACCAAAATCTGTTATTTATCAAGGGGTGCCTAAACTTTTGCCTAAGGCTGTATATGTGTTTTGACCTCACTGTTTGCACAGGGGCATTGTCATGCTGAAACCTGATTTTATGTTCCAATGAAGAGAAATCTTTGCATACAAACCATCTTATACAATAGTGTGCTTCTAACTCTGTGGAAACAGTTTGGGGAAGACCCACATTTGGATGTGATGTTCGGGTGTCCAGAAACTTTTGGCCATATAGTGCAGCTTTCATTCTCAGTGTAGGCTGCAGCCTAATGTACAGTACATATGAAAAACAGGCAGTATTTGAATGTGTGTTTACTAAGCCTTCTCAACTTTCTTTATGAGGCTAACATTTGCGTTCTGAGAAAGTGGTCTGCCAATCGGTACCATGTGTCATGACAAAATCATTTTGTTTAAATTATGCTCAACACACAAGCGCACAGAACATTCAGTACTCAAGTCCTGAACTTGACTTATTTATGGACCAAACCAATAGGGCCACAGACTCACAAAGGTATACACAATTATTTGTACATTTTTGTCAAATTGAAAATGAATTAAAAGAGCCTTTGTGAATCTAGGTGTCAGTGTGTTTTCTGGGAAATGGATTGAGTCTGTGGCTTAATCTGAAATGACACTCCATCCCTATAAAAACTACACAAGTTAGTAGTGCTTACACCATAATTAGTCTACCATATGTGGACTAGGAGGTTATTTGACATTTAGATGGGGTAGACACCTGGACACTGAGGCAGCAACATAATGTTTAAAGACTTCCTTCCACATATAATTACTGACATAGTATTAAGAAAATAACAAGACAGAGCTGTTAAGACACTTTAAAAGGAGGCGAACGACTTACTAAAGAAAACGAAAGACTTTTTTTTTTTTTTTAAACCCCGGTCAGACATGTGATCAGAATAAAGCTAACTCACTGGTAATGTCAAGAAGGATATAAATTAAGGAATACAACACCACAGTGTAACCTGTTATATAAAATAAATCAAATGGTTTAGCCCAAAATGAAGCCACCACGAGGTTTATTATTTTTCTATAACTGCATGTCCTGAAGTTTATTTTTATTGCCCATCTTGCACAACAGCTTGAACAATGACTACAATTTAAAACCAATGACTACATGTTCAAAAATGTGTATCCCCAATTTTAAAAGTTTTTTTTTTTTGCTTGTGTGTGTGTAAAAACACCATAAAAATCATCTGATTGTAGCGGTTGTTAGTATTAGGCAAATACAACCTCAGACGAAAAACGATACAGTACATAACTTTTTGCACTGTGCCGGCAAAACTTAAATAAAGAAACAAAATCATGTAAGCAATGTGAGCAAGTACCTCCCCATCATTCAATAGCTTGTAGGTCCACCTTTAGCAGCAATAACTTGAGGTTTTCTGTATGACTTTATCAGTCTCTTACTGCATTTTGGTTTATTCTTTTTTTGTTACCAGATAGCTTTAGTTCATTGAGGTTTTTGGGCACTTGCTTATGTACAGTTCTGTATAGGTCCTGCCAAAGCATTTTAAACCATTAAATTGGGTTGAGGTCTAGACTTTGACTAGACTGTTTAAAATCCTTGATTTTTTTTTTTTTCATTTTACAGCTATTCTGATGTAGATTTACTGGTGTGCATTGGCTCATTGTCCTGTTGCACAACCAAATTTTGACCAAGCTTTAGCTGTAGACAGATGGACTCTAGAATACTCGGGTATACAGAGGAGTTCATGGTCAACTTATTGACTGCAAACAAGCCCAAATTATCACCCTTCCACTGCAGGGCTTGACAATGGATATGAGGTGTTTAACTGCTGAAATGCTGTTTGGTTTTCATCATCATCTCTACTCTCATCTGTCCATAGAACATTGTCCCAGACATGTTGTGCTTTGTTCGGATACAGTTTTGTGAAACTCAGTCGTGCTTCCATGTTCTTTATAAACAGAAGAGGTTTTCTCCTGGCAACTCTTTCAAACAAACTGTATTTGCTCAGTCTTCTTCTTATATTTATTTTAATTTTATACTTTTTTTTTAGGGTGGGACAGTAGCACAGCTGTAACAGTTCCAGTATCCCCGATTTGATCTTAAGTTCAAGGTCACTGTTGGGTTTTGCAAGTTTTTCCCTCTTGACTCTGTGGATTCCTTGGTGCCCTTCTGCCTCCCAGGAACCTTGCCAGTATGTGGATTTGCTGGGAATGAGTATGAGGTATGTGTTGCGTGCACTGTGCCTCAAGGGGTATTGCTACCTTGCCAGCAGTGTTCCCAGGATAGGCTCCAGGCCCACTAGTTACTTAAAATGAATGAATGAACTACGAGTTATAGAAAATTAACCAATCCTTCCCAACCAACCAGAATAGAAAATTTAACAGCATTGTAATAGATTCAGCGCAGTTTAGTGATTCATCTGCTCTGAGACGTCTCCCCATTTTAGGACCAATGCATTAGTCCAGAGGAGACTAATCAGCTAATTTAACATCAGATTGACAATAAACATTTACATAAAACATACACTCTGCAGGAGTGTCCAGGTCTAAAAATAGCCATCATTAAATATTTGACTATTTCATACTGTAGTTCACGCGACCTGGGAAACCACGTTTCCCGGAAGCTGATTCGTCTTTCCTTTGATTCGAGTCCAGGACTAAGAAAAGTGTGGACAGTGACCCCTGGTGGTCGGTGAAGGTCTACATGTGGGCCTCGACTCGTCTTTTACAACAAATAAATATATTTAACGTTTTTATTTTTTTTATTATTAAATTCTAAATCATCAGAAATATTTATAGCTATTTTGTATTCATAAATAAATAAAATATTTAAATAAAATATTTCTGATGATTTGTTTGATGTAACCCAATTAAACAAAGCCATGGGATTTAAATTGTGTGTTAATAATTTACAAAAATATACACTTTATTGGGAAATACTTCATGGTCATCTTGTTATGATTTAAGCTTTAGGTGGGCGTAGAAAGCTTTTCAGATTTGAAATTGGGCATTTTTTGGGCATGAGAGCTTTGAACTGCGTTCCACAGCGAAGCGTACTGCACAGGATGCTCCCTACTCCCTGCATGTCGGTGAAGGGAACTTCCCTCGACAATACTCCACCATTCGCAACACCCTGCGAAATCACCAGCAGACGTCACTTCCTGTGTGCGTTACCATGGTAACATAAGCACCTTGGATACCTGTCGATGCTGCTGTGGAAATTTCACACTACAGACATTTAATATTGAATATTTATTGAAACAAAACTGATACCATTATAAAACATATGCTGTTGAAACGTATATATACGTTTACAATATATAAAATATTAATTTATAATAAATATATAATAACAATAATAATTGATTAAATAAGTTTTTTTTACTACAGATTACTAGCCTATATAATACTACAGATTTCTTGACTTGTGTCCTATTAATATGATGTCATCCTCGATAATAATGATAATACATATATAAATCGTTTTTTCGAGCTCCATGTTTTTCACGCTTCAGCGAGACTCAATGACGTGAAAATTTTAATTCCCTTTTCTAGTGAAGTAAAGGCCTGTTGTTCAGTTGTTCCCTACCCCGTTCGCAGTTCTCTTTGAATTGAACATTTTCGCTCCCTGCGGTTTGGAATCACATTGGCTAAATAACATGGCTGAACACCCTGTCAAGTTTGGCGTTTTCGAGTAATAGCTGTTATCGCCACCTGGTGGTTAATATTATTGCGACACAATATTTAATAGTCACACATAGACCGCATTCACTCAAACCTTGTTTTTTATCCGACTGTTCTTCGTTTTCTGTCCCCGGTAATCTTTGAGTAAATGAAAAATAAGGATAATTATTTTTCTGAAAGTAACCTGAGGGCTAAACCCCGAATTCTAAGTAACAGTAAATAATATGAAATATAGTGTATGTTCTAAAGCCTTATAATTAAACATTTTACATATTTTATATCAAATATCTTTAGACTCAATCATTTTACATAGTGTATACCTTAAAAGCTTATACTTAAACATTTCACATATTATATATTCTATGCTTTTGTACTTAAAAATTGTACATATTTTATAGCCTATAGCCTTGTAATTAAACATTTTAAACCCTTTATTAAACTAAAATAAAAAAGTTTAATACGTCTTGATAATTAAAAAGCCTATGAAACGCAAGAATGACTTCAGGACCCATTTTAGTGTAACACCTAAAACAAACCCGGATGTCTTTTAGTGCTGCATCAATTCCTTTTCCTTCCTCTTTCGACTCTCATCTGAGAAAAGATGGTGAGTTTTTGCTTGCCTCGTCTCCGAAATCTTTTAACATCTGCTTTTGTTCACTTTAATATCGTTGTCTTGTTGTGACTTCTTTAATGTAATGATATTTAAAGATAGCTGACATCGATATTTGTGGAGGATTGAGTGTAAATATGTAAAATAAGATATTTGTTGTAATGACTAGCTAGCTTGCGTTAGCCGTCTCTAAGGGTGCTAGCGGTTATGCTAGCGACATAGTCAAACGGTTTAATTTGAGTTTACTATTTTGAGGCTTCAATGTGTTGGAGTAAATCTTGTAACGTTATAAAAATGTTTTGGGCCGTGCGTGTAAAGCGCGTTTGGTTATTATTTTTTTTTGTAGACTTGCCATCAAAGTAAGTTGGCTAACGCCTGTTTCACCGGTTTGTTGAGAAATGTTCCCCAGTCCTTACGTTAAGAATGCTGTTATTACGTGACTGATGGTGGTGGGTTTTTAAGAAGCTATCTATTTGAACCTGGTTCCTGGTATGATGTGCTGTGTGTAACCCAAACCCATGGACCTGACCTGTTAATTCTGTTCGCCTCTCCAGACGAAGGGTACGTCGTCTTTTGGAAAGCGGCGCAATAAGACGCACACGCTGTGCCGCCGCTGCGGCTCCAAAGCCTACCACCTGCAGAAGTCTACATGCGGCAAGTGCGGGTACCCTGCCAAGCGCAAAAGAAAGTGTAAGTACTGTACTTTCCATACACATCACTTAAGCATGGTGTACTTTTTGAGTTTGATGGGGGAACAGAACACCTCGCCTTAATCTGTAGTCTGTTTAATTTCCTGATCATGAAGTTGTCACCATATTTGTAAACTTCAGCTTCACTTGCACAGAATTCTGCGCACCAGCCGCATGTCTGGCTTAATTGTTCAGTCTGGAAGCTAACACTACCAAGTAGTCATTAAGGACCTGAATGTGCCACATAACGACTGCCTATAAATCCGTGGTCCCTAGATCAATGAGATGCAAGAGCTTCCTGGAAACGCATTTAGAGAGCAGAACAGTGGTGGTGTAAACGGGATTGACATTTACAAAAGGCTTCAAGCAAAGTACTGTGATTTTTAGCTGCAGTAAAACATTTGAATTGTGTAATTATTTTAAAGGAGTATGTAAGCCGAGGTGACCCGGAGCTCACTGCAGTCATACCAGTTAACATTCAGAGAGTGAAGAGTTTGATCCTAGAATGACGACAGATAACTTGTTGCCAGTTTGAGGAATAAATTCATCTGTCTTGGGAACTGTATACACAATCAATCACGAACACCTGGGTAATGAGAGAGCTCTTGGCCTTCCATTGGCACAGATGGTTTCTAATCTGTAGTGGGTTAAAGGAACGTGTTGACACAGAAGCCCAGGCTGGATGTACTGAAAACTTTCTACCTTGACGCAGTAGTGAAATGCTGGAATAAAAGTGTTTGTGGAAATAATAAAGGGAGTTTTATTCTCTTAACTGCAGTGGTTATTTTTCACAATCAAGTGTCCTGATTTGACTTGAAAATCCTTTGTACATATCAAGTCAAAAACATATGTACCATACTCTACTTTGTCAAACATCACGTATATGGAATTTCTCTTGTTTGCAGTAAGAGAAAGTTCCCATTAAAAAACAATGCTGTCACCCAAAATGCACAACATTAATTTCACAGAACTTGCGAATGTTTAGCGCTGCATGACTGTAGGCTCTCATTTTTCGGGGTATCTTGGAATGTCCAGCATATAAAATCAGTGGATAACCCACACAAACATGCAGGTTGTCCACTGGCTTTCTATGCAGGACACTCCATGATGTGTACATTTGTTCTCTCTCTTAACTTTGCTTAATAATCTGAAGCATGTAAACAAAAAGGTGTGCAGACTGTGAGGTTCATTGGGCATTGCTCTATCCGTAAGTTGTATTTTGAATGTGTGCTTGTTTGTGTCCTTAGATAACTGGAGTGCCAAGGCCAAGAGGCGCAGCACCACCGGAACCGGCCGTATGAGACACATGAAGGTTGTGTTCCGTAGATTCAGGTGAGTCACTTGCACACACAGATGGGTAATTCAGGAATGTCAATTTTGGAAAGCCCTACTAATAAATTTTAGCCCTGGGTTAGCCTTTTCCCACAACTGTTTGTCAAGGATTATTTTTTGTGATTCAAACAAAGGTTGATTATTCGGGTCATAAAAGGATGTCAAAACTGTTTAATGTTTATGGAAAAATAGAACAAAGTATAATATGTAAAGAATCCATTCCAAAGCTAGAAGGGAGTGTATGTAATTTGTTAGTGGGGTTATCTGAAATAGTGTTTACTAACAAGTCTTCCGTAATTACTAACTTTAATGGTCAGATAAATTTTATTTAATGCTGTTGTAAAGTAAATTTAATAAATTTTGAATGTATTAAGCTGTGGTGTCTAAAAAATATTTTTTCCCCCCAGGAATGGATTCCGTGAAGGAACTGTCCCCAAACCCAGGCGGGCAGCAGTGGCTGCATCCAGCTCCTCATAATGCGTGCTCCCAATAAACCTGTCAACAACAGACAAGAGGCTTTGTGGTCTTTTTTCAAACATATTGTTACTTTTTGGAAGTTAAATCTTTGGGTATGAAGCTGTTTTGGTAATGGAGGAATATAGCTTGTATATGTGTGTAATATTACACTGGCATGCTGGTCTAGCTTTTGTGATTTATGGCTTTACATGTTTCCCATAAATACCATTTGAAAACCTTTAATTGGTGATGCCATTGTGATTTGGCCTTCACCATTCCTTATTTAATAAGGCAAACACTTTTGTGTTTTAAGAACTATTTGTAAAACCTTGACAGTTGTCCATTAATTTGGAGGTTCTCATTCTGGTGTTGGAGGATTACTGCCCTACACATTTTAGTGCTTTCTCAGCTCCTAGCACTTCTTAGTAAACCAGTAATTTAATAATTAACAGCCTTTTCTTAATTCAAAAGAGTTTGATAAAGCAGTGGTCCTCCAGGAACGGTATTGAGAACCACGGCTTTCATTGGAGTTTTTTTTTCCCCCTCCTCAAGTAAATTAACTAACAAATTCTTAGATATTCCAGCGTTGATGTCATTTATTTAAATGTAAGCACAAGGTAGAGTTTTCGAAGTCAGAATAGTTCACGTCTAAAAATTTTCCTGAAAATTTTGTGAAAAGTTTCCTCAGTATAAACCTGATAAAAACACTGGTGCACCAAGAATAGGAAATAACTGAGCATGCTTTCAGTGCTTTGGTATCTAAGTCTTATATAGTTTATTTTAATGCTACAGTCGTTTGGTGTGTATTGGGTATAGCTGTCTTAAATTTACTAACAACGCATGTTGGACAAATATGCAAATTAATAGTGATTCCTATTAGTTAAAGTGGGTGTTGCTATGGATAACTTGGAGTTCTCTTATCCTGTTCGTCAATAGGAAAATCATTTAACTACATGCCTTGGGTACAACTCAGTAATTGTAAGTTTTAGAAAATCCTGTGGCAGATCTGTTTTGTAGTAGAGAAATTCGGTGTGCGTGTAATATTTGCCCTCTACCTCTTCATCACTACAGTTTTACGCCCACAGGACACTTTGTTCACTATTTTTGGATGCTAGTGTGTTCTCAACTTGGCAGTGATGTGTTCGAAAATCTCAGTAACACTGGGGTGCCTTAATCAGTGCACCACCCACTCACATGCCATGTTAGTATTACTGCTGGCTAAGAACTATCACCACCCAAATATCTGCTAGCAACAGATGGGCTTTGGGCAGTACTAACATACTGCTAGATCCTACTCATGCACTGATTGGTGTGCAGCACCACGAAGTGAAGAATCAAATCAAATTCTCATTGCTTAGGTGCAAAAATGAAAGCACTTGAGACAAAAGACATCAACATTATAATCCTCCAGGAAATTTGAAAGTTATCTATTGCTTCTAGAGATAGAGTAGATGTTTTCTTTTAAGAATATAACTTAACCTATAAAACATTTCAGTTGGTATACTGAGGTCAAATCTTGATCACAGCCAGACTTTCTTGTATTTTTTTTAAATATCATTTTGAATAGTTCTTTAGGCTTCCTGGAGTTTTTTTTTTGGCTCTCATTTTCAGTCCAGTACCTGGGCAGTTTTAGAGGAATGTTTTTGTTAAGCCTCTCAGTGACATTATTCAAGCATAAAACTATCTTACTTAAGACATGAATCAGGCACAGGGTTAACCCTAACCGAGATCTTGTGTTGATGGGAGAGTCAGACCTTCTCCAGCACATCCTAAAATTCTCCGTAAGGTGCAGGTCTGGACTTTATGGTGGCCAGTGTGTCTGGGTGAAAAATGTCTCATGCTCCCTAAACCACTCTTTCACAATTTGAGCCTGGGAGAATCCTGGAATCATCTTGGAATATGCTTGTGCCTCATGGAAGAAAAAAATCCATTGATGGAAAAAACTGGTCATTCAGTAGATCAAGGTAGTCAGCTTCATTTTTGGGCACATATCATTGCTAACCCTAAACATCAGAAGCAACTCCAGATCATAAAACTGCCTCCGCAGGCTTGTAGGGTAAACACTAGACATGTTGGGTGCATTACTTCTTCTGCCTCTCCTCTTACCCTGACGCACCCATGACTCTGGATCTGGAGAACCTGGACTACATGATCACGTTTCATTGCTCCACAGTCCATGCTTTATGCTCCTTAACAAAATTAAGTATGTTTTTCTGATTAGACTAACAAAAAACATTTTTTTTTGTTATTAAGCCTACACAGCTGTTTAGTCCCAGTTCCTTGAGTTCTCTTTGCATTGTGTGTGTGTGGAATGCTGTTACTTTCACTATTAAACATGTGTGTGTGTGTGTGTGTGTGTGTGTGTGTTTTTAAGATTGTCATTAATTAGTTCTGGCCTGTCTGGCTAAAGAGTTCTTCTAGTTAGAATCAGCTGGTTTAGTTAATTGATGAAACAAATATATGGCAGGACTTTTACTTTCCAAATTTAGGGTGTTGAGCTCTACAAAAAAATTGCCTAAACTAGGGCATTCCCAATTGAATTGCAATCTTCTGTGGTGAATTTCTGTGCATGATCTTCAGGAAGCAATCAAGCAGGCAGGGACTGTGTTAGTGACACCACTGCCATTGGGGAAAAAAAATGAATTCATGCCTGGTTGGATCCTGCAGGTTTGAAAGAAAAACGAACATCATACTAAATATTGATTGTTGTATAACAATTTTATTGCATGAAACATTTTATTGTCATATTATAGGCGTTATGGTAACGTAGTGATTAGCACTATGGCCTAGGACGTCAAGGGTTCAATTCTCGCATCTGGTCTGTGTGTGTCAAAAGTCAAAAACATTCAAAGGCATGCAGATTAAATTAATTTTGTTTGTGTGTGCCCTGTGATGAATTGGCTCCCTGTCCAACATATACCCCCCACCCCCTCTTGCCATAAGACTCCTGGGATAGGCTCTAGACCCCCTTGACTCTATACACAGAATAAAGTGATATAGAAGTAGAATTAATATCTTATCTTAATTGTCATTATTTTAAATAATTGACCATGTCATAAAAACATTGAATTTCACTTTCATATCAATTATTTTGGCCACAACTGTAATTAATAGAATGCTTGAGGTAAGTAGCCTACTTTCATATGCTTATGTTAAATGTGTTTGATGAACTGAATCGAGGAGGTCAAATTGAATGAAAAGAGGAAATATACTGTATTGTTACACCCCTACAATCTATTGCAAATAAAGTCCTTCATTAATCATTGATAGCATGAAATGTGTTTCAGCCATTCTGCAGGTGGAACATTACATGGCTGGTATTATTTGTTGGAAATGTTACTTAAGATCAGGAACTGATTTAAGGAAAAAAGTAACCGATATTTTGGCTACTAATAGAGACTAAATGAATTAGCCTTAAAGATGCATATGCCATCTCAATTGTTACATACAGTCACAAACTCCAGGCATGGAAATGATCATCATGCAATCTGATCATTTTGATTCATACATATTGTCTCACACATGCATAATTTCCATAATTTTCTTTTGATTCGGAGATGGTTGTTTTTCCAGAAGGTTCTCTTCTCTTCACAGAGAATCACTGGATCTATTTCAGAGTCATCATCAGGTTCTTGATCATAAGGCTCTAGGAAGAGTCCTGGTGGTTTCTTCCAGTTGAGTTGTAGAAATATCTCAAGGGTGATCAGTGAAAAGAGCTCAATTTTGAGTGTCATGGCAAAGGCTATGAATACTTATGTACATGTGATATTATTTATTTTTTAATAAATTTGCAAACTTTTCAAACAAACTTCTTTAATGTTGTTGTATGGTGTATGGATTGTAGAATTTTGGGAAAAAATAATGAATAATGTAACATGTGGAAAAAGTGAATTGCTGTGAATACTTTCCAGATGGTGTGTGTGTGTGCGTGCGTGCGTGCGTGCACAGGTGGCAGCACAGTGGTTTAATTGTTAGCACTGTTGCCTTGAACCTCCAGGGTAGGGGTTCGGTTCCCAGCCAGGCAGCTCTGCGACCCTGTATAAAGGATAAAGTGACAGACGACAACTGCGATATATGCACGTGCGTCTCAATTAATTAGAATATCATCGAAAAGTTTATTTATTTCGGTAATTCAGTTCAAAAAGTAAAGCTCATTCATTATATGTATCATAGACTAATATATTTCGAGTGTTTTATTTAATTTTGTTGCTTGTGCACCGTTTCTATACCACATTTTCCCCTTCCATTCAACTTTTAATGAATGTGCTTGGATACAGCACTCTGTAAACTGCCAACTTCTTTAGCAATGACGATTTGTGTGTTACCCACCACGTGCAGGGTCTCAATGATCGTCTTCTGGACAACTGTCAAGGCAGCAGTCTTCCCCATTGTGCGGCTCACTGAACCAAACTGGGAGGCCATTTAAAGGCTCAGGAACCTTTTAAATCAAAATGAAAAGAAATAGATTTGTACTGAAATAAATAAACTATTCGATGGTATTCTAATTTATATAAGAATATTATATATACACACGCACAGCTGCATCTCAATACATTAGAATAACATCGAGAAGCTGATTTATTTCACACTGCACACTGTTTTTAATCTCATCTCCATGTGAACGCGAGTACACTGGACACGGGTGAGAGATTCCTACAGTCGTGCTCTTTATATCCTCCTCTTTATGAGTTTGCCTCCCAGAGGCGCGATGTGTGATGTGATGATGTGATGGGAGCGTCTATTCCGGTCACGCGCGTGCGCCGTACCTGGGAAACAGGAGGCGCGCGCATGATGCTGACGGCATATCTGCACAGACACAGATTACCAGACATTATTTCTATATTATACCCCGAGCGACTTTGGAAATCCGAAACAAATCGCCACAACGGCCAAAGAAAAGGCAATCTGAGCGAGCATTGATGTTCAGAGCGATGCGCTCGAGAGCTGGATGAACGCGCCTCTCCGTTCTTATCACCCCGTTATTCGTAGCGCGAGGAAGGATGGGATACTCGGACCCGACTGCCGGGCGCGATTTGCTGGGAAACAGATCTCTGTGTTTCATTTTCATCTGCGCTTTCGGCGTGGTCACGCTGCTGCAACAAATCCTCTACGGCAAGAATTATATCCGGAGGTAACATAAAAAAAAAATAAAAAAAACGCATTTTCATTGTAAACCAGTTATTTAGACAGTGAGTACCACAGAGCATGCGCTGTAATGTGTGATTAGATCTGCAACGGAGCCAAACAGGTCGTACATGTCAGGCATGTTTTGCTGTAATATATGGCGCAAACAACAGAACGACGCTGACCGTTATGTTTTAAATGGTCGTTTCCTTCATTGCTCATGCGGTTTTCTGTTCGGAGAAAACAAACAAACAAGCAAACAAACAAACAAAAAAACGTTTTCGCGGCGTGAGCTCCATAACACCACACCACCTCCCCAAATGCCATACACAGTCCCCACTGGCAGACTGTCTATGCCGCGCGACGCTTTGGGTCCTTCTGTTTTATTTTTTCCTTAATTGATTTGTATTTCTTTATTTTTGTTTTCTCTCTCCCTTCAACCTTAATCATACATCTTTACATGAAACTGCATTGTGCAATCTTTATGACAGACATTTAAGACAAACGATCTGTGATGTCAGGAAAGGACTGTGGTGTAGCCTGTATTCTGCATCAAAGCAGAGCTCCAAGAAACAGATTATGAATTATTATTATTATTTTTTAGATTTCTACTGAATTTGTAAAGGTTTTTTTTTTCTTACAGTATGGTACTAAGCTTCTTGTTCCAAGAGAATTTTCGATCTCCTTGATTGAGAAAGCGCATCATCACCAGCGTGTCTTTGTGTGTCAGTGCAAAATGGCGCCTCTCTCTCAGACGGAGGGCCCCTTGTGCATTATGGTCTCTGCCAGCCTGCAGATTTCCATATGCTACATTTTTAAAGCCACGCCCACTCCCACTCCCACCTTACCCTCTACTTCCTCACGCACACAGTGCATTCATGACATCAGGTGTGTGTCACCTCTGATAGCATGAATCCTGTCTGAATTTTCTCTGTCTGCACTTGGCCTGTGGAGAAAGATGAGTGTGTAGGTTTGTAAGACAAGTACTGAACTCCAACCATGTCATCCAAAAATTCTTTTTTTTTTTAAAAGAGTGATTTCAGATTAGAGTGAAATTAAAAGGTAAAAATACTGTACCTAACGTAGTGCTCCCACATAATTATTGGAATATGAATTGCTTCATTTTGGTTGCATGAATCCTATCACAGACCTACACACTCTTCACCAGGTTGTGTGTGCATTAAGTGCTCAGACTGACCAAAAGGGTTTTTGGGATCACTTCACATTCTAAAACAGTCAGGTTACTATATCTATGAGTGAGTGTGAGTATGTTTGTGCTGAGGAGAAATGATTCCCTGTATATAGTTGTGTGTATGAGACATTTCTCACTTTAGTGTTCAGATGGAACTGATGTGTTTTGGGTTATTTTTGGCAGCAGGGTGAGTCTGTCACCGTCTACACTGCTAAAACGCTTTAAATACTTATTAATCAGCCGAATTCATTTTCAAATTAATGCCTCTGTAGGTTATCAGTCGAACAAATTAGTATTTTTTTTTTCACTGCCACAAAAACGGGTTTAATCGATGCAAATAATCTTGCACCAGCAACATCCCAATCCACTCATCAGAATCTTCACTCAAGGTTTTATCGATGAGTGAAATATCTGGAGTGCATTACTTGTCCTGATAAGTCTTGGTGTTTGTCCATCAGTTCTAATGTGCAATTCTTGGGGATCTGGAATAATATATTCACACCTGATTGACTCTTTCTCCCAAGTCAAGTAGTAAAGGCGAGTCAAGTAGTCTTCTATTGTCATTTCAACCATATGCAGTTCAGTACACAATGAAAAGAAACAACATTCCTCCAGGACCAAAGTGCTACATACAACATAAATTTACAACATAAATTAACAAACCACTAACTAGCTAACTAACTAAGAACCTAATTATCTGACTTGCTGAGAGAAAACAGATTAACATTATAAGTTAACAGAAACTATCTAAGTTCTATACAGAAAAAGACAACATAAAATGCACATGCAAATGTGCAAACGACAAAAGAGCGACAACATGAGAACATAATACGTTTCAACACTCTGTGGTAAAGAGTTGAGATGGTGGACTGAGAAAAAGTAAACATTACCTTGTGGATAGCAGCAGAGATAGAAAAAGAGTTTTTTATGCAAATTCCAAATATTGTGCCAAAGAGCAGTTTCAGGTTGGTATGTACGAATTGTTAGATGGTTGTCAGATGGTTCTTGATCAGTGTGTTTGTGTGTGTGTGTGTTTATCAGTTCAGTCCCAGTGTTACTGAGGTGATTAGAGTTTATCTGAGTGATTGTGTGTGTGTATGTTTATCAGTCCAGTCCCTTTCTATTGAGGAGACGGGTGGCTTGTGGAAAGAAGCTGTTGCATAGTCTGGATGTGTGTGCCTGAATGTTTCAGTACTCTTTTCCAGATGGCAGGAGGGCGATGAGTGTATGTGATGGGTGTGTCTGATCAGCCACAATGCTGGTGGCATTGCGGATGCAGCGTGTGGTGTAAATGTCTTCGCCAGAGGGAAGAGAGACCCCGATGATCTTTTCTGCTGTCCACACTATCTGCTGTAGGGTCTTGTGGTCCGAGATGGCACAATTCCCAAACCAGACAGTGATGCAGCCGCTCAGGATGCTCTCGATGGTCCCTCTATACAAGGTGATCAGGAATTGGTGGTGGATGCTGGGCCTTCCTCAGCCTTCTCAGGAAGAAAAGACGCGGTTGGGCTTTCTTATGCAAGGAGCAGGTGTTGAGGGACCAGGTGAGGTTCTCCTCCAGGTGGACACCCAGGAATTTGGTGCTGTTGACGATCTCCACAGAGGAGCCGACGATGTTCTGCTTAGAGTGCTCGCTCTGAGTTTTCCTCAAATCGACAATCATGTTTTTGTCTCATGAACGTTCAGAGACAGGTTGTTGGCTTTGCACAGAGGTCTGTTGGCCTCTGAATTTCCTCTCTGTATGCTGACTTGTTGTTCTTGCCCACCACGGTGGTGTCATCAGCAAATTTGATGATGTGGTTCAATCTGTGTGTCGCTACACAGTCGTGAGTCAGCAGTTTGAACAGCAGGGGGCTGAGCATACAGCCCTTGGGGGCCCCAGTGCTAAGTCTGGTGGTGCTGGAGGTGCTGTCCCCGATCCGCACTGACTGAGATCTTCCCGTCAGAAGGTCCAGGATCCAGTTACAGAGGGAGGTGTTCAGGACCAACAGGCTCAGCGTCCTGATCAGGTGTTGGAGGAAGATAGTATTGAATGCTGAACTGAAATCTATGTACAGCATTCGAGCATAGGTGTCCTTATTGTCCAAGTGTGTGAGGGCCAGATGGAGTGCAGTGGAGAGGGCGTCGTTTGTTGAACGATTAGGATGAGATGCAAACTGCAGTGGGTCCAGTGAGGGGGGCAGCAGAGTCTTGATGTGTCTCATGATGAGCTGCTCGAAGCACGTCATGATGATGGGTGTGAGTGCGACAGAACTTACAGTTAGCTGCTGAGGTAGAGCTGAACAGTTTAAGCAATTAAGACTGCTTTGCCTTTGGGGTTTCCATTCATTCAATTAGGAATGCATGGGATGGAAAAAATTATCCTGAGTGACCGTGTGCAATCAAACTTTCCAATAACAGGAAGCAAATTTTTTGCTCTTTCTTATTGAGAATTATTCTTTACTCATTATTGCTGATGTTTAGTTTTGCACAGTAAAATGAAAAATGGCAAAACAATTCATATTGCAGCAATCCATGTTAAAAGTAATATACATTTTCTGTGCTTTATCTTACAGACCTATTGATAGATTTTAATAATCATTACTCATGGAGAACAAGAATGGTAGGAAAAAAAACAACAACCAATGATTAGCTAGGACAACTGCAACTGCAAGGCATCTATTCAATATAAGGAATATAATGGAGTTGGTTTAGAAGTAGGCCGTAATTCATAATTAATTAAACTATAATTCCATTGACTTTCTGAAACACAATTTAATTCCAGACTGTGAAGTCCTAAATTAAATTAAACTAGACTTGATTTAATCTGTCTGTTTAAGTGAGGATTGGTTAGATTCTGCTGGTGTATGGTTGCTTTTAAAATCAGGATTCAGAAAATGAATAAATTCCTCTGCAACTGGAAACTTGCACTTTAAATCCAGCTGAAGCAGAAAAAGACAGTGGACCAAAAGCTATGCTATTCAAATAATTTCTATTATAATTGCTATTCAAAAATGTAATTAATGGTAAACAGTTTACATCAACTGCAGAAGCCTGTACATATATTCATCTAAATCACTATCAGTACGAGTGAATGAACAACCAAGTGAATGAATTTGTTGTGGAAAGGTAGGTGTACCTTGGGGAAAAATTTAGGACTGGCATGAATGAAGCAGTTAGCTGACAAAATGATACAGACCCAGCAACCTTTGCAGTATATAACATATGTTTAGCATCACGATTAGAATGAGAATTTAATTTCTTGCTGTAAATTAAAAAAATGAAGTTGTTATGTTTAGTTTCATAGTGTCATGTGCTTCATATTGTCACTTTTAATTAGTGCCATCAAATTTTATTTATTGAGACAAAAAACAGATATGTAATTTCGGCTTAGCCTTCAAAGTTTTTTCCGATGTTTCCTTCTGGACAACAGTCCACCAGTTGATGACCCAATGATCTGGACAGTTCATATTAATGTGGTGTCCACAGTGGGTATATGACTAGACATGCAGAGATTTGTCTTAATGTGTTTGAAGTAATTCTAGAGTGTATAAACCCTGGAAATGAATCGAATAGTATTCAAGTCAGTTTTAATGACTTAATGGTAATTGTCACACAAAGCAGCTTTACATAACTAAAAGGAAATTAGGAAAATAGTAGTCCTTGCAGTTCCTGTATGTACAAATTTAGACATTTGATTGAAATATGGCATCTTTACAGCCTGATATATTTATATAATTGCACTTTGTAGGTAGCCTGGGAGCATCAAATAACATGATGTAATTGTATCTTATATTACCAGTTGCACTGCAGATTGTCTGCAAGACGGTACGTACTGCTGGTTTGCTGAATCCATTTTATCTCCAGTTTTGAAAGGCGCCATATGTGCAATATTATGGTGGTTTAGGTTTTTGTCTTTGGGTCACAGATAAAAGATTTGTGCTCCAAAGTAAAATTAACTGAATTGCTTTTAATTTTAATGAATTCAAATGCTAACACAAAAACTAACAATGTGTAAGTCTTCACTCATGTCTGAGTATCTGTCTGGGTTGTGCTGTTTGTTGGTCTGCATTGATTGAGTCCAGGAGATTATCGCTCATTTTGGACATCTTCAGCATTGCTTTAAAATGTAGAAATAAATAAAAATCAGGAACGACCATGGATATATACAGTATACACTTCCATGGTTACAAGTGTATACAATCAAGCTCCTAGGCATGCAGACCGCTTCTACAAACATTTGTGAAAGAATGGGTCGCTCTCAGGAGCTCAGTGAATTCCAGTGTGGTACCGTGATAGGATGCCACCTGTGCAGTAAGACCAGTCGTGAAATTTCTGCGCTACTAAATATTTCACAGTCAACTGTTAGAGGTATTATAAGTGGATGCGATAATGGTTAGTGGTTTTATAAGTGGAAGAGATTGGGTACAACCAGTGCACAAAGCATGATCCATAAAGAAATGGATGAGGGAGTTTGGTGTGAAAGAACTTGACTGGCCTGCACAGAGTTCCGACCTCAACCCGATAGGACACATCTGGGATGCATTAAAGCGGAGACAAAAATTCCCATAAACATACTCCTAAACTTTGTGGAAAGCCTTCCCAGAAAGGTTGAGACTGAAGGTTCAGCACAGACTGATATATTGCAAGTGTTTATTTCTTTTAATTTAGATGATTATGGCTTACAGCTAATGAAAACCCCAAATTCAGAAGAAAATGAAATGAAAGAAGATGAAACGCAGAAGAGCTGAAGGCCGCTATCAGAGCAACCTGGGCTTCCATAACACCTCAGCAATGCCACAGACTGATCGGGCCATGCCATGCCGCATTGCTGCAACAATTCATGCAAAGGGAGCCAGGCATGAATCAGGCATGATTTAATGACTTATGAATATTTTCAGATTCCTGGTTCAATAAGGTGGCTTAGTGATTAGCAGTGTCGCCTTGCACCTCCAGGTCCTGGGTTCTATTCCCGAGTTGGGTCTGTGTGCATGGAGTTTGCATGTTCTCACCATGCTTCGTGGGTTTCCTCCCACTGTCTAAAGACATGAAGATTAGGCCAATTGGTGTTCCCAAATTGTGAATATTGAATGTGAATGCTGACCAGAGGTCCTACCACAGTCGTACAAGATGGGAATACATACAGTGGTCACTCTTGGCCTCCACAGCCCGTGGTTGGACTATAGAGGTTCCTAGATGGATGGATCATTCAATAGGCTCCAGTGTGATTTTTTTAAGTAGGTTTAGAGGAAAAAATCGTTGAAATCTGATTTTTAGAATAATAAGTATTTTCCCTAGCCTAATTTTGTCATCAGGCTACCCCTTAGAAGTAGATGTAGCATGGTTTTATAGCGAAAAAAAAAAAGTATGATTTTTTAAAATTTATTATTATTTTTTTTTATCACAACTGGAATAACCAGTGTGGATAGTGTTTATTTAATTGTTTTTTTAACAAAGTTTAGGATTGAAATTTCTCAATTCTAATAAAGAATCAGAAAGATAAGGTCTTTATGTACCAATTTATGCCAAAGTTAAAACTTTGATACATTTCACTTCCTGCACACTATATACCATACTTAACTGCCCATTGACTTAATACCTGACTTTATATGATGTAATACGTATTTGAATAAGCAAAAGACATGCTAATATATGCTTTTTTATATATAAAGTTCAAACATTTAATTTAGTCCTGATTTAGTAAAGTAAAATAAAGTAAAGTCATTCACTGTTTTTTATGTTCCAAAATGAACGGGATAAAGTTAATCTGAAAATCCTAAGTTGGAAAAACACAAGGATCTCTTAAACAATCTAAATGAGGACATGAGAAACCTAGGAACTATGAAACATGACCTACAATTGTAAGATTGTAAGAGTCCATTATGTGGTCATTACTGTGCACTTCTCCAGGGATCTTCAGTCTTAAACACAAAGCCCCAGTGTAGCTGTAGGTTTTCATTTTCAACAAAGTAGTTACCCTATTTGATAGTAATCTAAAGACCTAAAATCATCCGATAAACAAGTGGAATCAGGTATCTTTCTTATTTGGATGGAATGAAAACCCCTGACCTATTTCAATGAGATATCTGAAAAGTGCCCCATTGTAGGGTTCGAGTCGCAGCCAAGAATAAAGAATAGGTAAAAAAGAATAAGTATTTCGAATTATGTAGTGTAAACTGGGTCAGAAGTACAAGAAGTTAAGCTGTTTTAAAATTAAATCAATAAAAAGAACACACACTTTTCTTGTAAGCTTATGAAAGTAGATTTTACTAAATGCAGTGTTAATAAGGTTCATATTTGAATCTTACAAATACTCGATAAACCTAAATTCACAGGATTTTTTCCTGTGAAAACACAGCAAAATGTCCATCACTTGGTTATTTCAGTAGTGACTACAGTATTAAGAAGGACACTTAAAAACAACTATTTTTTTTATAAATGTTATTTTGGAATAATCCCATCACCTAAACCTCAATCCTGAGGTTTATTTTAATAATTGAATGTGCACAGTATACGTTCATTTGACGCCATAATTTGATTTCAGACGTCCTACTTTCACCCACACATGCAAGTAACTAATTTTGCATTTAGATAAAATGATTAATTTAGGGCAAATTATTCTGATGCAGTGATGTACTGGGTTGTTGATAAGGTGTCAGAGGTACAGTATTGGCTGAACACTGTTAAACAGTCATATGTCAAGATTATTGTGTGTATGTTCAAATCATGTAATAGCCAATTTTCTACTTTTAAAAATCCTCCTAAATTATTTGAAATTAGGGCATTAAAAATTTTGCCAATTATTACAAATTATAATTGGCAATAATCACCAGGGACGACCTGATACCATATTATCACAATACTGATGTGCCGATTCTGTTAGTATCACGATTTTATAAAAATCTCAATTCAATATTGTTTTTCTTTTTGGGGGGATTTTATTTCAAGATGCTTATGCTGCCTGCCAGTGTGTGAATAGTTATTATAGATTAATGACAACATGCTCCCACCTCAAATACAAACATACAATATATACATTTAAAAATAAGTTCTGAATAGTTATGAAGTCAGTCTGGCAATACATGAATTGCCACACAAAAGAATCGTGATACATAACTGAATCGATTTTTATCCATCTCTAACTATTACAATATGTTGCTGATGTTTATTGTCAGTTAATTTACAAGTTAACTGATAATAGTATTGATAAGATTTATTTTCGAATATTCACTCTCACACGATAGGTATCATGAGAAAAAAAATGGTGTCAACGCACTGATCGCTTCAACTCTTCACTTGTGATCACATCACATGTATCTAGATGTAATTTTAAATGTGTTTCACTCTTTTGAAATGCACCTTTAAACTTTAAATGCACTGCCTCGTTCTTTCACTAGCACGCAACAGTTTACCCGCCTCAAAGGAGAGGAGGTGGGCAACTGGAGTGCCCTCGTTAGTTACCCTGATGATGGAGGGATGAAGCAACCTGCCAGAATTGGGAGGAAAAGGTACAATGCAGCACTGAAACCACCCAACCCACAGAGAGAGAGAGAAAACGTGTGAAAGTGAATGAACACGAATGCCACTCCATGCATGTTTTGGACTTAAATTAACATTAACACTTCAAAGGCAATTAACAGATTTTGCTAATGCCACCGCCAATCAGAAGACAGGGACAAGTTTTGTTCCATTTGTGTGAATCTGTTAAGGGCTGGTCCAGGTAAAGGTGGAGGCAGCAGGATGAAAGAGAGGTAGGAAGAAAGGGAGAGGGAAGAGAAACAGGATAGTGAGAAGGGTGATGATAGATTTAACTCTCCTGTTCTATTCACTGTTTTGCAATAAAGGCCATTCATTAATTTATATAATCGGGCCTGTTTTTCCAAGATATTTTTAGCTAAGCTTAACTAAACTGCAACATAAACACACACACACACACACACACACACACACACACACACACACACACACACACACTTTTTTTCTCTTAGGTCAAAATTAACTAATTAACAATTTCCATAAAAATAACTGTGTATAAAAAAAATTATTCACACCTTTATTCATTTATTACTCTCAGGTCAGAATGAATGGAATGTGATCTCTTTACGAGAACTATCATTTTCCATTAAAGATAATGATATCAGAAAATGTTCAATTGTTTCCCCTAAAGTTGCATATTTGAAAATCCCTTTAAAACATTTTCACTTGACTATAAATTACAATTATAAATAAATAAATGAAAATGGGCCATTCTGACCTGAACAAAACACAAGGCTAAATTAAATGACGCTAACCCCCCACCTGTCTGCATGTTGACAGATGCGTCCGTCAGAATTTTCAGCACTCAGAGAGCTCCGTAGTTATCACGCCCTGCCTAGCAGATATTAAGAAGAGAAAAAAAGAAAAGAGAAGGTAGGCCATTGTCAATGATGGCATCTCCGATCAGTTTCTCTCTTTCTTGCCAGACGTCCTCCCCCGTCCCTCCTCCACCTCTTCAGGAATGATGTCTGTCCCCTGTCCATCTGGTCTGAGAGGATGCATTTGTTCACCGCCCCTCCACTCCGTGGTGTGCTTGTGCATGCTGTCTGAGCCCTCCTTCGAACTTTGACTTCTGACTCCATCTCCTGCATCACCCCACCCTGAAGCTGGGAGTGCTCACTCTGTTCCCCCAACCCCCCCCCCCCCCCTTACCTGACTTTACCTGTTTAGTCTGTCTCCCATAATCCCTTGCTGCTCATCTCCAAACCTGCACCAGCGTGTGGGTCACAAACACAGCTCACCCTCTCATGTTGAGTGTGTATGTGTGTGCTCTTGTCACTTCTGCCTCAACTCAGTCCTCCTGCATTGCCATCTTGTCTTTGACTGGGCTCGCGCTTGAATTTCTTTTTCACATTGGTTCCTTTTTAATCTGTACTCTGAACAAAGTGTACACTCCCGGAATGCTCCTGACTATCTAGTGCGCACCTCTCTAGGCTACAGCACAGTCAGATGTTCATAATGTCCTTCTAGTCAGAGATGTATGCAATGGTTCTTTTGTGTTTTTGTGTGTTTTATTGCAGCATTGTCTTTTAGTTTGAGTCATTTATCTTCTGTTGCACTTTGTCTCCTTCCCCCCCACATCAGTGTGTTTAATTTTTCATTGCTATTGTCTGTCATCTGAGATCAACCACCATTTTGGTTCAGGCTTCAAATGATGCCATTCCCACAAGGTCTATAAATGGGATAATACATTTCTGGGCTAATTGAATATCTATTACAACATAAGCAGCTTTGGGACCATTTAATATCAGTTTCAGTGTCTTAAAGCTAACAGTATACAAGTCGGTTGATAAATTTACTTGCAGAAGTTTGATTCTGTCACAAAGTGTCACATTATTTAAAGCTAGTCAAATAAATCACAGAACTTAGCTGCCATATTGGCTCTGGATTAAAGCAGAGTAAGTGGTGTATGGTATTGCTGTAGTCCATTTAAAGGTCATTACTTCAGAAACAACCAGTATTAAAGCCAGGATATATACATGATGTATAGAGGGAGAGATAGAAAAGTTTGGGTCATGGCAGTTGCCCGTATGACGCTGTTTTTCTTCACATTTTAAAATCTTTTTACGTTTTTTTTATGTATGTTCTTGTATTTTGTTCCATAATCAAGGTGGACCCATCCACACATCTTAATGTCTCTGCAATGTTTCTTTGCTCACCATTGATGTAAGGACCCTCTGAAGTGACCCTTCTCTCCTCAACAACCAACCAGTTTGTGTGAATTCATGTGTGCGGGTGTGCGTGTGTGCATGTGTGTGTGTGTGTGTGTGTGTTTGAGGTATGAAACCCAGTAGGCAGTAAGACCCCTGACAGCATCTCAGTCACCCACTATTTGGGTGTATGTGTGCTTGTGTATGTGTGTGTGTGTGTGTGTGTGTTTGGGACCAGGCTTTAGTGTAGTGTAGCTGCTGTATGACTGTGTGTATCCTGGCAGGTATCTGGAGAGTTCTAACGGACCCCTCCTGTATAACACCACCACCTGCAGAGAACTGCGCCAAGAAATCACAGACATCAAAATGCTGTCCATGTGAGTCACACACCACTCAGATTCCCAGATATCTGCAGCCTGGGCTCTTCTGAGGGAATCATGTTTCTAGAATGATTCGATTAGAACGAGAAAGTCAGAGAAGGACGTTTATTCATAGACTTGCTATTTCTGTGCCAGCGTTTGTGCTCGTTTATCCTTCTTGTGCTCTGTGCCTTCTTGCCTGATGTGTGCTAATATATAGTAAAGTGTTGCTGGATGTGAGCTGACCTGTCACTATACTGTATATAGAGGTATGTGTGTGTGTGTGTGTGTATGTGTGTGTGTGTGTTAGGGTTAAGACATCAGAGTTGTTTGAAAGATGGAGAAATCTGCAGGCTTGTACATGGGAGCAGAACAAAGAGGAGACCAACAACTTCAAGTATGTACACAGATAAACAAACTCGTTCGCTCTTATAAAAGGATACACTTGTATAGTATGTTGGCAGATTTGCTTTCGTCTAAACCCGCTCACTGCTCTGTGTGCAACAGGATGTCTTTGTCACGGTGCTGTAATGCTCCCTCCTTCTTGTTTACGACGCAAAGAAACACACCATCCGGCACAAAGCTGCGGTACGAGGTTGACACAAGTGGCATCTTGCACATCAGCCCTGAGATATTTAAAATGCTTCCAGAGGTTGGTGGATGCTCTCTCTCTCTCTCTCTCTCTCTCTTTCTCTTAAACAGACAGATGAAAAACTACCAGCTCTTGCCTAACATCTACTTCATCTAAACATACCCAACATCAATCTGCCAACCGTTACCTAGCAACAGGCCCACATTGGGATAATACCATGACATTTTATTGTAAACGGAGGCATAAAAAACTCTTGACATTTACAGAAGACTTCAAGTACAGTACTCTTAGCCGCAGTAAAACATTTGAATTTGAATGACAATCCCAGCCAAGGTGGCTTGCAGCCCATTGCAGTCAAGTGCCTGATCCTTGAAAAATCGTCGTGTAACTTGTCGTGTAACTTGTCGTGTAACTTGTTGGCAACTTGCCAAAGTGACACAACTGTACACATAATCATTCACAAACACCACTTGCATAAAAACAGAGTTATTGCCAGATCCCACGTACAGTGCTGACCTCAAATGATTTCTACATGTTTGAGGCATTAAAGGAGTTCCTGGGAGGCCAGTGTTTCAGACATGAAGCTGGTGGTCCTGAAGCTGCATGGCTCTGGCATACTGGAAAACACTTTCTACCTTGATGGTATCCAAGCACTAATGAAATGCTTGGATAAGTGCATTAGAGTATCAGATGATTATATAGAGAAATATAGATATATAGAGTTACTCTCGGTGTTCTGTTATTCTGCACAATAAAAAAAAAATCCCTGTATCCCCGAATCTTGTATTTCTTATCTTTTTTTTTTATAGGACATGCCTTACTCAAAATCACAGTTTAAGAAGTGTGCCGTGATCGGAAATGGAGGAATAATTAAAAACAGCAAATGTGGGAAAGAGATTGACTCTGCTGACTTTGTCTTCCGGTAAGATGTTTTTGATAACACTTGTGCAGTCAGTGACCAGTGTCTTGACATTGCTGTCAGTGTATTTCATTATTAATGAGCGTCTCACAGAATGCATGGTGTGTGTCTTTTTTCTACAGCTACTGTCTAATGCCATTATAGTCGTTTTGTTTGTCATGTTGTGCTGATATATTATGCATGTCTAGAAGCAGTGTTTACAAGACTTGGCACTGAATTGCTGTGAGAAAAGTGCAAGTATTATTATTCCCACTAGCTTTTCCACTGGGCTATGCTGGCTACACTGCCTGCCTGGATAGTCTGCCAATTTCATGGACGAAATATGGTTGGAAACAAGAAATGATGAATGACTATGATCTGGGATCAATTGATGGAGTTGCATTGTAAAATTTAGGGCATTTCCACACACACAATGTGACTAGAACTCACATGATTGAGGCCAAACATCTGTGTGACCAGAAGAAGACCATAAGAAAAAAATAAACAGCTAGTTCTGTCACATGTGCTACCCAGGCAAACAACCATTTTGGAAATGATGTCATGGGTACATAAATTCACAGATTGTCACATAATTGCGCCAGGATGTTCATTAGATGAATTAAAGTCATTTATAAAATTTAATAAGAAACTTTACAGAACAATTAAAGTGTTTGTGGGCAACAGAAAGGTTTTTATTAAATTGCATTTATATCGCTCTTTTAACAATGGTCATTGTAGCAAAAGGCAAGAGTTTCAGTCACTCGATTGTGAAAGTGCTAGTGTTTCCATAGGAACAGGGACAGTGACGTTCTGGCATCAGTAAATAGGGTCATAGATTCAGTGGACACTTTGGACAATGGACATGCAGTGACCATGATATTTGTGTCTTAATCTGACTTTTGAGAAGAACAGAAGAGCAAGTGTTGTTCAGTGCAGAAAGCGACGATTGTCAAATACATAGAGAGGCCATGGACAAATACCATCGTCAAATACATTTCACAGAAAATTCTCATAACAAAAAAAGAATGCATTTGAGAGGTTGGTGGTGACTAAAGACACTGGTCTACACACTGTAGATGTGGAGGAATTATGTCAGATGAGTGAAAATATCGATGAGTAATAATATCAGATGTTCTCAACTGATGTTCTCAATGTTCCATGTTCTCAAGTGCATGTGTGGTGTACAGCACTAATCCCTACAGTGAGGAGGCCTGATGAAATGTTGCTGCTGTGGCCTGACCTTTATTTCTGTGATAAAGCATTTCTATCCTGATAGGATAAAACCTGAAATAAAATGTATTCATTGGTTCAGTAAATTTTACAAAATAAAAATAAAATTATTAGAAGTATTTAAATCCTTTTTTAAGTTCTCGGATTTATATATACACATATTATATATATATACACAAATGCACATAATATATACATTAATCTAAGTTAATGTTTATACGTGGAAATAACCTAAAATGGACCTTACTTTCATCACTAGGTTTTTTTTTAAATTATTATTTTGCAGTGACTTTTTTCATCATTGCATCCACATCACAATCATTGTATAATTCAGTTCTTCAAAATTCAGATTGATAATCATGAAGACTTCAGAAATCAAAACAGTACAGATTTTTACAGATAGTAATCTGTAACTTACGACCAATTTCTATGAAATAGTACGAAATTTGAAATCGATTTGTCCTGTCTCTCTTCCCGGATGAGCTAAAATGGAGGTAACATCACTGATCTCTTAGTGAGAACATCCACCATGGATGCAGACAATGCATTATCGATCTATAAGCCGGAAGTGTGTCGGCTCGTCATGCGAGTAATAACCCGCAATGCAACAAGGTCCGTCTATAGTGTCTATCTATTTAATTTTATCATCATTCCTCAAACCATTTATGACCAGTTTTTATAATCACACAAAGGGGACTATTTGGTCTTCAACGTTTCTTAGGTACATGATACTGTATATGTCATGCAGTGAGTAACATCCACACTAATGCCAGAACCCATGTTGGCCTTTCTTGGACACTTTTGGTAGGTACTAGACACTGCACACCAGGAAGATCTCAATCCCTCAAGATTTGGAGACACCAGTCAGATAGCCCTTACCATTTTTCCATGGTAAAATTGCTACAATTCTCACACATGCCCATGTTTCCTGCTTCAAGCACATCAATTCAAGAACTGATTGTTCAGTATTAGTTTCTGTCTACAGTACGCGTCTACTGTATATTTGGATTGCACTGTCCAAAACTTGAATTGAATTTCCTATACCTGAATATGAAAATATATGTGGACCCCACAAATAGAAGCCTTTAAAGAAACTTTCAATTAATAATTCAGCTAATTAAAATAAAGGCAGATATTCAGATATACTTTATTGTAGTGTCCAATGTCTCATTCCAGAGAAATATAAATGCATGTATGAGTATATAGAAAGTTGCTGGTCCATATGTAATCTAGCTAGGCTTTGACATGTTTATTCTATTTTGAATAAAACGCTGACCCCAAAGGAGACCTTTAAGCATTTCTCCCAGGGCATTACTATGATTATAAGTGTTCTCTGCTCCAGGTCCTGTCTCAAATGCTGCCCTAAATTCTGCGGGCCTCCTCCAAGTCTTTACTTATGACAGTTTCCCACTTCTTCTGTACATGGGAATAATTAAAAAAAATATGCTTAGCCTATAAATTTACACTGGAGTTGTGAAAAAGGTAATCCAGCAAAAAAAAAAAATTATATATATATATATATATATATGTAAAAGTGAAGCAATTATTCACTATGCCTCAGTTATTGCTCTTCCTCCAAATATATCACTATTTCTATCCAAATCTGTGCCTGTGTGTGGTACCGTATTCCTGTTGCCAGTTGGCTGATGCTTATGATACAAATTTACCGTTTTTATTTGCAGACCCAGATTTGACCTCTGCCTTCATAAGACATTGGAATGACTCCAAAATGTAAAAGATTCCCACTATGTTCCCACTCACCCTTGACCCAAATGTTCTCACCAGTATATGATTCCTTTATGCCCCTATGACTTTTCTCTACAGTGTGTCTCTGGTTTCTTCTTGGAGTGGCTTTTTATAAACATTTCAGGAGAAGAAAGTGTGTTGTGAAAATCATGATGCATGTGATTTACTGGCTATACCACATATATAGTAGATATGTAAATCTCAGTTGTTATAATGAGACAACAATTAATCAAGATGACAGGGTATTTATGCAGCTCTACATGTTTTAATATCGGACCTTTACATGTTACACATTAGGCCTTTACACATTACATATTAGGCCTGTTTAATAAGAGTGAGCTGTAAACAATCCACAAGGAATATCCTGAGAAAAATATGGGCAAAAGTGCCTGCATACCTGAACATAGCACTCATATCCATCCATCCATCTAGGAACCTCTGTAATCCAACTAGGGACCGTAGAGGCCAATGGTGACCATTGTATGTATTCATATTTTTACAACCGTGGTAGACCTTTCGGTCAACATTCACACATGCATACTACATACTACGGGCAATTTGGGAATGTCAGTTAACCTAATTTGCATGTCTTTGGACTGTGAGAGGAAACTGGAGTACCCGGAAGAAACCCACCAAGAACGGGGAGAATGAGACTCCATGCACACAGACCCCGAGGTGGGAATCGAACTCAGACCTTATAAGTCACCGTGAAATGGGAACGACAGCACAAAGTGGTAGGCCATGTAAAATCACAGAGCGGAGTCAGCGGATGCATAGGCACAGAACTTGGCAACTTTCTGCAGAGTCAGTAGCTACAGACCTCCAAACTTCATGTGGCCTTCAGATTAGCTCAGAAACAATGCGTAGAGCGCTTCATGGAATGGGTTTCCATGGCCAAGCAGCTGCATCCAAGCCTTACATCACCAAGTTCAATGCAAAGCGTCAGATGCAGTGGTGTAAAGCAGACCACCATAAATCATGCTTCTCCGTCTGGCAATTTGGTGGACGAGTCTGGGTTTGATAGTTGCCAGTTGAATGGTACTTGTCTGACTGCTTGTTTGGTGGAGGGGAGATTATGATATGGGTTTTTTTTTCCAGGAGTTGAGCTCAGCCTTTTAGTTCCAGTGAAAGGAACTCTTAATGCTTCAGCATACCAGGACATTTTCGACAATTTAATGCTCCCAACTTTGTAGGAACAGTTTGGGGATGGCCCCTTCCTGTTCCAACATGACTGTGCACAAGGCAAGGTCTTTAAAGACATGGATGAGACAATTTGGTGTGAAATAACTTGACTGGCCTGGACAGAGTCCTGACCTCAAACTGATAGAACGCCTTTGGGATGAACTAGAATGGACACTGCGAGCCAGGCCTTCTCCCTGGTCTACTCCCAGGTCTTCTTCCCAACGTTTGTGTGTTCACCTCACAAATGCGCTTCTGGAGGAATGGTAAAAAATTACCTTTAGCTCATGACGCAAGCCTTTCCAGAAGAGTTAAAGCTGTTATAGCTGCAAAGGGTGGGCCAACGTAATATTAAACCCTATGGATTAGCCATTGGATGGTACTCAAGTATGTATGTGTTTCTGTTATGATAACTTGCTCTTTTGTGAAGTTTTTGCTCTAGATTTTGGAGCACGGCTATGGGGATTTGTCCATTCAGCCACGCAAAACATTAGTTAGGTCAGGCACGAATTCTGGGTAAGGAGGCTCACTGAGATTTCAAAACCATAAAAATAATACATGCAAACTCCCAACATACCGTACAAAAATAAATGCTATTTTTAAAACATACATTTTTAAAGGAGTTGCAGTTAAATAATTCTGAGAGCAGGGGGCACTACAGCACTCTCAAAATCACCACCTCTTGCAATGCAGAAGCAACCTTCTCTGTGCTCATTACTTTACCTACCAGACTTGGTGTACATCTCCTTATGGGTCTTAGTGTTTTCATGAGATAAATATCTTTCATTAAGGTTAATACAGTATTTTTCTTGATCTTTTTGGCTTGTTTCTCTTCAGTAGGATCAGTGTCTCTCTTTCCAGGGCAATTCATTTCTTTATAATTATTTTCTGTTATCACTGTCTATCATAAGTGTCCATATTTACCAATAAAATAAACTCAATGACTATGACTGAGAATGTCCATCGAATCTACCACTCACTTCGCGCTCTTAATTTCTACCACTTTTCCTCTCTTTCTTTCATCTCAGATGTAACATTCCTCCAATTTCTGAGAAGTATGCAGCAGATGTCGGAACTAAGACTCATCTGGTGACCATCAACCCAAGCATCATCACAGAGAGGTGAGCATGGGGTCAGGAGTGTCTGTCTTGTGTGCACTTCTGCATTTGCGTGTGTGTATGTGCATGTTGGGGATTTGTTTTGAATAAAACACAGCAGTCATGAAAACAATGGTAGCTCAGTATCACTTATCATAAAATATCACACATTATAGTAGAGTGTGTTTAGGTGACTTGGCACAATCATTCTGGTTTAAGTACAGAATAGTGGCATATATCAAAAAATGTGTCAGGCATCAGCTATAATCTATCTATCTATCTATCTATCTATCTATCTATCTATCTATCTATCTATCTATCTATCTATCTATCTATCTATCTATCTATCTATCTATCTATCTATCTATCTATCTATCTATCTATCTATCTATCTATCTATCTATCTATCTATCTATCTATCTACTTAAGGGCCAATAATTTTTGTCATAGGTTTAGAAAGAATAGAGACAAAATATCCATCCAGGAAAGAAGCACACTATATAATTCTTAGAAATTGAGTTGGGTTTCAGTGAGTAAAATAAGTATTTGATCCCCTGCCAACCAACAATAAATCTGGCTTCCACGTGGTAAACAGATTAATTTAAGAACTTGCTCCTAACAACAATTTGTTATGCATATAAAAAACCACCTGTCCATGGAGTCTCTTCCAATCTTCCATTTAAACCTCACCACCATGGGCAAGACCAAAGAGCTGTCAAAGGATGTCAGGGTCAAGACTGTAGACCTGCACAAGGCTGGAATGGGCTACCAGACCATCAGCAAGAAGCTTGGTGAGAAGGAGACATACAGAATACAAATTAATCATCAATTGCCCTCGGTCTGGAGGTCCATGGAAGATTTCACCTCATGGGGTAAAAATAAGCTTGTGAATGATCTTAAGGCAGTTAGCACCACAGTCACCAAAGAAACCATTGGTAACACAGTCCTTCAGCATTGCAGGGTCCTCCTCCTTGTGAAGGCACATGCCCGTTTGAAGTTCATCAGCTCGACTCTCCATGTTTGGAGGAAGAAAAATGGCTGACTATGACCCTAAGAGCACCATGCCTACAGTAAAGCACGGAGCTGGAAACTTCATGTTCTGCGCTGTTTCTTTGCTAAAGGCTGCCTCATTGAGGGGCCAATGGACGGGGCCATGTATTGTAAAATTAAGACCCTCCTAAAGATGGGTCGTGGTTGGGTGTTCCAGCATGATAATGACCAAAAACATACCGCAGAGGCAACAAAGGAGTGGCTTAAAAAGTGGCCTAGCCAGTCCCCAGACCTTAATTTATGGAGGGAGGCAAGAAACTATAAGGATTTAGTAAAGATCTGTAAAAAAAAAAAAGTGTACCAAAGTCCCTTCCTGAGATGTGTGCAAATTTGTACCGTCTTACCTGTGTGCTTGCCAAGTAACAAGGGTTTCTCCACCAAGTATTGTTAAGTTATGTTTTATATCCTTTATATAATGTGCTTTTTCTGGATTTTTGATTATTTGGTCTCTATGCTTTAAAATAACTCTATGATAAAAATTATAGACCCCTAATTTCTTTAATTCTAGGTGGTTTTGTGCAATGAAAATTGCACATCTCAACAACATAAGATAAATAACAATATATAACTTTCACTGTGCCATTATATATTTACAAAAATGAAACAAACAAACAAAAGAAATGTGGGCAATGCTAAGTGCCACTACCACCTTACTGCTCCTACAGGATTTAAGAGGGTAAGTTGAAGCCAGGTGCTGCTAATCATCAGTCCTTGGATTAATTTGCTCATCAGCTATGTGTGTACACCTTCTTTAAAAGCAGTGCGTTGGGCAGTTTGCTGGTCTGGAGCATTTGGGTGTGTGTCAACACAGTACCAAGCGGCAATTACATAAGCAGTGGTCTTCAAGAAGCAATTGTTGCACCACAATCTGAAAAGGGTTATAAAACCATTTTTAATGTTCTACAGTGAGAATGATTATTTCCAAGTGAAAAGCATTTAAGACAGCTGCCAATCTTCCTGGGAGTGGATGGCTTTCTTAAAAAAAGAAGAAGAAGCAAGAATTACATCTCAGCCCTACAGGCCTCAATGAGTAGGGTAAATGTTCATGACAGCACATTAGAAGAAGACTAAACAAGCACGTTTTATTTGGAAGGGTTGTCAGGAGAAACCTTTTCTTTCTAAAAAGAACAGGAAAACACAATTGAGGTTTGCAAAACTCCATATGAAAAAAAAAAAACTCAAGATTTCTGGAACAATGTCCTATGGACAGATGAGACCAAAGTGGAGTTGTTTGGTCTTAATGCCCAGTGCCATATATGGGAAAAACCAAACAGCATTTCAGCAGAAACAGGTGATACCCACTGTTAAACACAGCGTTGAAGGTGTGATGGTTTGGGCTTATTTGGCAGCCACCAGACCTGAGCACCATGCAGTTAATTATGTTGACCATAAACCTCTTTGGAAAAAGGAGGCAAGGGGCAAATTTGAGGCCATCTGTCCAAAAGCTAAAGCTTGGCAAAAATTGGGTCATGCAACAGAACGATGTTCCAAAGCACACCAGTAAACATACATCAGAATGACTGGAAGATATATACTGTAGAATAAATAAATCAAGATTTTGGAATGGCCAAGTCAAAGTCCAGACCTCAACCCACTTGAAATGCTGTGGCAGAACATTAACAGAGTTGTGCATAAGCGAATACTCAAAACCTCAATGAACTATACAATAGCAATGCTGTAAAGAAGAATGGACCCAAAATTCCTCCATGTGAGAGGCTGATAAAGTTATGCAGGAATCAATTATTGCTGCTACATGCTCGTGAATCATGGGGGTTACTTTGTATTGCTCACACTTTTTGGGTTAATTTTTGTTATTTAGCAAATAATGGCACAGTGAAGTTATACATGTGAAGTTACATGCTGTTGTTCAACTGAGGTTGTATTTTTCTAATACCAAGAAAAGCTATTTTTATGTTTTTACACAAAAACATAGGATTAAAAGAGGAGGTGCTAACTTTTGAACACAAATTTGCTGATTTTATGTAACGCCCACTTGTTTTGCAAAAAATAAGCACACGTATGAACTTTCTTATGTACATATGCGTCTCTCTCTTTCTCTCTTATTCATAATCCAATTCACACACAAACCCATACATACATATATAAATATATACAGGTTCCACAAACTGGAGAAATGGCGGCGGCCATTCTATGATGTCCTGGTGAACTACAAGAATGCATCAGTGGTGCTGCCTGCATTTTATAATGCACGCAATACTGACGTGTCCTTTCGTGTCAAGTATGCCCTGGATGACTTTAGTGGCTCCACTGCACGTGGTGTTTACTTTTTTCACCCACAGTACCTCCTGGGTGCACAGCGTTTCTGGGCAGCACAGGGTGTCCGTGCCAAACGGTTAAGCAGTGGCCTCATGCTTGCCACAGCAGCACTGGAACTGTGCCAGGAAGTGCACCTCTACGGCTTCTGGGCATTCCCAATGAACCCAGCTGGCATTTTCATTACGCACCACTACTATGACAATGTCAAACCACGGCCGGGCTTCCATGCCATGCCGCACGAGCTCTTCAACTTCCTGCACTTGCACTCGCGTGGAATCCTGAATGTGCATACGGGGGTGTGCAGGTGATGGCATTGACCACTGAAGCGATTGTGTTCAAGGGAGGAGCTTCCAGTTGCTAGTCAGTGGTGTGAAACTCAAAATGAGCTGCTGAGTCTGTTTGCATGTGAAAGACAATATTCCTGAGATGTGTTAATGTGGTTTCCACTGAGCCGTTGACTTCTGATCCGGTTGAGTGAATTCAAGCCAGGGGTTGGATTTAGTGTCTGAAACACAATATCGCTGTCTTTAAGGACAACCATTTAGTTTCACACTATGTTTTTGATATAGATAACATCTAAGTCTGTCAGTGCTTGTTTGTTTCGTGTAAGGTATTTTGTGCAGTTGTTTTTTTTTTTCTTTCATTTTTTTGGTGAAACATCAAAATGGAGGTTTTATTCTGTGAAAGGAACCATGAAACCTCAATATCTCATGAACAACATAGAAATATTTATCACTTAAATACCAATGACTTTATTACTGTCATGAACAAACTGTTGAAAATAATCATACAAGTGCTTCTCTTTTCATTAGATATTGCTGCAGCTGTAAATACTGTTGTAATATTGTCTCAAACATAGCAAATAGATTTGCAGAGAGACAGGACAGAACTTCATCTCAAGACAAAACAGACCAAAATACAGTCCAAACAGCACTGCCTAAACAGCATTACATTGAAAGTGACATGGGGTATGTGCATGGAGGTAAACGAATTCCGAAGTAAAGGCCCTGTCAGAAAGTTTGGAGTCAATATACACACATAAATCATGTTGCCTGCTGTATTATATATATTGACAATCATCTGCAAATATTGTATATCAGCATAACAATATGGGAATATAGTCACATTTTGCAGTTGTAGCTTATATAGTTCATGGGGATTTTTAAAATTGTAATTAAAATGGTTATGCAAAATTTGTGAAGCCTTTACAATGTTCATTTTTATGACCCTTTCTCAAATTATTCACGATTTTTGTCATAAGAAAAGACAGTTTTAACTCACTGTAAGCCTCCAGAGCAAATGGAGGATTTTAGAAGCAGATATTTCTATCATACTAATGATTTATATACATGGATCAGGTGTCTGTGTTCTTTTGCGATTGCTCACATATGACAATAGTGGGGACTCTTATGAAAACAGTTTTTAAAGACATTTTAAAGAAAAGGTTGGCAACAGAAGATGTGTGGCGTACCAGACGAGTAATGTGATAAAGCATCATAATGAGGATGAATTGTTCCAAACACTGATACGAGGTGATATGATAATGAACTGAAAGTTGTTTTAAGAATGGCCTATAAATCATA
The DNA here is from genome assembly GCA_011419295.1 of Clarias macrocephalus. NCBI lineage: Eukaryota > Metazoa > Chordata > Actinopteri > Siluriformes > Clariidae > Clarias > Clarias macrocephalus. Next base: position 8,675 of record JAAGKR010000184.1, on the reverse strand, counting down.
TTTTAATCATATAACTTTAACAGAATTTTTATTTCTCTCTTTTGTTCTTGGTGCCTTTATGAGTCATGCCATAGTTCCCTCATTAGGTGCCAATATTCTGAATAGCATTATTTTGGTTCATCTTAGACCATAATTAAAAATATTTAAATCATATTATTTAAAAGCACTATTTTAACACGTTGTTAACCAGTCTCTGTGTGCTGGGTTCACAACTATTATATTCCCTTATATTTATAATTTCTGGATGGTGTGAACCTTTTGAAGAGCATCAGCAATATTCTGTGTGCACTCATCATTAGAAAATATGCAGAATGTGATGCAAAACATAATTGATTGATTATGAATCCAAAGAAGTGGTTTTAGTTTTCACTGAAATGGTGAATAATGAATCATTTTCTGAGGTTGATCATTGTTAATGTGACTAAAATTGTGTGATTTCTTCAAGTAAGCAGCCACCTTTCCATTGCCAGACACAAACACAACATATTATTAAGCATGTTCTACATAGTATTAATCCCATACTAGAATCATTCTTTAAGTACATTTGAGGAATTCATTAAAATGACTAAAGAGGCAGGGACATATGAAGGGACATATAAAGAAAGCTTTTGGACATGTTTGTTCTGTACGATGTGCAATACTCACTGTCTTTATCAAATGTGTAAATAAATTCATTTGGAATTACTGCTTCTGTGTACTGGCTCTATCTATCCATCCATCCATCCATTTATCCCGCCTGACCAATTAACCCCCACCTCCCAAGTGCATTATTAGCACTTTAGGTGTTTTGGGGCCTGAATCCACTACATCCTGGTGTCATGGTTAAATGTGTAAAATCAGTACTTTTGATACCAAATCAAGGGTTGCAATGGTGACAAGATTATGTCCACCTAGTAAACACTGACCAGTATTAAAAGGTGTTTTCATTACATTCTATGTTTTTCTCTCACAATACTAAACTAGATACTAGAGGACAACTTTACATTCTTACGTTCCAAAAGAGGTGGACCGTGCCCACCGAAATATTAGTACGTCAGATGTCAGTTTTTTCTCTGGTCATCTGACCTCAGAGATGTCATTGTATCATGCCCCTTAAGAAAATATGAATTATTTAACTCACTATGCTGATGAGTAAAGGCTATCATGTAGCCTATACAGTGATGTTCAGTGGGTTGGAGTAGAGGAGACACCCACATTCATACAGCTGGCTCCTCTTGATCCAAAACTAAATCCCAAATTCATCAAACTGATATATAGTTATCATTTACTTTACTTACTGGTTAATACATGCATATACAATATTTTGCCTTTCTGTGCTATAAATTAATAAATTAAAGTGAAAAATATTTAATATACAGTACAGACCAAAATACTGATGAGTAATAATATCAGATGAGTCATTCTTCACCATGTTCTCAAGTACATGTGTGGTGTACAGCACTAATCCCTACAGTGGGAGGTCTGATGAAATGGTGCTGCTGTGGCCTGACCTTTATTTCTATGATAAAGCATTTCTATCCTGATAGGAGAGGCTTCTTTCCAACTGTAACATAACAAACATGAAAAAAACATAAAAATGTATTCATTGGTTTAGTAAGTTTTACAAAATAAAAATAAAAATAAAATTATTAGAAGCATTTAAATCCTTTTTTAAGTTCTGGGATTTATACAGTACAGACCAAAAGTTTGGACACACCTTCTCATTCAAAGAGTTTGAATTTATATTATGGCAAGAAAAAAGCAGCTAAGCAAAGAAAAATGAGTGGCCATCATTACTTTAAGAAATGAAGGTCAGTCAGTCTGAAAAATTGGGAAAACTTTGAACATGTCCCCAAGTGCAGTCACAAAACCCATCAAGTGCTACAAAGAAACTGGCTCATATGCGGACCGCCCCAGGAAAGGAAGACCAAGAGTCACCTCTGCTGCGGAGGATAAGTTCATCCGAGTCACCAGCCTCAGAAATCGCAGGTTAACAGCAGCTCAGATCAGAGAGCAGGTCAATGCCGCACAGAGTTCTAGCAGCAGACACGTCTCTAGAACAACTGTTAAGAGGAGACTGTGTGAATCAGGCCTTCATGGTAGAATATCTGCTAGGAAACCACTGCTAAGGACAGGCAACAAGCAGAAGAGACTTGTTTGGGCTAAAGAACACAATAAAGAAAACTCTTTGAATGAGAAGGTGTGTCCAAACTTTTGGTCTGTACTGTATGTCTTGGCAGTCACTCTATACTCTTGTCTCTGACTTGGCTATCAATGTGTGTCATAAATACCAGAATACCTAGTTGAAGCCAAAATGTGTCAGAATTATGCACTGGCATTATATTCTGCAATAGAATGACAAACATTAAATGTTAGTTTAGGCAAACCATGACAGGCTTTGTTACGTAGCAATAATATTGCTCTCTCTCTCTCTCTCTCTCTCTCTCTCTCTATTCACACACACACACACACACACACGCACACACACACACACACACACACACACACATATAGAAAAGTAGAAAGAGAGAGAGATACTATATACAGTTAAACCTTGGTTTGCGAGCAGAATTTGATCCAGAAGTGCTTGTATATCAAAGCACTTGTATATCAACTTAGAATTTACAATTGTGAAAAAAAAAATCTTTATTGTTTTTTTGTTGTAACAAAAAAATTATTATTATTTTTTTTCAGTTGCACTACCAGGGATTGAAATGCTCCACTTTCTCATGTTAAGCTAATCAAAATTACCACAGCTGATCACAATTGAGAGTCAAATGGCCTTGTGTGCCATTGAGAAAGTAAACTTTGCCTTTACAAGTCATTTTTAGAAGGGAAGTGATTTTTTTTCCAAATCAGTGATTCTGTTTTTTTTTTTTTCTGACATGTTGGTTTTATGAGCAAATATACAGTAGCTGGGTAAAACCAAAACTGTCTATCTTTATTTCAGGCATCTAAGCAACAAAACGTGATTATTATAAAGGGTGGTACAAAAGACTTCCCAAAACATTAGATGCACCACAGGGTTAAGGACAAACTAAAATTACAAACAAACAATTACAATTGTAGATTGTTATAATACAAATTGAATGACAATTCAAGCCAATGTAAATTGCCTGAAAAGATTCTAAAATATATTTTTGGGACACAACAACAAGGCAAATTATCAGCCAAAAAACAGCATAGAGGAAATCATGGAAAGCTCCATAAACACAATCTAGAGGCACAAAACAACAAGTCTCTGTTCAACAACTGAACGTCACAATTTTACCCTGCAGCACAACAATGACCTAAGCCGCTTCAACAAAAGAAGGGATGTAGGACAAGAAGAACAATGGTTTGGAATCAATGGCCCAACTTTCCAGTGATAAAACTCATTGTTGACTGTTGATCTCCCTGTACAGAGCCAAACAGCTTTATTTGGACCACAGCTGCCAATTTCGTATGTTACATGTATTTTCTCCTCAACAATTTTTTTTAACCCTGCCCAGATGCCATAGAACTGTGCTTATAGTCCCAAGGTGCCCAGAAAACTGGTTTGTCCAATAATGCTCTTGCTACTACTGAACTGACCTGGTTACAATTTTAAACTAATTGATAATGGTCATGATACAAATTTTCATGAATGCCCTCATCATTTTCCAAAGAGAACAAAAAAGTTGGGCCAACAAGCGATGACTGTCCAGATAAAAGATAAAAACCTTTTGGAGTCTAGGTTATGTAAACACCCTGAGGCCAAAATGAACTTCTTAATCTAGGGGAAAATCATTGTTATTCATCTAATTCCCAGACCAATTGTCCAGTTTCCTTGATTACAAGATACTCTTCTTGTAGGGACTCTTCTCTAAACTTGTGTTTGAAATTCAAACTGTGTGATGAATGTCATCACTTTGATCTGTAGACTGCCTGGATGCCCAGTCTCGATTGTGACATGCCACTTTACAAAGTAGAGTCTTATCCACATTATTTAGAGGTGTGCCCCTTCAGCTGTGTCATCATAGACCTTCTTGATTTTCTACAAGGTGAACATCATTCAGTACATCCCAGTCATTTCAGTAAGATACATCTTTTCTCTGTTTCTCACCACTTCTGGATGTAAGGGAGGGTGAAATATAATGTTACATATGTACAGGTACATAAGGTCTCATCATGGATGTACATATTCACAAGTATGTACCCTCGTTCTAATTGTCTTTGCTAATCCGACTGCATATCAGATATGTATCCAATCTATGACCACATACAAAAAGTAACTCAGATCCGATCTAAAAAATCTGATACATGTCACATTAGGGGACATAATTGGAATTGAGTCACTTTAGGCTGGTAATGCAAATATAACATAAAATACTTTCACCTCTGCATAATATAAAATATAATCAGCATGGCTATACTGTATGTGTGTGTATTGAATGTAACAAGTATGTTTACATGTTTCTTTGTATTTTCATCAGTTGTATTTTTCCATGTCTGTGTAACTCTACAATGTATATACAGTATGGTAACTGATCCACTATCACTGGGTTCTGTCTAATAAAGATGAGCGGTTAATTTTAAACAATTTGTGTGTGTGCGTGCATTTGTCTGTGTTTGAGTAAGGCTATCCATGCCTAATGAATAATGAAAGTTTTGAAGCCCATCCTGTCCTCCCCTTACATTCTCTCTATCTCTCTCCGTCTCTCTCTCTCTGTCTCTCTCTCTCCGTCTCTCTCTCTCTGTCTCTCTCTCTCTCCGTCTCTCTCTCTGTGTGTGTGTGTGTGTCTCTCTCTCTCTCTCTCTCTCTCTCTCTCTCTGTCTCTCTAACACACACACATACACACACACATTGTGCTTCTCAGGTTTCACTACCTCACCCCCAAGTTGTAACACATTTATGTAGAAATATCAGGTGCTTTTGGCTGCCATATTATACAGTAGAATAAGTGGCATACACAAGGAATGAAAAGACAGACTAATGCATAAATCTAGGTGCATACTAATGATAATATTCTATTTTGTGTTTACTAGCCATAAAAGCAAGGCTTTATATATGCTTTTATTTTTCATATATACATGTTCATATATAAAAAAAAGAATTAAAAAGTTAATCTCTGTTTATTTGAGACATTTGAAATATTGAAAAAAAACAGACCCCATGAAGACATATGTCACGGATAATGTTCGAATATGCACATAATATAGGAGAGTCTTAAAGGTGGAGCAAACAATTTGATGGCAACAAGATCATGTGACCCATTCCTCATCCAGTAATTATTCAGGAGCTCCACAGTACACTGCAAGACCTGTAACACGCTCCACACTGAGGCCCATTTCCAGCTGCACCTTTGCACCTAAGGTCAGGCGGCGACACCCAACACCGCTGAAACAGACGAGGAAACACTCTTCATGCTGCTAGATGAATAAAAGATGCCAGCAAGAGTGAAAAAAAGCCTCGAAACCGAAGAAAGGCATGACAGAACAGAGGAGAAGGAGCCAAAGGTGAAAGGAAAGGATGGGACGTCTGCCAGCCGAGATGCACCAGACAGTGAGAAGAAAAGGAAAAGATCCAACAACACAGCAGACAAGGAGGAGAAGACTGAGAAAGTGCAGAAAAAGAAGGGAAGCTCAACTGATAAGATAAAGAAGAAAAAGAAAAAGAAAGAAGAGGAAGATGTGAAGGAGGATGCTGAGGCAATAGACAGAGAAAAGGATGGTGATGAACAGAACAACAATGAGCCAGTCAAGAAGGAAAAGCAGAAAAAAGAGAAACCTCCAGCAGTGGAAGATGGTGAGGAGGTAAAAAAAGAGAAAAAGAAGAAAAAGCATAAGAAAAAAGAGGTAGAAAGTGTGGTGGCAGCAGAAGTTGAAGAAAACATAGACAAAGAAGAAGAAGAGGAAGAGGAAGAGGAAGAAGACAACATGGAAAAGAAGAGTAAGGATGTAAAAAAGAAAAAGAAGACTCCGGATGAGGCTGAGGAAGACGAGGAAGTCCAGGAAGAAGAGACAGAGGAGGAAGAGGAGAACAAAAACAAGAAAAAAAAGGATAAAAAGAAGAAAAAGGGTTCGGAGAGTGATGAAGAAAAGAAAGGGAAGAAAGGGAAGAAAAAAAACAAGCAGCTAGACTATTCTGAGCTCTACCAGCAGGAGATTTTGAATTATCATACTGAGGACTCAGATGGGTATGAAGATGAATACTATAAGAAAAAAGGTACTGACCATTTTTTTCTTTCCCTATCCTTCTCATTTGCTTTGCCATATGGTATCAACTCTGTCCTTTTTCCTATTAAAAAGGAAAAATAAGTATATATAGAAAAGTAAATGGAAACAATTTAATGGGACCTGAACAATGTATGCACATTTTTTGTTTATTTTCAAGTAAAGTTTCTTTAGACCTTAATTTTCCTGGAAGACCCCTGTCGGATTGACTGTCATTTTCTTGGGCTAATTTAATAAGAACTACAGGGCTGTCCTGATCAATCACAGATCCTATAAGCCCTCTTTAATTCCCATCTATTTTTACTGCCATGCCCTCATTTAGACAATAATGTAAAAAAAAAAAAAAAAAACATCAGATGACTTGTAACGTTTATTTACTATAAAAGTTTATATACTATATAGGCAAAAGATTGTACTTGTTGAACATTGCATTCTAGATTAGGATCCACTTTTGCTGTTACAATAGCCTTCACTCCTCTGGGAAGGCTTTCAATGAGCATTAATTGGGTCAGGCACTGATGAAGAACGAGAATGCTTAGGGAGCAGTCATCATTCCAGTTCATCCCAATGGTGTCCAGTGGTGTTGAGGTCAGGGTTCAGTGCAGGCCACTCAAGTTCTTCCACACTAACCTTGGTATAGTCTGTCCTCTGTTTCTAGTACATGGGCATTAGTTATACAGGAAAACTGTAACATTACAACATAAAAAGACATTCTATATAATATGTGTGTCACGAGCGACCGAGGGGAGAAGACAAAAACCTTAGCAGTTAGCCCGTGTTGCGTGGAGGGTAGACCCAAACGCGGAAGTAGCGCGAGCAGGCAGGATAACCACGCGTTTAATCTCAGAACTCTCTTACACGAAGAGCAAGGATTTACACAACTAAACCCGCGTTCTAGCGACACACACTCAATCGAGGAAGCAAACCGAATTGGTGAGTACTCACGTGAGAAGCGGTAACGCATCAGCGAAGGCATGAATTGAACTCAATGACTGAGCGATGTGACGCGCCATCTTGTTTCCTTTTATGCGTTCCTGAAAGCGCGACCGTCTTACTTCCGGGTCCTCGTGCCGGTCGCGGAGTGAGTGTGCATGACAGTACCCCCCTGTCCAGGACCGACTCTCGACGGTCCTGGGGTGGAGGATACCCGACGACGGTAGTCCCGTATGAGCTCCGGGTCCAGGATGAACCGGGCCTGAATCCACGACCGTTCCTCGGGGTCGTAGCCCTCCCAGTCAACCAGGTATTGTGTACCTCTGCCCCGAGGACGTAAGTCGAGGATCCGGCGTACAGTGTAGGCGGGACTACGCTCGATGATTCGGGGAGGTGGAATTGGGTGAGTGGGTGGAACCATTGGTGAAGTGATGAAGGGTTTGAGCTGGGAGATGTGGAATACCGGGTGGATCCGGAGCGCCGCAGGCAGCTGGAGCCGGTAGGTGACAGAATTGATACAGAGGGTGATGCGATATGGACCAATGAACCTGGGTGAGAGCTTTTTAGATTCAGTGTAGAGGTGTAGGTTCTTTGTAGACAGCCATACCTTGTTACCTATGTGGTACAATCGTCCCGGAGGGTGTCGACGGCGATGTTGTGAAGCGTAGTGAATGTTGGCGCGCTGGATGGCCTCTTTGGCTTGAATCCAGGACCGTCGACACCTTCGGACCAACTGTTGGGCCAAGGGTACTTCAACCTCCGGTTCTTGATGTTCGAACATCGGAGGCTGGAAACCCTGGCATACCTCAAATGGGCTCAACTTCGTGGCGGAGGAGACGTGGAGGTTGTGAGACAGTTCTGCCCAGATGAGGTAGCGGGCCCAGGAGCACTGGCGGTCGGCAATGAAACATCTTAGGTAGCGCTCCAGTTGTTGGTTGGCCCGTTCCGTCTGACCATTAGTCTGGGGATGGTAGCCCGAGGAGAGACTGCAGGTAGAATTGATCAGACGGCAGAAGGCCTTCCAGAACCGTGCAGTGAACTGGGGCCCCCTGTCCGAGACGATGTCCTTTGGGAACCCATGCAGACAGACTACGTGCTCTAGTATCAGCTCGGCTGTCTTTTTAGCTGACGAGAGTCCGGTGAGGGCCACCAGGTGCACAGCTTTGGAGAACCGATCCACTATGGTCATGACAACGTTCTTTCCTTCAGAGACCGGCAGGCCCGTGATGAAATCAACGGCAATGTGCGTCCAGGGCCGACGAGGAACTGGGAGTGGTTGGAGCTCCCCTGGTGTGGGTTGGTTGGAGGTCTTGGCCCTGGCGCACACTGGGCACGCCTGGACGAACTCCTCGACGTCTTTGACCATTGAGGGCCACCAGAAGGCGTGCTGGATGTACTGAAGGGTGCGCTGCGTGCCTGGGTGCCCTGACAGTGGCGAGGAATGACCCCACTGGATGACGTCGGCCTTGATGTTCCCGGGTACGTAGAGTCGACCAGGCGGCACACCTGCCGGTTCGGTCTCCGTGGCTTGTGCCTGGCGAACCCTCGTCTCCAGTTCCCAACGGAGC